>JBAMCL010000474.1:810000-1410000 GCA_037075165.1 Hirtodrosophila histrioides | reverse complement strand
AATCGCCGGAAATCCATTGACCTATGTATAGAAGAGACGAGACATTCAAATCGGACCGGAATATTGCCTAAGCATTCGAAAATTGGCTTCATTGTTGACCTACTACCATGCTATATTTTCTTATAGTATGTGTGTACCCGTATATATTTATTAAGTATTGAACACGCTATACACTGATCGGAGAAGTCACGCACACTGCACCTAAGTATTACAACTGTGTATACTCTGTTCGAGCATATATGCATATAGTTACACAGAGCCTTAGCTCTATGTTGAAATTCCCTTGGCCAGGTGCTCAACGAACCCGTTACCGTTTAACTTAAGCACCAAAAACACGCAACTGATCGTCAGTTTCCTAGTGTAAATCCAACCGAAGACTGTTCGGATTCGGATACGAACACACAATTAGATGCTGGCTGGCTATTGCTATTTAAGCTTTGGCAACTTATAGTATGTATCTGTAGGAGCTTTCGAAATGGTCTCTTTCACAACAGGCAAAACTTTCTGGGATGTCTATAATGAGCACTTGTGTATCTTTTGGTATTTGGGTGAAATAAAAAGAGCCAAAAACTCATGCATTTTAATTTAACTAAAATATATTATGAGTAGAGATAGAGGCTCCTTAAACCGATATCGAAATTAGCTGATTAGTCATATAAGTCTGTTTCTATACGGAATAGGAGCTAGATTGGTCTCATAAGGCTGCCCAAAATAGGAACAAATGTCTCGTATGTAGCAGCTCCAAGAAAATCCATGACCTAAAATACATACTAAACAAAGTCGCCCGCTACTCTCTACTCCACTTTGTGAACATTCTTTTACTTGGATTTCACTTACCTAAAGGAATAAATAAAAAAATAAATAATAAACCAGAATAAATAGATCGAATATATTGTGTTAGTCAGTTAAAAAGGTATTGGCATTACACACATTTCGGCTGTAAAAGAAACTCTGGGCTTGAAAGAGAAGTTTTTAAATTTTAACACTTTATTTAAACGTTGAAATTTCTAGTTTTGCAATATTTAATATTTTTGTATGCATAAATACTTTTCTTAAGGTAAACTTAGAAGCTAAAATTAAAATAACTGAGATTTAAAATATGAAGGAACCAAATATACAATATAAAAGACCGTTAAATACATACTAAATAGTTTAATTAAATTCACAAATTGATAGTTAAAGTTACCGCTATGAATTCTATTCGCACTAGAGGAATTCAGAGCAAATATTAAACAAAAGCAAATTAATAATGTTTCGAAATGAAAGTTTAGTGCACTATGCATATTTAACAAACCATCAATTGTTCTCATTTAGCTCTAGTATGCATGTTTTGTATAACAAATTCAAATATACATTACACAGGCGGACGAAGATATATGAATTTCGTTATCTCTAATTATACAGGAATTATAAACCATACAACATTATGGAATACAAAATAAATGTACAATATTTTGGTTAAGCGTATTTTCGGCGCTTTTATGGATTTATGGAGGCATCGCCAAATTCGAACGATCGAACGATCAATTAATGAGATGACGGAAATTAAATATATTTTGATTTCGAAATAAATCGAGTATTACATCATGCTCAAAATCCTGAATATATTTGTCAATTTTTGCTGTATGGTAATGCAAACAAAATATGGAAGAGAATACATAATATACATATGTATGTATATATGAAACGAATGCTACCTGCATACCGATTATGCGCGACTAGATAGTTGGTATATATGTATGTATATATTATATACTAGTGCTGCAACACTATCGATATTATCGATCGTGCGCTCTCGGTTGTCACCATCGATTGTTTTTGCCTGTGTCGATATTTGTAAAGTATTGCTTTCGTTATTACAAACATATTTATCTATTATCTAACACTGCTACTAAGGTTTATCCTTAGCATATTTAAAATTAAGGTTTTAAGGCGTAAACGAAAAGAATAATTGAAGAGAATACTTAAGTTTAAATATGACTGCGTTATCTGTTCGTATATTATAAATCTCAAAAACTAAATGCCCTTATGAAAATACTAAAAACTATCGATAGTATCGATGGTGCTAACTATCGACTGACTGCATTGCAATCCAAATATGATGAACAAGTTTTAAATGTTCTTATGAAAAATATTAAAACTATCGATAGTAGCGATGGCTTAAGCTATCGGCTAATAAAACGATTGAGTGGGACCCCACTATTGACAGTTATGCATCACTAATATACACAAATAATAATATTGTATATGTATTAATGGATAAGTGCATGGATATGCCTGGATAGGCATACTATGTCTCATACCAGCAATACCATACAATACACTGAATTTTACGATACACACTAATGCACAGCTGGCAATATTTTGCTATACAAAGTGGAACAAACCTTCGGGAGGCGAATAGAATAGATTAGAGAAATAGTTTTATGTACTTTACTGGGTAATATAGCAAAGGGCCGTGCAAAAACAAAAGTACACGATGTGCCTACGGCATGGGAACTGCTGTTTTACCAACCATCAAAGTCTCGCAATGCCTAATGAGTTAATGATTAAATGCAAAAGCGTTGAATCGAATAGTATATATGTATTTGTATGTATGTATCTGTAGTTTCGCTTGAGATCTTTGCCTAGGGTGCATGTGTGTGAGTTGTAAGGAAGAGGTATGCTCAGCCTAGCGCCTAACTTGCTATTGGTGCCTGTAACACGTTATATATTATGTAAATCGAAAGCAAAGTATGAGTCGTTTAAAGTCTATCACTTGTATGGCAGTGTGTTGCTAATAGATTGGCTAACAACATACATAACCGCCTTTAAACCTTTAGATTTAGATTCATAGCAACATATTGCCCCAAATTTTGCTAAATATCCTTTGATGGTGCTTTTATCTTATGTGAGTGCGGGTGTAAGTTTGAATTCGAGGGCCTGCTGATTTGCTTATCTGTAACTGTATAGCCTTTAAAGCAGTCAATATCCATATCCAACAAGCCTTGCGGGCCACCCAAATTAATAGTAGTAAGGCTAGGGTCAGCAGTTGTTCGAATCGGTGTGATAGATGCAGCATATACAGCATACGAATTGGGGGTTGTCATTCCGATTGAGTCCGATAGGTGTGTCAGTGATTTTGCGGCTCCTTTTAGCGAATTCATTGCTGGAATAGTTGTTGATAAACCTAAAAAGACATAGAGGATTATTTACATAAATATTTTCATCGCCACATTGTCATTTTTCATGCATTACGTTCAGATCCATTTCCATTTACAGTCGAATGCGGCAATTGTGGCAAATATGACAATGACGATGGATATCTCGACGACACACCCGTAGCAACATTGATGCCATTAGGTGGCATCTGAACCAATCCACCTGCACTGTTATCTAAAGAAGCCAATGGCGGGTCAAGACTCTCTGATGTGATACACTTGACGGTTGTCTTGCTTATAATGTCCGCCAAGAGATCGACTGGCGCTGCGGACATGGACTGGGATGCTGGGGATGACGTCGCGGAGATGCCGGAGATGTTGGCGCTAGCGCTATGCTTAAACTCAGTTGGGAGCAAGGCACCGCTAAGTCCGACATGGTTGACACGACCACTACAGTTGCTGTTTTCTCTCTCTGAAGATGCCGATGTTGTGGCGGCCTCATTACCACAACTAGTATTAATACCTGGAAGAAGAAGTTTTTCAAATATGTCATTTATTTACCAATATGTGTTTATAAATTCGGCATAGGACGCAGTTTCTCGGGGGCAATGGGCAGCTCATACGGTAGAAGCTACAAACCGACAATTTCTACAGTAGCCTCCTATTACGAGAATATCGTAAAGCGCAATTTTAAAAATTTTAAAGAAATTCTGTCCAGATAAGTATAATTTTGCGGAAAACTTTTGTATGAAACTTTTGTGTTTACCATTCGATGGGCTTTAAAATCGTTTTAATCAAAAATTCATTCGACAATTTTTGAAAATTCACCCACCCGGTTAGAAAATTGGTGGAAAACGTTGGCATTCGACATTATTTTGAAGCGATCGGCTTCTACTATTATGGACATTGATGTAACAACGAACAGTACATACAAGTGGCCCAACGACACCAAGCCCTAGGTTTTCTAACGCGCGGACCCAAGAATAAATACAATCCACTTCCCGGCCAACCGATCGCGGACATGAAAATACAAAATAATTTTATCGATTTAACATATGTTAAATAATTACCTGTTACTGGTGATTGGTCGCCACTAATACTGCCACCACCAATACTGCTGGAACCGCCACCCGCACCACCACTGCCGCCACCACCACCGCTACCACTGCTTGGGGGCCTAGGCAAACGACGACGAAGCCATGGATGCTTAAGGGCCTCAGAGGGCGTCAGTCGTTTTTCCGTATCCCACTCTAGGCATCCGCGAATAAAATTGAGAAAGAGCGGATCCTTGCAGCCATCCAGTGCCTTTGAAAGGCTTTTTGAGCATGGCGGGCCACGTGGCTTGCCTCGCCGTGATTGACCTCCGATTAAAACAACCATGCCATCCGACATGGTGCGGACAGTGCAATAGCGTGGATAGCCTTTTGGACTAAAGAACGTTTTCGCTCGCTTTGAGTTCGCCAATAGAGCTTTGCTCGGCATTCCGAGCACTTCGATTATGCACGCCAATTGGTCGCTCTCGTTTTCTCCAGGGAATAATGCGTGTCCCGACAATAGCTCAGCCAGTATACAGCCAAGGGACCACATGTCAATAGCGCGGCCGTATTTGGCGCCCAATATGACCTCGGGTGCGCGGTAAAACCGTGATTGTATATATGTGTAAACACGTTGACTTTCGAAACACGACGATCCAAAGTCGATGACCTGAATGCATGAAATAAATAGATAAACAAGAAGTTGAAGAAATAATTCATTTTATTATAGTATGAGTACGGAGTTTATAATTCAGTCTGTTCCCGTTTCCGATTGAGATCACATAATCTACGAATCGAAATTGCTGTTTGATCGGAATCCCAAAAAAGATTGAATTATTCAGAACTGATATTTAGGCTAAGTCTATATAAATGAATTTACCTTGATGCCCGAGCGACCTTGCTGCTTCAATAACACATTCTCCGGCTTCATATCACAATGTATAATCTCATTTTTATAGAGCGCATCTAAGCATTGGAGTAGCGAGTGAGCAAATTTACGCACCAGCTGCAAACTGAAGCCCTTGAAGCCGTTCTTTTTGATCAACTCATATAAATTGATGCTCAGCAGTTCGAAAGTAATGCAGGTGTGATCTCGAAAGGTGAAATAGTCAAACATATGTATAATGTTCATCGTATTGTACTTGTCATGGCGTCGCAAGTGATGAAGTATACGAATTTCTTCTTGAGCCTGCCGATGGAAGCGCTTTTCATTTCGCACAATTTTCAATGCAACATGTTCATGGGTTTTGTGATCATAGGCTTTGATTACCTGCCCGAAGCTGCCCTTGCCAATAATCTTCAGCATTTCGTAGCGGTAGGCGACATGGTCATGTGGTATGTGGATATAAGCACCTTGTTCGTTGTCATAGTCCGAGTTGTTTGGTCCATAAATTCCTGGCCGCTTTTTTGCATTGGCGCCAATAAAGTAAATTTGCGGATAGGCTAATATCTCGGTTCGCTCATATGGCGTCAATTTGTGCATGTAAAGGATCATAACCTGCTGCGGTGAGACAACCAACGCCTTTGGCTTATCCTGCAGTGCACTTTTCTGCTGACCAGACATTATAATTTGTTCATGAAAGGAAAATTGGTCATTTGCTACTACTGACTTCTGATTCTGATTCAAATGCTGAAGCTGATGTTGATGTTGAGATACTAAAGCAAGTGTGTCAACGGCAGCGGCATTTAAGGACGAATCTTTTGCTGCTGGCGAAGATGAAGATGGGGGGGCTTCCATTTTCGGCGTTGCTGGGGTAGCATTCGGAAGTGAGCTGGCTGCAAGTTAAATAATAAATTTCATATGTTAAATACGAGTATGAGTAGTTTACGGTATACCCTTGAACAAGCAAGTATAACGTGCAGCCGGAAAAAGGCTATCGCCAAAGCCCCAACGTTGCCCGGCGAAATATTTAGATTAACATGCAATTTGGTGAATTTGACTACTTTCATCAATCGTACGAAATATACAAAAATAGCCCACCACGATTTTCCCGCCCGTGGTAAACATTCCTAAATAGTTGAGCCACGCGACTAATGACTTTTTGTGTAGGGCTATGAAAATGTCCTTGAGGCCGATCTAGCAAACAACAGCATCCCTCTCATTTGTTCTTTACATCCATTTTCCACCCGTGGCGACGGGTAAGAGTAGATTTTCCAAAATCATTTGGCATTTGAATCCAACTCCAAAAATAATACTAAAATTTCGGACTAAGGCTTTCCAACTTTTTTCTGCCCGTTTTGTTATCCGCAAGTACCGAGGTTTTTGTATTTAGCTTTGGAAATCAGCATGAAGCTATTCGTATGAAAACGAAAATGCTGATTTCCAGACTTCACCATTTTCAAAATCGGTAGCACATGTATCAATTTATTTAATGTGATATGCTTTGAAAATTAGTTTCAAAATAATCAAAAGTTTGAAAATGAGTTTGAAGCCAATCGGGCGATAATCACAAAAGTTTCATACAACAGTTTTCCGCGGAATTTTTCGACCTTAGGAGTAGATTTTCCAAAATCTTTGATCACCACGTCTATTATGTTTTTATGTTTAACCTTGAAAATGAGTTTGAAGCCAATCGCTTGAAAATAAAACTAGAATGCCCAAGTTTTCATTTTTTGATAAACTAAAATTTATATTTTATGCTGTGTTAATTAATACACATTCATAAATAAATTTTCCACAAATTTTCCGACAGTGGGGTTGAATTCTCGCTGGGATTTTACCAGACAGTCACAAAAAAAAGTCTGTCCCCTCTGCTGCCTTTAATTTACCAACAATTTAATTGGATTTGTTTTTTTTTATATAGATGAATATTTAAAACTATTCACAAATATTTAAAATAGCGAAAAATAAACTTTAAACTTCTTTGCCACTTTGCCTACATATATAGCCTACCGAACTCAATTAGTTTTACCTGTGAAGTATAGTCACCGTTTGAAGAACAAGTTTGCTTCCACTCCAGCCGCTACAACGATCGACTTGAAGCCCATGCCAATAGGCATGCGCAACGACTAGTTCGTTCGCGACCAATTAGACGCCTAAAGAGAATACAGTTTGCCAGCCTCATCTCAAACCCCCTGCACCAACCACAACACGGCCACAGCGGCACCTAAGAAGCCTTCTTTCTTATTTTGTACTATATTATTAAAAAAAAAAAACAAGTAAGAATGCTATAGTCGAGTATACTCGACTATAAAGCTCCCTGTAGGCAGGTCAAAGATATCTGATCGTATTTGCGTACACTTACACATACACAAAGACGCACACACCCGAGCCGCAGCGTAAGCAAGCATTTTAAGTGGTGGCTGTGCTGCTTCTACCCCCCGCTCTACAGTACTGAATCTTCTTTCGTGATTAACTTCCGTGTTTATTATCCGATCGAGTTGAAATTTGGACAGTAGATTAAGAGTGACCAAAGAACTATACATGCCACATCCCAAGGCTAAATTGTTGGTATAAAACATTTTTATCGAATTGCCGGGATTGGTTTTGAAACAGGCAGTACATATTTGAGAACCAGCCGGATCAGATTACTATATCATATAGCTCCCATAGGAACAATCTGTTGACAACTATGTTTTTGTATGAAAAACTCACCAAATTTAAGTTTCAATATGTTCTACATATGCTGACCAAATTTCATCAAAATCTGACCAATATATCTTGTACCTGCCGTGGGACCGATTGGTCGCAATTGGTCGGTTTTCAAAAACATAAATAAATACTAAGACCTCGGTACTTTGCGGGCAATACAACGGACGGAAAACAGTTGGAAAGATTGATTCTGGATTCTTAGTATTATTCTTGAAATTGGCTTAAAATGCCAAATGATTTTGGAAAATCTACTCCGCGTCGTTACTAGCAGGAAATGCAAGTCAAGGACAAATGAGCGGGATATTTTTTTTTTTTTTTAAGACATTTTCATAGCCCTACACAAGAAAGATTAGTCACGTGGATCAGCTATTTAGTTGTATTTCTTACGGTTGACGAAAGAAGTCAAATTAAAATAAAAAATGCACTTTCATATGAATATTTCCCCGGGCAAGGCCGGGATATTAGCTGCTAGTCATTTATAAAAGTCTATCCCCGCGTTTAGGAATATTGTAGTGCGCTAATTTGTGTATATCTAACGATTGATGAAAGTGGTAAAAGCAGTGGCGTAGATAGGGCGGTTAAGGGGATCAATCCCCCCCATTGAGTTTCTGGAAAAACATTACGTCTATACTATCTTAAAATACGACTTTCGCGCTGAAATCATAAGAGATTGAATCTGACTCGATGTGTTTTAAATAATCAAATAGTATAAGAATTTCAGGAATTTTTTCCATTTTGCTTGTTTGAATTGAGAAACTCAGACCCCAAAAATCTAAATAATCCCATGAATCTTGCTCACGGCTTTCGCTGCCTTTGAATCATGAATTTCAAAAAGCTAATTTAGGTTTAATTTAAACCTCTCTCGTTTCTAGCAAATGAGGATGTGTTTTCTCAAATCCATGAAAATTAAAATAAGTGGCTGAAGCTGTTGACATTGAAACCAAATAAAATAATCAATTTCTGGACGTCTGTCTATGTTATGGATCTTGGACCACGAAAGAACGGTTCACTCAATATTAATTAATAAAAAATAAACAATAATTTTATTAAAAAAATGCTAGCGTATCCTTCGCTTTACCAATAACCACACGGATGACCTGTTTGATTTTATTTTCTCAATAGCTTTTTAGATTGTCAGAAATATATAACAAATAGCGTAACTCATTGTTTCTGCCCGTTGAGGTAAATATTCCTAGGCCGATGCTCAATTATTTTTGTAGAAAAACGACTGAAGTAAATCTAAGAAAAATCAAATCTTACATATTTGACCTTGAACCTTGAATATCGGTCAGCATTGTTGAATTAGTTTTGATGCAGTCTTGAAAAGTTTAAAAATTTGATAACGACCACGATTTTTCTTGTGTGGAGCTTTGAAAATAAATTTAATTCAAATCACACGATAACCAAGAATGTTATATTTCAGATTTTTTACTCATTGGGCGGATTTTCTAAAATATCACCACAGATCCTTGAGTTGGAAACCGTTTGGATGATAGTCAAAAAAGTTTCACACAACAGTTTTCCGCGATTTTCCACTTTCGATTTGGGCTGTGCAAATAATCTATAAAACTTGATATTATTCTGTGAAGATACATGTAAGCATTTTAAGAATTAATTACATATGTGCAAAATGGCAAGACCAAAACAAAAAATCAAAAGAAAATTTAAAATTTTCAGAATCAATCCCCCCCTTTGCAAAAAGCTATCTACGCCACTGGGTGAAAGTTCAGCATAATGCATTTTAATCAAAATATTTCGCAAGGCAGCCTGTTACATAGAATTTTATAACCATTTTATGGATACAAGGTGTAAAAATATTATAAATATATCAACCGGCAAGGACAAATCAGTTACCGATTAGTTTTACTGAATGAGGCGATAAAATGAATCAAATTTTTAAAAATATATTGGCTACATACCTTGAATTGATCTCAAAACTGGACATCCATCAATGGCAGAGCCATGTTCAATGTTCTTAGCATCTCTCTCAATGTAGTTGGAGATCTCATGAGCTGCTGGTGGCTTCGTGACCAGTTTACGATCCTGAAACATGGCCGTCGAGCCGTAACTGCTGCTAAAATATGGCACCGCTGTGCAGCTGTGCAGTTGGGCAAAACTATTTGCATTCACGTGACTACCGCTTCCGATTCCAATTTGTGTTTGAATTTGAGGTTGCATTTGTGCCTGAGACATGTTCAACATCGCAGGTGAAGATGTCTTGCCAATTTTCATTTCGATCGCCGGCTCCAAGTCCCCAGTGAAGGTGCTGGCGTCCCGAATAGCTCCCGCAGCGGACAACTGAACGTGGTTTGCATTCTGTTGAGTGCCGACCATCTCGCCAAAAATGTTGTTATTTAGCTGAAAGTCGAAAGGGTTGCACGCACTGAAATTGTTATTGTTTTTGTTTTTGCTATGATTAAGGGCGCTATTATTGTTGCCAGCAGCCGAAATCGCAGTTGTTGCTCTGGCCTTGTCGTTAATCTTGCCAGAGCTCACTAGCGCTTCTGAATTGCCTACATATGGTTTGATTATCGTTTGGGCTTGGGATTCGGATTCTTCAACGGCAGTCAGCATGGAACAGGATGTGCTAGACGGTAGGTTCTTTTGGGTTGCATTAAAATTGTTCAACTGTTGTGATCTGTATGACAATGACATCACTAAACGAACCGAGCTCGCTGCCGACAGGGCCTGCAAGCTGGAGCCTGTTGCCTCTGGCAACTCTCCTTGATATTCTACAAGATCTGGGCTGTTTGCAAGCGCGATAATCTGTTGTTCTTGCGGAGTACAAGTTGATGTGTCTTCCAGCACCTCAAATGCAGAACCATAACGCTCGCTCTGAGTCGCGCTCGATGCGTTTGAATCAATAGACGATAGTCTGCTGGGGAGTTCGAGTTCGGTTTGACGCTTTAAACGACCACGAGATTGCCTCGGCTGTTGCTCTGAACTGACATCTAGCTCGTTGCAAAAATCGAATTCGTTTTCATGGGCGAATTCTCGCTGCTCCGCCTGCACAGACGTCTCTGCGTCCGCATTAGTCCCACCGTATGAATATGACTGAGTTTGTGAACTGTGCCTTTTATAGTTCGTTTCGGGTTTGGAGCAACCGGCATTCAATATCGTATTTGCATTAGCTGACGATCTGTGCTTTGTAAAGGCATCAATTAGCAGCGATGGAGTCGTTAGGCAAAATAAATTGTTTGGTAACGGCGGCCAAATATTCTTACGGTTTTCCTTTCGGTTGTCCGACCAAATGGAGCTCCTTATCGAAGTGCTTCTAATGTGGCTGTGACTCTGCTCATCCAGCGATCGAGCACCGCTTTTTAGAGGTGATTCGGAATGTCGTTTAAACCCATATTCTCTATCGTCGCTTAAGCAGCATTTGCTCAAGCGCGGATGTTTGCCATCTGGACAATTTGCCAAGTTAAATTGAATGCCCCGCCTTGCGTTCTCCCGGTCCACACATATGCCCAAGTTTGAGTAGTCAGGATCGATCAGAGAGTCGCTTGGCGTTGGTGTGCCCCGCCGGACTGCACAGTGTCCAGAGCCAGGCTTGTGATTTAACTGATGCTGCAGTTGCTGATGGTGATGATAGTGGAATAGCTCGTAGTTGGATGCGATTGAAATGTTCGGCTGTCTGCCCAAGCGCCCGCCCGATAGCAGCGACCGCTGTTGTCTGAATCTCGCGTATTTCAGATGACCATCGTACGCTCTTGTGTGTGGAAAGGACGTAAATTCGCCGGAAGCGACATTGGAGAGCTTATCAGGTGCCGTTCCCGTTGCCGGGTTAACTAGCGGATTGTCCTTGTTACCATCCGTGTCGGCGTTGATTTGCCGCCCACAAAGACCGCTCAGAATGTTGAAGCTGAGAAAGTTTGTAACGGGATTGCGTTCTAAACTTTGGGAGGTGCACTCCTCTAGGCTCTTGCTCCTCTTCGTTGCATTTAATTGGTTTGAGCTCTCACTTGGTTTCCACATCCAACAATACTGATAGTTCTCTGTTTCTATTTATTAGACATTGCAGCTATTCACTATTATTAAAGAAACATACATTTAATGCGAATGAGTATAGCATGTATGTACATATGTGCCTCGAGCTGTGCAAATATTAATATCGACACATTGCAAACATAATTACATTAAATACGAACGGCAAAAACTGGAATACATATGTACATATGTATGTATATACAGCATGAATGCATATATACATAGATATTTATGTACGTACATTCACATACGTATACGTAAAGTGTGTATGCAGCAGGTCGGGTACCGCTATTTGCCGACAAATTCTCTGCCGCACACACAATGAATTTGTAGGCTCAACTTATACCGTAACTCTGCGAGCCGAACATTTACAATTTAATACAATTTTAGAGCTAAACCTCTTACAAATTTTCATTTAGTGAAACAGTGTGACCGAAGCCAGACTGCTTCGCACGGTCACACAGAGTCTAATCATGATGCTGCCACATAGTCAAAAATAATGATGATGCCATTACTCAAGATCTATCGTTTGGGTGTTATTCTAAAGTCTAGGGGCCCCACATAAAGACTGCATGAAAATGCCTCCTATTAGTCTTAAACGACGCCTCTGAAAATTAGAAAGCAAATTCCGGCGGCGAAGCATTGCCAAAATAATGAAGTAAGTGCAATAATCGGTGTTCGATATACAAAAATCGAAAAACACTCGATAGTTGGTGGAAATTGGTCAACTATCGCAATATTTATGCGATTGTTTTAAAGAGTTGTAATAGCCTGTTTCCACGACAGCCAAAATATGTAACATTTTAAAAATGTGGATGATGGTGTTTCCACGGTCAAATGTGAAACGGTATATGAATTTGCTATTCGCCCGAAATAAATCAGCTGTTTGATTTGTTTTGATGCTATTTTTTACGAAAAGTGAAAAATATGGCAATTAATGGCAGAATAGTAGTAGAAGCAAAGTTGCATATCAATAGGAAGATAGTTGCAATAAGTTTGTAAAATTTAGATCCATTGGTGGATGACTGGGATGCGGAGATGGCAGAAATTTGCAATGAAATTGCGAGTGCGCACCTGTGAAGTGCACAAATTTCACTGCTCCCAAAAGGCGGTGTACCTTGTCAAAATGTTACTATTTCGAAGGTGCACCTCCGGATAAACCTTCCCGTTTAACCTCATCCTTAATATATACAGAAATATTAAGATATAAGCAATTTACATTTTATTTTAAAAATTAATTTTGGCGCACAATTTGTCATTGTTTACCTTTTCCCCAGTTCATCGATAAGCATCGTGAGTTCGATAAGAAAATACTAAAAAATGCCGGGGCGAATGGCATCATATTTAAAATATGACGAATTCGTCATTTTTTTCTTATGGGATTTTCTACAGGAAATATGTGTCATATTTCCCAAATCAAAAATATGACGAAAAATGTGAAAATATGATGTCGTGGAAACAGGCTATAAAATGCGTAAAATTGCCAGACTGTTTGACAGTCTGAAAGTTTACGATGCCGCTCACATTTGAACTAGGTAATTATATTTGAAATACAATATATATCTATATATATTTGTATATATACATGAAAATATGTGTTTTATTTATATAAATATATATTTTGTGTAATATATATATATATATATACGTATAATTTATGGGCATATATACACACAACGTATTTTGAATTTTTACAGTGTTTGAAAATTCAGATGTGGATGCGACAAGTAAAGCACCTTTTCGAATTATATCGATAACCTGTAAATGCAATAGCAAAATGTTTGCGATGGAAACAAGGAAATAGTAATGAAATTAAGATTTGATTTGTGCAACAAAATCGCTATAAACAAGTCCGACAGCTACCAGCGAGCAAAAACATCAAGTGAAAGAAAGATTTGCACATTTTTAAGCTGCGTCTGCTTATGACAAATATCAGCTGTAAGCTATCCGCCGTCACAGTCACACCATACGATGAGAAACAATTCATGTGCCTGGTCAGCGAGGGTAATGAAATTTTGCTGCGTTATATCAATAAATGATATACTGGTTTCGACGCAACATTCGTGTCATACACGACATCTGTTTCGATCCTGCAGGCATTTGGCTGCTAGTTCTATTTAAGTACATGTGTGAAAATATGTGTGAGTTGAGCTTAGGGGTTGGGGCTTGGTTGCCACAAAGTAAATCCCTTAATTTGCAGTTTGGGTGGTATAGTGTTGTGTGTAGTGCCACATTGCGAGTGTACGCACGCCAGAGAACTGCATTGAGTGGCTAGAGCCCACGATTGAGAGACAGTAGGTTACGCCATGCGCATGTCCGTTAGTCGCCCCGATTGAGAGAGCTCATAGGTTATGACAAGACGACTGCAACTTTTGGTTCTCACTGCGCATGTCCGTATCAAGTCATGGAATTCAGCGCGCGCTTTTGAATTTGTTCGAAAATCACTGACTTTTTTTACTGTATCGGCTCGTTGAGCTGTAATAAATTATAATAGTTCGTTGGTGTTATAACCTATGAGCTCTCTCAATCGTGGAGCCGACCGGGAGTAGCCCTCACAAGGAAATGCCCATTCAAAGTTTTCGATTTTTGCAGCAGCAAGGCAGGGTTAAGGTCGGATTTTGCCCGAGCGTTTTGTACAGTAGCGACCGGCGGTACGTTGGCTGAACACGAAAATTCACGATGCAATTATTAGCTAGTTTTGTTGGCAATATGTATATTTGACATATACAATACAATTAATTAAAAATAGTTAAAAGTGTTTAAAGAGTTTGAAAACCCCCTCAAGAAAACACTCTTACACGCTGTTGCATAAGAATTTCGATGCACATTCTGTCGGGTCACAATAAGTCTTTGCATACCGATTGCCCGGGTCATGTTTGCGACCGGCTCATATTTGCGCGAATTGAAACCGGACACTACCCGTTTCTGCAACAACACAACAAGTAAGAATGCTCTAGTCGAGTATACCCGACTACGAAACTCCCTGTACCCAGGTCTAAAACTTCCAATCATATGTTCGTCTCTTACACATGCACGCACACATACACAAAGCCGCACACACGCGAGCAACAGCGTGGCTCCCTCCTGCTCCCGCTATACACGAACCTACATTCCAAATTTGGTGTCTCTAGCTCTTATAGTTGCTGAGATCCTTGCGTTCATACATACGGACAGACAGACGGACATGGCCAAATCGAAATCTCTTTTGATACTGATCAAGAATATATATTCACTATAAGGTCGGAGATGTCTCCTTCTGCCTGTTACATACGTTTGCACAAATCCAATACCCCCTTTTTACCCATTTTATGGGTACAGGGTTACTCGCAGGACCTGGTATTGTTTCGGGTATGCACGATAACTGAGATCTCGTTGCAGCTCACATGTGGATGTGTGTGCGATTTACATTATTGATTTTGTTTTGATTTTCTGCTTCTACAGCTGCCAGTGGTTAGGGAGGGGAGGTATATATGTATATAGCTATATATATTCGGAGTGCCGAAACTACATATATACTCTATCAGCAAGGGGTTTTTATACAAAATTAAATTTTCGTCTGATTGTTCCTATGCAAGCCATGTGGTCCGATATTGGTAAAAATATAATAAACTATTTGAAGTAAAATGAAACTTTCACTTAGTTTGGGTGTTATACAAAAAAAATTTCAGACAAAAACTCATTTTTCACCCGACCTATGGCATGTGATGTAGTGGTCCCATTTTTACCAAATTTGGTCAGATTGTATACACTCTCCACAAACTCGGTTTGGGTGAGTTTGGTCAGGATATCTTTATAAACAAATAAGTTGTTCAAATAAAAACATAGTTGTCGACCGAACACTCCTATGGCAGTGGTCGTAGTGGTCCGACCCGGCCGGTTCCGACATATGTACTGCCTGCAGCAAAAAGATGGATCTGTACTAAGTTTCTTTACGATATTTGAAAAACTGAGAGACTACCTTGCATAGAACAGACGGACAGACGGACGCCGCTGTATCGACTCGGCTATTCATGCTGATTCAGATAATATATACTTTGTTGGGTCGGAAACGTCTCGTTCAGTCCATTACACATTTCGAGACAAAATTATAATACCCTCTGCTAGGGTATAAAACAAATAATTTGTGGGGAAACGGCATCTTAGCCTCTTATGTGCTGATGTGACATCATTTTGGAAATTGTGAAATTTGAAGTTTGTCGTCAGCACGCAGTTAACAACGTTCCAGAGCTCTGGAGTATGCAATTTTTTTTAACACAACATCCCAATGGTACCATCAGTCAAATACCTACAAATCAACAATTAGTGATTGTGCCACCGAATACAAAATAAACTATTTCTCTCGCCTAGGCATTACAAAAATCACTCGACTTACTCTGGGCCATAGCAAACTTACTTACAGCCACCTCTATGATAGGCGTTATCTAATATCTGCCCTAACTGCAACACCAACTCTCCACTCATAATTAGCCATGTTCTATCTTCATGCCATAGTCTATCATTTCAAAGACTACAAACTTTTGGATTTGTTAATCCCACTTCCCTCCTTTCACTCCAACAACCAACACATTGAACTAATAAAAGAATTTCTTTAAAGATACAATATTTTCCACGTTATATAAGCCTGATCTTTTTGTAATTGAATTAAATTATCAAAATACTAAAAATATATTAAACTACACAATAAATCATAAGATCGCCAAAAATGTAAATAGCATTAGTAAATTGTTTCTCGCTCTACAGCACCACACAGGTGACATCTTATATTATACCATTTGTGGGCCGGCACGACTGCCCCATTTCAACGAAATGTCCCAATCATTCAAACGCACTGGACGAGGCGCAGCAAATGGATTTATTGGCGGAACAGCTGCAGCCTGTTAAGGTATATAAAGAGGCTTATATAATGGATGAGGCGCCATTGGGACGCGAATTGCCCGAGCATAGGTTGGCCAATGGGCCATTGGTAGAAGCAGCTGCTGAGCAGTCCGTTTATTAACAAGCAGCATTCTTCGATCATATCATCATTGGCTACACGAATGGTTCCTTATGTTTTGTAGGTCTCAGTCCCACATCCATTCAGAATGATTCTGTGGTGAGTTTGGCGATTTACAAGGACAATACCTTTGATGGGTCATGTTACTGGTAAGCTACAATTATTTATGTACAAATAGACGCACTAACTTTTCATTTTGGGCAGATAATATTGTCGCTGAAACAACAATACAAACTGCTGGTCGAGCAAAAGGCCATCAAGTATGTTAACCCTAGTGATAGCTCACCCATCTCCCTAAAGGTGGGAACTCACTTCAATCTTGATCGCGATCCATGCGTGTACGTGTATTCAATAGAAAAGCAAAAACACATACGACTCTGAGCGCGTTCCATATGAAGTGCATGAAAAAAACAAGTAAGAACGTTGCAGTCGGGTACGTCCGACGTCATAGACGAAGCTTACACGCACACATGCATACTTCCGCTCAACTTCACGCATACAATGATGCTGGATCGCGATCAAGATTGAAGTGAGTTCCCACCTTAAGACACTACTCCTTTAGAGAGCCAAAAGCTCGCTCTCAATATAAACGTTTTTCAATCTGAAGCTTCCTAAAAGCTTCGGTTTAGGTTTTATCAGCGCCCACGCATTTAGAGTAATCGAGTTCGATTTAGAAATCCAGATACATCGGTTGTGACAAGGCTTATAATTAATAAAATTTCTTTCTTTTTTTAACCCTCACGTTAATCTGTTATTTAAATATATATTATATATATATATGTATGCATAGTATATACGCATGGGGGATTTTGGCCTGTAGTACCGCCAAGTGGCGAATTTATCATTACCACAACACGATCGCATCAGGGCGGAACCCTGACCAACATCAACGGGGAACATTATGAAGGCAACGCGGAGGGACGTTCTAGTCAGCATTCCAAATAATCACCAGGAACTGGTGAAACGGATTCCCATTGAAGTGCGGCAGGCTGTGGGTGCAAGTAAACAAACATAATTGTTGCCACATTATTTATTATTCACTAAACCACGTAAATACATAAGCATAACACAGTATAATTTAGGTGTATTGTGTATTGTTAAAAGCCAATTTAGATAAACAAAAAAATAAAAGAAAAGCTGTCGATTCCGATGGCTTTTATTATCTTAACTGTGAATTGATGTTGTCCAATTCTCGCAACTGCTGGTGTGGATGTCAAATTGTTCAGGATGCGATTGAGTTTTGCTTCGGTCATTTTACAGGAATCGACGGAAGCAACAAAGTAGCATCATGGAGGGGCGACACATTAATAAACATCAGTGTTTTGGATTTCCACCTAATGATGCCATTAGCAAATGAGCAAGTTTTGAGTTACGATACGTTATATGATCCTGTTTTTGAAGCAGCGACAAAATAACGTTTGTTAGTTCAGAAAGCGAACGATTAATATTTTTGGTTTCGGTCATTCTCTGCTGGTCTTTGGCGACTCTGAACCAGCCAAATCGACCAAATTAGTGTAGCTCACATATACCTCTTGTTTCAGCATACGGTGGCTGATCACCTCCATCTTGGTGACCGCGTGAAGAGCGCTCATTGCCGATTATGGACACATAGATGTCGTTCTTGTTGACATTTTTTGCCATGCGTATTTGCATTTTCTTTTGCTCATATCAAATTCAATTTCAAAAGAGGTAGCTTTAATTTCGAATTCCCATCCCCAACACTATCGCAGTGTTTGATCGAGTCAAATGAAAGATCGAACACCGATTGAAAAAACCTCGTTTTGGCTATGTTGCGGATGAAATACTTGGCCCATCTTGTTCTTGGCCTGGCTATCTATGTTCTGTAACTCTACTATAGCTTCGTGGTGGTACGTCCAGCTGCAAGACATACGGTCAAAATCGGAACACTACCACTATATCAAACTTTTTGCTTATACAAATATTTCATCCAAACTAAGTGAGAGTTTTTTTTATACTTCAAATAGTTTCCTATCGTTTTATCAAAATCGGACTACATTAAGTTTTGTATAAAATTTAATTCCTGCTAGGGTGTATAGCTTAGGCACTCCGAAGATAGCCGTCCTTACTTGTTAATGATTTAATTTGTTTGCTAACAAGAAAATATATACGCTCTTCTCATCCCCGGACATTGTTCGGCTTCTTCGGCTCATTTATTTCTTTAAAATTTGATTTTGAACTCAAACTCAAATCAGCGTCGATACCGAGTACTTACGCGGTATCGATGAATGATCTTTTTCAACACTTATCGAAGCAGTGGGTGCTTCGCAGCCATCGGCGAGCATCGGACCGTGTAAGCGAAATATAAACGGAGCAGTAGTTCTGCCGATGATTGCTGAATACTCGTCGGTCTAAACACCGGATAATAGTTAGACAATTTATGATGCCACTCATATTTGAACTAAGTAATCATAATTTCAATAAAATGTTATATCCATATACAAATTTTGTGTATATATCTATATATATATATAGATAAATAAATACATAAGTCTTTCGGTTTATTTGCAAGAAATTGATGTATATATGTATAAATAACACGTGTTATATAGATTTGTTTGTTAACTATTATTAACTTAGACCGCACTTAGACGATGATTTAAGCTCGCGAGTTTAACTAAAGAGTTTTTGGCTTGTTGGGAAGAGAGGTGGCGGAGCAAGCAAGTTGTATAAAAATGTTTGCACATTTTTGCTCTGTTTTACGCATTTTGCTCTGTGTTTATATGGAATTGGTTAGCGATAACTTATATCAGAGTTGCGGACTTTTACTCGAATTCGTGCAGTTTTATTTCGAACTGTCTGGCAGCTCTGGTCATCTTCCGATGTTTTTCAACACCTAAAACTATCAATTATCGTGTCGATATGCGCATATCGGTGTACGTTTATTTGCATTTATTTCATTTCAGCAATAAAATCTTGCTCCGCCGTCGAAATTTTCTTTCTTATTTTTAGACGCGTCGTTTTAGACTTATAGCGGTCACTTTGATTCAGTCTTTATAGGGGTAGCTTAAGTAAAAGAGGTAATTCTAAAGTTTAGGGGCCCCACAAAAAGATTACCTTGTAATCGATAGTTGGCAGCACTATTTGGTAATGGTGTCAGTTAAATTTAACAAAACAATAATACCTATTTGTCGACAAGCCACCACGAACTATCGGAAAAATTTTGTACAACAATTTGCAACCAACTTTACAATTAACAATTAACGGAAAGATACCAAGCGAAAAAATTACTGTTAACTGAAGTGAGATTGTGCAACCATGTTTCGGTGATTTTATATCACTGCCGATGGCAGCGTCGCAACCCCAAACCATTGCGGAAATCTGCATACCAATCTTTAAGCGAAGGGCTGCAAACTTGTAATATAATGAAAAATTAAGTAACTTCAAGAATTATGCATAAATCTGTTCAACTTTTATTTTAAGTGTAAGTTGTCAGCTACTATATTAATAGTATTACTGGAAATCAATGTCAAACAGTGATAATATGTTGCGTTTAATTATTTGCATTAAGTAAAAGTGGCACAAACACGTACCTATGTATGTGTATGTGTATGTGTGTGAGTGGGTGTACTCTCTTACCACCCACTTGGGTGGTACGACATACAATGCATAAACATACTACATTAATTTGTACGTACATACATACATACATATGTACATATGTGTGTTCATATATAGATTTTATAAAATTGTCTTCATTCTGTTTTAATCAGCGTGTTTACTAAACTCTGAGTGTCTGAGATACATATTTACGATACGATTAACGGATTAGGATACGCAAGCTGTAAATACCGTTAACATTTCTATTATTGACATCTTGCAAGTCTCACAAAGTGAGTATTGCTGCACAACATGAGCAGGGACCTAGACTACACAGTTCCAAGCTCTCATTCGTTTTCCACCCTTATTAGTAACACATGGTTAAAACTGGTTCAAGGTGGGTTGGGGTCGTCGTTGGGGTAGGGGCTGGGGTTTGGTCTCTACAAGGTATATGTATGTATATGTATATGTATATGTATATGTATATGTATATGTATATGTATATGTATATGTATATGTATATGTATATGTATATGTATATGTATATGTATATGTATATGTATATGTATATGTATATGTATATGTATATGTATATGTATATGTATATGTATATGTATATGTATATGTATATGTATATGTATATGTATATGTATATGTATATGTATATGTATATGTATATGTATATGTATATGTATATGTATATGTATATGTATATGTATATGTATATGTATATGTATATGTATATGTATATGTATATGTATATGTATATGTATATGTATATGTATATGTATATGTATATGTATATGTATATGTATATGTATATGTATATGTATATGTATATGTATATGTATATGTATATGTATATGTATATGTATATGTATATGTATATGTATATGTATATGTATATGTATATGTATATGTATATGTATATGTATATGTATATGTATATGTATATGTATATGTATATGTATATGTATATGTATATGTATATGTATATGTATATGTATATGTATATGTATATGTATATGTATATGTATATGTATATGTATATGTATATGTATATGTATATGTATATGTATATGTATATGTATATGTATATGTATATGTATATGTATATGTATATGTATATGTATATGTATATGTATATGTATATGTATATGTATATGTATATGTATATGTATATGTATATGTATATGTATATGTATATGTATATGTATATGTATATGTATATGTATATGTATATGTATATGTATATGTATATGTATATGTATATGTATATGTATATGTATATGTATATGTATATGTATATGTATATGTATATGTATATGTATATGTATATGTATATGTATATGTATATGTATATGTATATGTATATGTATATGTATATGTATATGTATATGTATATGTATATGTATATGTATATGTATATGTATATGTATATGTATATGTATATGTATATGTATATGTATATGTATATGTATATGTATATGTATATGTATATGTATATGTATATGTATATGTATATGTATATGTATATGTATATGTATATGTATATGTATATGTATATGTATATGTATATGTATATGTATATGTATATGTATATGTATATGTATGTTAATTCTTATACCCTAGCAGAGGGTATTATAATTTTGTCTCAAAATGTGTAATGGTCAGAAGGAGACGTTGCCGACCCAACAAAGTATTTATATTCTGAATCAGCATGAATATCCGAGTCGATATAGCGACGTCCGTCTGTCCGTCTGTTTCTATGCGAACTAGTCTCTCAGTTTTAAGGCTATCGTAATAAAACTTGGAGCAGACCCTTCTTTTTGCTGAAGGCAGTACATATGTCGGAACCGGCCGGATCGGACTACTATAACATATAGCTGCTATAGGCAACTAGGGTTTTGTATGAAAACCTTTTTTATTTATAAATGTATCCTCACCAAACTTTTCCAAACAAAGTCTGTAGAGAGTTTATACAATCTGACCAGATTTGGTCAAAATCGGACCACTATATCGCTATATCAAAGTTTTTGTTTATACAAATATTTCATTCAAACTAAGTGAGAGTTTTATTATACTTCAAATAGTTTCCTATAATTTTATACAAGACTAAGTTTTGTATAAAATTAATTCCTGCTAGGGTTTATAGCTTCGGCGCTCCGAAAATTAAACCATCTAATTGATAATATTTGACGACGGAGTATGAAATGCTCGATCGTAGAAATATTGAAACATTGTTTAAATTGTAACTGAGCGTTGACAAATTTTCTTTAAAATAAAACTTACTATTTATGGAAGAATTGGCAGATCATTCTTAATTGTTCTGGTCACTTTCTAGGGCCCGTCTAAACTTTTAAGTGAGGAACTTTCTAGCTGGCCATGATAGATCCCAGCTCGAGTGAGGAGGAGGGAGATGATGACACCGTCCCCAATTTGTCTAATAAAGGACGTATCGGAGCTCCACATAAGGGGGCGGTGCCCGTGACCGGGCCAACAGCATCGGGCCCTGGGACAATACCTGTTCCAACAACTGGCTCAAATGTCCCTAATGGCGATTCCCTCGCGAACAGTAAACCATCGACGGTAGCTGCTGGAAATAGCCGCTATGATAGCGGCAACGGAGGAACTGGATCATCAAAAAAAACCGACCAACCTCAATTCAGTACTGAAGGAGGTAGTCTTGAGGTGCCGAACAATGGAATTCCTAGGTTTGTATACAAGAGTACAGAATTCTATTCTTATACTTAATACTCTAGTATAAT
Organism: Hirtodrosophila histrioides; assembly: GCA_037075165.1. NCBI lineage: Eukaryota > Metazoa > Arthropoda > Insecta > Diptera > Drosophilidae > Hirtodrosophila > Hirtodrosophila histrioides. The sequence goes on along the minus strand of JBAMCL010000474.1, from coordinate 1,386,928 downwards.
GTGCTCGAGAGCATAGTATATTATTTTGGTGAAAGGATTTGTAGCATTCGATTAACGATTCTCTAGTATGTAAGTGTTTTCACAATATCTATACTTAATATGCATAAATACATAGGTTCACTCACAAATAATTTTGTGCCCATGTTGAAGTACCCTAAATTTCTTAAATTAGTATTATTATTTTGTTATACTTTACTAGCTGGTATTACCCTCGCGTTTTCTGGCAAAGTATTTTCCTTAAGTTTAATTATGTTGAATGTTGAAACCAAAAATGCTGCGGGTCAGAGTTCTTCACCCGTTTTGGAATCTTGGGGTTGAATTTCCAAATTTGACGAGACTCGTATCGAATTATGCTATACAAAGACTTTTGAAAATGAGTTTAATGCCAATCATCATCATATTTCTTGATCCTTGACAATTGTGCTGAAAGTGAGCGAAATGTAAGAGGGTGAACTACAAAAGACAAAAAGTTAAGAAATAAATAAGGACCGGGCGATGATAGGCTATGCTAGCTCATAATTGACTCTTGGTAATGCTCTAATAGAAACAAATGTTCTTAAATTGATAATTTTAAATGAAAATTCTTGATTCAATTCGAAAAGGTCAAAAATTAATTTTTCGATTTAGCAACACGTAATAGCTAAAGCGTCCCAGAGATAGTACCCGACTTAAAGAAGTGTTTTTCATAAAAAAAATCAATGTTATACTGATCTGATTTCGATCACATTTAACCAAACTCTATAATTACAGATATTAGTAAAAACAAACTGTTAAGTTCAGGTCTACCATAAAATTTTTTAAATACCGGCTGTTCCTGTAAGATATAGTGCTCCTAGTATTTTGACCAATTGTGGTCAGATTCAAATGTATGCTCATTAAGAAACCCTTAAGAAACACAAGTTTTGTAGGAGAAGACTTAGTAGTAAGGATTTGTAGTACAAATGATTCTTATTTTAACAAACTTCACTGTAAACTCTTCATGGCTTAGTTATTATACCCTAGCAGAGGGTATTCTAATGTTGTCACGAAATGTGTAGCCAAGTCGATGTAGCGATGTCCGTCTGTATCTATGCAAACTAGTCTCTCAATTTTTAAACTATCGTAATAAAACTTGGAGCAGACCCTTCTTTTTGCTGCAGGCAGTATATATGTCGGAACCGCCCGGATCGGAAAACTATAACATATATGTAGCTGCCATAGGGATGAGCGGTCGAGAATTATGTTTTTGAGCCTAAAGCCTTTTCTTTATGAAGATATCCTCACCAAACTACGTCTCTGGAGAGTTTATACAATATGACCAAATTTGGTCAATATCGGACCACTATATCATATAGCTACCATAAGATCGGGGGAAAAATTAGTTTTTCTATGAAAAAGTTGTTGTATTACATTCAAACTAAGTGAGTTATACTTCAAGGAGTTTCCTAAAAATTTGCCAAATTCGGGCCACATAGCTCGCATAGAAACAATCGGACGAAAATTGAATTTTGTATAAAAAACATTGCTGCTACGGTATATAGCTTCTGCATTCCGAAGATAGCCAATGATTAAATGATTATATTCATTGAGAGAGTATTTTGCTCCCAAATCCTATGCATATTTATTTATACAGAGTTTTTCTAACATTTATAAGTTTGATGAAAAATGTATAAGGCGTGCCAGATAACATTTAATTATATTTTAAACTTTAATTGCATCTGTATGTAAATAGTGTATGTATATATCGGATCATTATCGTGAACTCCACCCAAAACAGTTTTATTAGGGCTTTGGTTTTCCATAACGAAACTTTTCACAGCCAAAAATCGCGGCGAGTCTCAGCGTGTGTGTTGGTCTTTTTAATTTGCACAGAACAACTGCAAGTCATCTCTGCTTGCAGAGTTGCAACAAATCGCACCGGTCTATGTTGCTATATCACTTACTCAACAACACCTGAGCATCAACGAAATAGACGAATAGACGCTTCAAATAGAACAACAGAAACGAACCCGACTAGTTTGCTGGGATCAGGGCCACTCAGACTTCGTATTCGGTCGGGTGGCCCTGATGTGAAGCGCGCTTGCATTCTCATGAGAACGCGAGAGCGTAAGTTGTATGGCATCAGAGCCCACAGTTACGGTTGACAGACAGTAGGTTGCGCCCACGATTGAGAGAGCAAAAGGTTATACAAGAAGTGCGCAAATTTTGGCTCTCACTGCGCATGTACGTCACATTATCCCAAGAATTGCGCGCGCGTTTAAAAATTGTATGAAAATCAACGACTATTTAGTAAATCGGCCAGTACGACTGTAATTCCAACCACATTTGAAAAGTCAGTCTATACTATAGTAGAGAAATGCTTAACGCGTCGATTAATATATATTGAACCCCTCCATACATTTTGCAGCGTTGTCATATATAAAAACACTAGTTTCGACCGATCGCTCCTAGGGCAGGTATAAGATATATTAGCCCGATTTTGATCAAATTCTGTCAACATGTATAAAACATAATAGAACTTTAATTTGGTGTGTTTGGTTACGCCATCTTCATAAACAAACAAGTAAGAATGCTACAGTCGAGTATACTCCCCGTGCCCAGGTCTAAGACTTCCAATCATATGTTCGTTCACTTACACATGCACGCACACATACACAAAGCTGCACACACGCGAGCCACAGCGTACGCGAGGCATTTTAAGCCGTGCCTGTGCTTCTTCTTCCCCCCCTCGCTCCAGTACTGAATCTTGTTCGTTGAATAACTTCCGTGTTTATTATCCGAAATTTGGACAGTATATTAAGAGTGACTAAAGTATTGTACATGCCAAATCCCAAAGCTATATCTTTAAAACTGTGGCTGTAAAACGTTTTGATCGAATTGCGGGGGAACGGGAGGAGATATCTGAGATCAGAAACAAACTTGACCTGCTCCCGCTATACACGAACCTACATACACATACACGAACGGACATTTGCACAAATCCAGGTACAGGGAGTAAAAAGTTGTTCGTACAACAACTCAATTGTCGACCGACTGTTTCTATGGGTTATGATATAGTGATTTAATTCGGCTGGTTTTTATTTATGTACGCCTGCACCGAAAACATATATTTGTGCCAAGTCAGAATCATAGCTTTAAAATTGAGCGATAATTTTGAATGCAAACAGACGGACTGGCAACATTTTCTCAGTTTGACTGCGTATTATTTCATATGTATGGCAAAGAATTACAGCTATATGAGCCGATTTACTAAATAATTCAAAAGAATTTCATAAGTGTGACGTAGATGCGCAGTGAGAGCTAAAAATTGCAGAATTCTTGTCGTAACCTATGAGGGATCGGGCTTCCCATCAGGGTCACCCGACCGAATACGAAGTCTGAGTGGCCCTGATCCAAGCAAAAAAGGGCAAAACCATGATTACGTAGTATCTGGACAAACCCTTTAAACAAGTGAGATTGCTTTATGAGAGTATACCAGAATACGAGACCCGCACCAAAGTTCCCAATGTATGAAGATATACTTTCACATACACATTCACACACATATGTATATCCATCAAACAGTTCAGCGGCAGTGCAAGCAAGCAAATAACTTCAAGTGGCGGCTTCGCACTCTTTCCTCCCGCTCGTTCTTATTTGGTCTTTGGTACGGCACTCAGATGCCCAGATCTATAAAAAATATAAACTTTAAATAAGTAAGTTCACCTTAACTAGGATTGCTTTTACCTGGATCTATTCATTTGTAAAACCTAACACGTACATAATTAAGTTTACTTAAGTTTCACATTATCGAACTAGCAGTAATACTGTTCTTATTAAAAATACATATTAATAATGAGCAATTTTGTGACCTTTTAATTGTTGTCCACATTTTAATTATTTGAATTGCAAAAATTAACACATTTCAATATTTTTCTTTCGGGTTTCTACGTTCATCCTAATCTTAATGCACATGTATGTACATATCTACAAAAATATAAATAATTGGCACACCGTACTATATCTTTGACAACAATTGATGAAAATTCCAAAAAAAAAAAAAAAAACAAATTTAAAATTGATTGCATCTATAACGCACACAACATGCATCTGTTCAAAATCAAATAAAAAACAAAACAAAAACAAAAACAATAATATAAAAATTACATCAACATTCATAAAACGCATTTAAATCAAATATCAAACGATTGTTGAATGGATGGTTTGTATTTGGACCGATATTGGCTATTCCCGACAACTAATTACTATAAATCTGAACCAAAACATCCATATCGACCATCAATTTCATCACCATTGCCAAAACATATTCCAATATTTGAACAATTGGGTCGCATAGAGCGAGAGCCGGCCATAAACAGCACGGCAGTAGTAGAATTATAATACAACAATTGTGCCCGGCAGCTCATCAGCAAAATCAAAATCAAAGTCAAGGTCAAGGTCAACATCATTATGAATATCAACATCACAATTTCAAATATCAAGTTGAAATGTCATCCTCGCACCCCAATTTCAACGGTCAGAAAACTACTGCTGGCGGTATGGCTAGTGGTGCATCCTGTGCATCCAATGTGCCAAGAATTAACGCTCCATCGCAGCGGCCGCAAATAGCGGCCCCGTTTCCGAAGGTAACCCAAAGTAATAATCAAACGTTGCTATCGTCATCTAGTGGTATTTCGCAAGAAACGCTGAATCAAAGTGTCGGATCATCGCGAGCCAACTCGCTGCCACGCCCACTTTCGCCTTCGCCGTCGATTGCCAGCGACAAGGTTGATGGCGGGGATCCACATGTAAGTACACCTCAATTCAATTGCACAAAATTAGCATAAGGTATCATTTTATCGCAAACAGCGCAGTATCCATAAATCCAAAGAAACCTCTGCAAACTACATGAGTCCACAGCACTCATACAACTCAGCACCTATACAAGCCCAACTTGTATACCATATTTTCAATAAACAATTTAAAGGGTGTTTATTGAATTGCAAATCCGTATAGCTCAAACCCTCTGCCGTGATATTTAATATTTAAGGTGTGCAAATATGCTATTTGATATAATGAACATTAGGTCATTTCAGAAGCCCTTTCGCTTTTAAATTTTGTGTCACACTGTCCAGGCATTATCTGCTATCGTGAATTTATTCTTGACTTCATTAACTTTGATAATGATAAGTTGGCATGATAGAACTTAGGGAATAATATTTAGTTTTGTATACCCACCGTAAAATGTAAGAAAGTTGATGTCGTAATTTTCTGGCAATAACCCGAATTCCTTCCTTCCCAAATCTTTCCGAGAAGAAGCTTTGCCGACGCTAGCTGACGGTCGATCAGCTGCTGCACTGTTTGGGGAGTGCATCTACCTTAAGTGCTCGACTACTTTGTTATCATCCTAATTTTCGCCCTTATCGCCTTCCTTTGCCTCACAACTGATTCCCTTCCATGGCCTGCAAATGGGTTTCAATCCTTAGACCGAATAATTAACCTGACTTCTGACATACTGGAGAAAATCACTGACAGATTACTAATAATTTAAAACAGGAGAAACATGAACGCGAGGAAGAGGAACGAAAGCGCCGCATTCAATTGTATGTTTTCATATCGCGCTGCATATCGTATCCATTCAATGCTAAGCAACCCACGGATATGACCAAGAGGCAACCGAAAATCACAAAACAGCAGCTAGAGGTAATCACACAACGATTTCAGGTAAGCATTCAATAAATCTTATAAGCATTTACTAGGTCTATGCAATGGCATTCCCGACTTTTCAATTTTGAATATGCAAAATCACCCTGCATCATTGACAAACTTACAAAATGAACTTCAAGATGTGTCACGTTTTTTGAAATGAACAAGTAAGAATGCGCTAGTCGAGTATACCCGACTACGAAACTCCCCGTACCCAGGTCTAAACTTCCAATCATATGTTCGTCGCTTACACATACACGCACACATACATAAAGCCGCACACACAAGCGACAGCAAGGCGACAGCGCAAGCAAGGCATTTTAAGTCGTGGCTGTGCTTCTTCTTCCCCCCTCGCTCCAGTACTGAGTCTTGTTCGTTGAATAACTTCCGTGTTTATTATCCGATCTATATCTTTAAAACTGTGGCTGTAAAACATTTTGGTCGATTTGCGGGGGAAGATAAGATATCAGAGATTGGAAACAACCTTGATCTGCGTATGGTATACAGGAACCTACATTCCAAATTTGGTGTCTCTTGCTCTTGTAGTTGCTGAGATCGACGCGTTCATACAGACGGACAGACAGACGGACATGGCCAAATCGAAATCTCTTTTGATACTGATCAAGAATATATATACTTTATAGGGTCGGAGATGTCTCCTTCTGCCTGTTACATACTTTTGCACAAATCCAATACCCCCTTTTTACCCATTTTATGGGTACAGGGAGTAAAAAGTGGCGCTTAGTTGGCTCCATCTAACCGTTTCACAGTCAATTTTCGTTGACTTTACTTTACATTACTATTTTCATCCTTAAAGAGATGTAAACTCAGATTCAAGCTATACCCTTTTGGCAGTGAATAATTACATTATTTTGTACGTATACATACTATTTTGGATATCTATATACGTGAAAATTCCAAAAACACATTTCAACAATTTCGAGTAATATCCATACAAAATTACATTTAACAAAGGGATAAAAACTGCCAAATTTATTGAATAAATTGTTATTTCTCGTATATAAGTTAGTAAAAAAATAAATTGGTATTTATTTAAGACTTATCGGTTTTCTTTAAAAGGCTTTCCTTAAAGGCGAAACACAGATAATGGCAGATGAGGCCTTTCAAAATGCCGTGCAAAGCTACCATGACGTATTTTTGAAATCGGAGCGTGTTACGAAAATGGTTCAGTCCGGAGCTTGTTCGCAACATGATTTTCGGGAAGTTTTTCGCAATAACATCGAGAAACGTGTGAGGTAAGCCTTCTTTCATACTTATATACTATATATACATTGGTATTATATCGCTCCACATTTGTTTCAGATCCTTACCAGAGATTGATGGCTTGAGTAAGGAAACTGTGTTAACGTCTTGGATGGCAAAATTCGACATTATTCTTAAGGGCAGCGGCGAAGAAGATACAAAACGGCCGTCTCGTATGCAACAGTCCCTTAATAGTGAACTTATTCTTTCCAAAGAACAGCTGTATGATATGTTTCAGCAAATTTTATCCGTGAAAAAGTTTGAACATCAAATCTTGTTCAACGCCCTGATGGTAAGCATAATTGTTATCATACTTATTCTATATATGTATATATACTTTACCACGAACCACAACGGTCGAGATAAGGTCTCGATCGCTCGCAAGTTGAGTTTTTGCGAAAGATCGTGTTTATTCTTTATCTTTTTGTCATGACAGTAATTTTTTTAGCATCTCTGCAAGAGTATCAAATATATATTGATCTTACAACTATTATTTGATCTCTCTGATATATAAAAATGATTTATAATGATAAGCTCCTACTATATAATCGTCTTAGCTCGATTCTGCAGACGAGCAAGCAGCGGCCATCAGACGAGAATTGGATGGCCGCATGCAGCGTGTGGGGGAAATGGAGAAAAATCGTAAATTAATGCCAAAGTTCGTCCTTAAGGAAATGGAGTCTCTTTACATCGAGGAATTGAAATCATCTATTAATCTTCTAATGGCAAATCTGGAGTCACTCCCAGTATCTAAAGGGAACATGGACAGTAAATACGGGCTGCAAAAATTGAAACGCTATAATCACAGGTAATATCAGCAGAACATATTCTTAATTATGAAACATTTATATAACACGTCTTTCTTAAATCTTTTCTTACTAAATTATTGCAGCACACCGTCTTTTTTGTAAGTCTCTATTTTTTTACAATATAAATTAATAAATTTTCTACATTCTTGTACCGGTTTTATTACTAATGTGGTCTATTCTCTTTTATACAAAAAGAAAAATGATCTTGCGTTCCCACGGATCTCTTTCTAAGCTAGAGGGTGACTCTGAAGATGGTACCACACAATTGACCAAGTTAGACGTTGTACTTACTTTTCAACTGGAAGTCATTGTTATGGAAGTAAAAGGCCTTAAGTCCTTAGCCCAAAATAGGATTGTATATTGTACAATGGAAGTTGAGAACGGTGAAAAACTTCAAACTGATCAAGCTGAGGCTTCAAAGCCAATGTAAGAGAAAGAATTTATGTTACTGCTTCAACTATCGTACTGAATTGTTTTGATTTTCGAATACAGGTGGGATACACAGGGCGATTTTACGACAACTCATCCCTTACCAGTTGTCAAAGTAAAGCTGTACACTGAGAATCCAGGGATGTTGGCTCTGGAGGACAAAGAGTTGGGGAAAGTAACCATAAAGCCTACTCCACTTTCTTCCAAAGTGAGCTAACAAATTTTAAAAGTAAATCCAAACGGCTTTTTAACGATGATATTATGGTTATTTTTGTTTATAGTCACCTGAATGGCACCGTATGATCGTTCCCAAAAACCTACCAGATCAGGATGTACGGATCAAGATAGCATGCAGACTTGATAAACCCTTGAATATGAAGCATTGTGGGTATGTAAGAAAAGCAACAGTATCAGTATAGTGTATCTTTATTTATTTATGTAAATTTGAAATAATTTTAGGCATCTTTTCGCAATTGGGAAGTCTGTGTGGAAAAAGTGGAAGCGTCGCTACTTCGTCTTAGTGCAAGTCTCTCAATACACATTTGCAATGTGTAGCTATAAGGAGAAAAAATCCGAGCCGTCCGAGATGATGCAGCTGGATGGGTACACGGTTGACTACATTGAAGCTGCTAGTGGTATGAGTAAACGTCCTTTGATTTAAAATTGTGATCGATAGCTATCGATGGTGGCCTACGCGATCAGTTCGAAAGCCGGTACTGTCGATATTGATATTCAAAAAAATCTTTAAGGGTTCTTAATTTGATAATTTGCGTGATTAAAGTGGCAACTAAACACTGGAATAATCCAAGAGAATTCTTTACTATGCGCTGTGCAATTTACCTCTTTAATTGCATAATTAAAGAAATTTACAGACAATTTTCATATTATTTAATAAATATGTAATTTGACTTTAATGAAGTTAATGCATGAGTTAATTCGATTCTAAAAATGAAGAATAATATTAGAAAATTATGTTTATGAATATTTATTTAATTTTTCTATGTAATCAATTACTGCAATTCAGACGACTCAAATGCTACTCCTTTTCAAAGGAAATAGTCATTTGTTTTGGCGAGTTCGGAACAGCTAAAACGATTTGTGATTCGAGTTTCGCAACCTTCAAGTAAAAGCGGAATTGGGCACAGGCCTGTATATTCATTTCAGAAAAATTCGAAAGAAATTCAAAACATAACATTTGCCTGCAATATCAGAATCTGGAATACCAGTTTGTAATAGCAACCATCATTACGATTTTAAGCTATCGATAGTGGCAAAACCTGTCTATGGTAGAGTTTTAGTCAGTTTATTGTAGCTGCAAATGTAAATTCGCGCGCTAAATACGATAATGCAGTCAACGAATGGAAGATACTTTGTGTCCAGCTCCGAAATTCGCAAACATATCTTCATACGCACAATCACATACAAATGCACGCACACATATATATTTATTACTCCCTGTACCTATAAAATGGGTAAAAAGGGGGTACTAAATCTGTATAAATGTATGCAACAGGCAGAAGGTGACATCTCCGATCCTATAAAGTATATATATTCTTGATCAGTTTTAAAGGAGATTTCGATTTGGCCATGTCCGTCGGTCCGTCTGTCTGAACGCGTCGATCCCAGCAACTATATGAGCTAGAGACACCAAACTTGAAAAGTCGGTTCCTGTATACCATACGCAGATCAAGTTTGCTTCCAATTTCAGATATCTCGCCCGTTCCCCCGCAATTCGATAAGAGCGTTTTATACCAAAAACAAAGATGCGATCGGAAATTTTTGACCTGGGTACAGGGAGTTTTGTAGTCGGGTGTACTCGACTATAGCATTCTTACTTGTTTTTTTATGCAGCTAGCACTGCAATATTGCAGTATTACTTCAAACAGTTTTTTTTACAACCTTCCAGAGGGTATTATAATGCCACAATGTTGTTACTTATTGAAGATTCTGGTATAAATACAAATTTCTTTGACTGCATTTTGAGTGTGCGAATTTACAGTGTGGACTATCAACTGAGTGAGTTAAATTAAGCTAGTATGTTATAAGAGAAAAACGTTTACTAATTGTGTATGAGAAATATGACTGCTTTACAATGTTCTCCAATTATATTTGTGTAGCCAATCTGATGTTCGGAATCGATTTAAACGGTGGTCGCTTTTTCTTCAACGCCGTGCGCGAAGGAGACAGTATTGCATTTGCCTGTGACGATGAAAATGAGTGCAGTCTCTGGGTGATGGCTATGTACAGGGCCACGGGTCAATCACATAAACCGACGCCACCTATTACACAGGACAAAAACTCAGCCATGTCCAAAATTCAAGGTGGTAAGTTTCTAGACAATGTAAACCTTTTAAAACAACATTTTCAGCGAATTTGCAATCGATCTAAGTATGGTAAGAAAGGGACTTTCCCTTGATACAATAATTTTTGGGTTTTTTAGTAAGGGGTCATCCACATATTACGTTATCAGGTTTTTGCCTTTTTTTGATCTAGAATCTTCCTTGGCACTGTAGGAAAAATGTACACTTTTAAGACATAGAAACATTTTTTGTACCGAGTATCAATAATTTGTTTGTCAAATTGTGGTTTTTAATTTCAATCAAAGGATGGATGAATACCCCCTTTTTTCAGTCTGACGAGGATAACCTTTTTCTTACGCACACGAATTCTATCCGACAATAAGGTGACAATAAAGATCTGCTTGGTCTGTATGCACTCACCACGTGTTCGGTTCTACCCACGTAACAACCTTTCAGTTAATAATTTGTGCCTTAACATGTATCCATTTATCCTATAGTGCAGCGAAATCCACGACAAAAACAAACATAATCTGCTGGAAGCGCAGAATTCTGAAAAATTTCGTTCTAAATGTTACGAACAGCTATCGAGAGCGCGCCAGGAAATAAAGAGCAAAAGCCAGCTGAAAAGCCATTGGAAAAATATTTCAATGTATGAAAGATATATGTACATATATCTAAGTACTCTAAAATCTTTGCTTTTGCTGTCTTCCTCTAGAGTTAATTGTTCTCGTATTGTGTGTCTTCCTATGCCACAGAACAGATCTGGTCGTACTAGCAGCTTCCTTCCTCCTATTCTAGCTAGGTCATGGGCTACTTCGTTTTCGGATGTATCCTTGTGTGCTCAGATCTATCTATTCTGCCCAGGTGATATAGATCAGTTTGTACTTTTCGAACCAACACATCGGTGTTATTAAAATAAAAGAGTATATAGGGTTTGCAATGTACGTTTATCCATGTGTCCTTTCGTCTCTATGAACGTAAATTTTGTCCACACTTTGAAGGTTGATCAACCAAACTGGATACACTTGTTGGTAAATACCCTCAGTTTATAAAGTGTAGAGTCCAACAGACCGATGACCTCCTTGAAAAGTAACTATTATCTTGTCAGTTTTTGCGTTTGAATTTTGCATTGAAAATAAAACTAGAGTTACATATTTTTACAGAAAATAAAATCAATTCTGAATTTTGTTAAATACTGCAGTATTAATGTGCCTGATGTTTGCCATGTATTTTATTGAAATTGTTTTTTGTTTGTTTTGTGCTTATAATTCCCAAATGGTTTAAACATTTTTATAATGAAGTGCCTGATGTTTGCCATGTATTTTATTGAAATTGTTTTTTGTTTGTTTTGTGCTTATAATTCCCAAGTGGCTTAAACATTTTTATAATGAAGTGCTTGATGTTTGTCAATCATTAAAAAAAAAATTGGTATTAATGTGTAATCTAACAAATCGATGCGTTTGTAAGAAATGAAACTTTGTTAGCTTCAAGCTGTCAATTAAATACTATTATCATTACATACATAATGACAAGCAAGGACAAGAACAGTCAAAAAATGTTATTGAGTAAAATACTGAAAATCTTAAAAACAGCCTTTTGTTCCGTAATTTTTCGAAAGTAAAACTACCTTATTTTTGTTTGGTATATTTTGACTTTTGCAATAATATTAAATATGGACCACAATTGCCTTGCTGTCCTCTTGGCGGATGTAGGGCCTTGCGCACCCCTGAAATATCTTCCAAGAGTCGGCAGTCCATTGGAGATCAAAAAAGGATTAGTCGAAAACTAGTTAGTCACGAAGGAATGTGTTTTATGTCCAAATTAGCTGGGGATGTCTTCTTCACCTCGAGCCCCGAAAACTACTTGAGTCAACATAGTCACCAGTCATTATATTTTTTGTTAGTGGTCATACTGTTAACTAGTTTAACAGATCTCTGTTATATTTGTTCCCTAGCAGGCCTGCCACGGGTCTGGTGTGTGAACATCCTCGTTGGTGTGCCTGCATGTGTATGTACTGTGTACAATGTACATACTTGTGAAATATTGAATAAGTTTTTCGAGGAGAATGCTAGTCACTTACGTATAAATGCATTGTTCTTTTAATACTGAATATAGATGCTGATAAGGCACGCAAGCACGGCATGGAAGATTATATAAGTGCGGATCCGTGTACATTTGACCATGCAACCCTATTTAAAACTTTACAAAATCTAACTCTCGAATATCGATTAAACGATCCGTACGCGTCCCTGGTAAGTTTGTAAGATGTAAGATAAAATGGTGTGCACCTTATTCAGTACTGTTATTATTTTCAGGGCTGGTTTAGTCCGGGTCAAGTATTTGTTTTAGACGAATATTGTGCGCGATATGGTGTGAGAGGCTGCTACAGGCACTTGTGTTATCTTTCTGATCTATTAGATCGTGCTGAAAAAGAGCACATGATAGATCCTACTTTAATCCATTATTCGTTCGCATTCTGTGCAAGTCATGTGCATGGTAATAGGTAATGTATATATCTCGGAAAGCGATAAGCGATACGACCTCCAACTAATAAATATTTTTAGACCTGATGGAGTAGGCAGTATTACGCATGAAGAAAAGGAGAAGTTTTCCGAAATAAAAGAGCGTCTACGCCAGCTTCTTGAGTTTCAAATAACAAATTTCAGATATTGTTTTCCCTTCGGTCGTCCTGAAGGCGCATTAAAAGCAACGCTATCCTTGCTTGAACGTGTTCTCATGAAAGACATCGTTACCCCGGTGCCACCTGAAGAGGTGCGTCAAATGATTAAGAAAAGCCTGGAAACTGCAGCCCTTGTGAACTACACACGACTCTCGGCTGAAGCCAAAATTGAAGGTGCCCAAGGATTGTTCTTAACATAGAGATTGTCGGCAATGTTATCACTGTTTTGTATTTTACAGAGGATTTACGTGGTGAAATCATTGTGCCACCACCGAAAAAACTGGAGGACTTAATACACTTGGCGGAGCTTTGCGTTGATTTGTTGCAGCAGAACGAGGAGCATTATGGCGAAGTAAGTTGTTCCTGTCGTTACCTAACCAACATTGTTTTTCTTCAGTTATGTATGTATGTATATTTTACGTATAGTGAATGTAAGTAAGTATTGCAAGAACATATTGTAAACTATATGAATATGAATGTATGTGCTCCATTAACACTTCTGCAATGACAGAATTGCTGCTTTTAGACGTTATTTAAATGTATGTAGGCAAAAAGCTGGAAAACAATCGATTGTAATATCGGTAGTATCAACTGTAAAGGTTTCTTCTTCTATCGATACTATCGAACCGGCATGTATAAGCAAGTGTTAATCTTTAATACTTTCATTCAATGATTGAACTGTTTTGCTTACAAAAATAAGAAAGAAGAAGATGCCTAAGATGTATACCCAAAGAGAAATGTTGTTCTTACAACTGATTTTTCTACCGATTGCTCATATGGTAGCAATTGGAATTGGTATGTTGGAATATCTTAAAGACAACAAGTTTATCATACAATTCTAAATCGAATTCTGAATGATGTATGAAAGGGTATAATTTCTTATATAATATAGTTATACACTCTTTGAAACTTTCAATTGCCTCTGTAGTAATCGATTTTGTCGATACTATCGATAGTCACTAACTATCACTATGGAAAGTATATAGTTGGGACACTATCGAGTGTTCTCCAGCTCTACTAGGCTATGCAAAATACAAATGCAACAATGCTACAGTAAATATGTTTATCTATTGAAATGCTCACTCGGATGTCGCAGCAACCTAATGCATTGTGTACAACTTTTATATACATTTAATTATTGATTAACTAATGTTTTATTGCTATTAACTAACTAACACTACTTTTACCTTTGACTTGTTTTATAACTTTATGAACTGTGTGTACCATACGAGTTAACGTCGTATCTTTTATTATTGAATGTACTATATATGTTGTACTTCCCTCTCCATACTTCAGCAACTATCTCCTACAAGTGTTTACATACTCTATGCCTATTTTCCCAAACTATGTTTCGAATATCCATACATAGATACATAGATATTTACATATCTATACAAACATTTGCGGTGACTGTGACACACAAACTAACCAACTGTCATACTAGGATGGCCATAATAAGTATATTTAGACTCCGTACATGCATACATACATATACATACATCTTAGATAAGATAGGGAAACAGGTCTGTATTTTATTATTCAGTTTAATCAGGCAGATATCTAAACATTCCGACATGCTTTGACTTACAACTTAACTTCAAAGTCATCAATGTGGTTATCAGATGGTTTTTCCTTCTTAGTTTGTCAGATCTCATAATATTAAACTAAATAATACAAACAATTAATAAGGTCGACCGATTTCGTTTATATGAGCTACTTACTTCAACAACACTCTCCAATCTGTCCACTTATGTATTACATCGATTTCATTTTTGTTTCATCGAAACAATTCCGTTCTATGGTATAAAGTAAGCAAGCTCCAAATTGATGTAATTTGTTGTCCAAATTGATGTATTATCTTGTCGAAACATAAGCGCTTCAGAAGTCATAGATTCTATATGAAATAGATTCTCAAATACAAATTAATTGTCTGTAGTGAGGTTATTTTCACACACATTCATTAACAGCAACCATAACTTTTAGCATTTGTCCTGAAAACCTACCAAGACCGATCAAGACCGATCAATTCCGACTATATATAGTTGCCTTTAGCATTTGAATTGATGACAGCTAAGGGAATTATACATGAGTGGATTCGAAATAAACAACTAGTCAATTGCAAATGGATGATGTACAAATGGAATTAACTTTCTTGTTTGTGTTTATCAAAGGGTAAAGGGCACACATGTATGTATTTTATTTGTTCATTAATGAGCGCAAAATGAAAAGGTTTGATATTTAATGAAATGCGGTTTGATACGGATTCCATACATTCTTGTGTATTCATTCTTTTGTATGTAAATGTAACTCGTATGTGGTATTATTTATATACTCGATTTACACATAGCTGCGCAAACATGATAAAAAGGATAAGGTTAAGGCAATAAAGGAAGGCGACGAGGCCACAGGAGAGGACAGTCGGTGCGATAGTGCTTCTACTCCTGCAGGCGCTTCTGCTTCTGGTCAGGGACCTTCAGCAGGCATGGACCAAGTAACGTCGAAAGCCACATTGGATGCTGTCGCTGTCAGTGACGGATTGCCCCCCTTTCGTTACTGTATGCCCACACATGCGGTATACACATCGCCAGTACCAACGGCACGTACTCCTCTTAATACCTGTACAAACCAAGCTCTTTTTAAGAACCTAGCAAGATAGACACTTTTTTAACTCGTAAACATACAATTACACACATATAATTGCATACATACTCCTATACATACTTACATACATACAAACGAGCTTATGGCAACACATATACATATCTTAATATATCACACAGACGCATCTTAGCTAGAAAAAAAAGAGGGTACCAGAGCTGGAAAGAATCTAATGATTGTTTTTGGGCAACTATCGAAGATTTATCCACCGATAGTTCTATTGAGCCCGAATGAAACCGAACAGAATAAGTTGATTTGCTTATAAAATTAAACACATTCCAATATGTATAGATATTTTAATTTTTATTGATCGATATAATTTGCAAATTGAAGTTAACATCCTTTATGAAGCTTACGTATGTTGTCATATTATTCATAGGTTCAAGGCTGCCGTCCAACTTTTCTGGTACATTTGTGGTCACAAATGATGAAACTGTTTTAACTTTTCTATGGTAAACCTTTTTTTGAACAAAGCAAAAGTGTAACAATACTTCTTTTTTAAGCTTTTCGAAAGTTGAGTTCATTAAAGTGCTAATATCAATAGCAGAAACATTAATAGAAGTTATTCAATTTCTTTAACGATGGAAATATTTTTTCATGAATTTTGCACACTTGAAAAGCAATTCAGAACTTATAATTGATGATATTCGTATAGATTTCTTGATGGATAGATGACAGCTAAATATATGAAATTCTAAATTTAAAAAATCGATTTCGGCTGGTTTACTCAATTAGCTATATATCATAAATTCTAATAAGCAATGCCATGTTTTTGTCAAATGATATATCTTTTTGATTGGCAAGAAACTTTCTACTATTCAATTTATTTAAATACCCCAGCAGGAATTAATTTTTATACAAAACTTAATTTTTGTCTGATTGCTCCTATGGGAGCCATGTTATAGTTCCAAAATATGTACTGCCTGCAACAAAAAGAAGGGTTTCATTACGATAGCTTTAAAACTGAGAGACTACTTTGCATAGAAAAAGACGGACAACGGACATCGCTATATCGACTCGGCTATTCATGCTTATTCAGAATATATATACTTTGTTATGTCAGTGCATTACACATTTCGAGATAAAATTAAAATACCCTCTGCTAGGGTATAAAAGAGCTACAAAAATATTTAAAAAATGATTTAAAAATCGGGGAGCGAATCTTTCCATGATCTTCCGGCTCTGTAAGCTACCCAAAATCTTCGATAATTTGAGACTTTAGCAATCCGATATTGATTTCATTTCACACGCTAACTTGACAGATGAAGTTTTTGGTTCATATTGAGTAAATAGTATAGTAAATACATATGTGAATTTTCAATACAAAAAATACTTATTGTAAAGTGCGTTTACCATTTATTAAGTAGGAAGACACAGACACCGATATTTTAAACGTAGTATGGATTTGGGATCGTAGCTTAACTTCCGACTTTCCAAATATTTTCTGTATACTCATTTCAATGTTGTGTGTATCTACGCACAGTGTATATGTCTTACTACTAGTTGTTTGATCTTATTGTGATCTATTAAAATTATCTGAAGTGCATGTAAAAATGCTAGGCAACCAGGGCATGAGCATGCCCCAGACGTGTGTTTGGCTGATCAACCCAACTCACATAAGTACTTAGTACAAACTATACTATTTGTTTCAGATATTACTGTTGTCTCATAAATAATTACTTAGGTTAATGTTAACAACTTTTTATCTGCCTTTCTCTCTGTCGCTCCCCTTTCATTTCCGATTCTTTGAATTTGATGTCTCTACATAAACATAAATTGTATAGCGAAAACAAACCTTAAATACTTTTAAAGTGTTCTTTTAAGATGGTTGGCTTGATATTTATCTTATTGACACTGTAATTAACTCTTTCCTGTGCAATATTTTCAAGTAAATGTATGCAATCACGAAGGGTAGAGACATCAATCAAAAAATAATATAATACACAATGTGTCTCCAAGCAAGAAATATTTCAATACGGAGATTAATTAATTAACCTCAATACTTTTGTTAGTGGTGTCAAAAAAATGCATGTGTGTGTCGTAGGATCTTTAATGCTTCTTTAATGGTTTATCCCGTTTATGTGTAAAACATACCTGTACAAATCAACTTATCTACTAGTTACCAATTCTATATACTTAACTCTACCCGATCATAGCTACATAAACACACAAATACTCTCATACAATACATTCGTTCATACATGTCCGTGCACCCACCGACCCCACTTTTATAATTTGGCACCAACTGTATTCATCATCACATAGAAAGTTGTGTTTATATTTGTGTGTGTATTAAGTAAATTATTATTTATTATAATTTATAATTATAGCTACGGTTGTAACTATAATCAATTAGACCCTTGCAGAACAAATGTACTATCGGGGCTGTTCCGAATTTTGATAACGTTCAATTTGCGAAAATGGATTTAATTCCCATATGTAGTTGTTGTATTTCAACGGCCACTTCCGACCCTACGAATAGGCAAAATATACAGACTATACCACAGTCGGGGGCTTCCAGCAACGCTCGTATTTGTTTTTTTTTTTTGTTATCTAATCCAACGATTGCGTGACGCGTGCGTAACATTGCAACCTAAATTCAACCCTAGAAAGAACTTTTTCCTTGTACAATAAATTCATTCTGCAAGTGTAATAGTGTTTCGGTTTGCCGAAAATATTCAGGTTAGCACTCTCTTGAAGTGAATATTTACATAAATAATGGTTGAATTGGAGATTTCATGAGATCGAAGCCCTGGTCTATCGAGATTTTCTTGATTATAAGTCGGTGTTCTGCCTTGCTAAACAAATCACAAGGAAATCGGTGGAAATCAAGTTGTGTTATACTATGTATGGATCTACACATATATGTATCCACATAACGCCTTCCGCCCCTCGAATGTAAGGCCAACGAAATCAAGTAGGCCCCTTCAATTTTGATATCATGAGGACTCCAAATATCTCCGTGTATGTGAATATTTTCGGAGCAAAAATATGGTTGTAATGCTGTAGTAGCTCAACCCTCCCTCCTTGTATGTTACTTTATCATAAGACTCTACTTTCATCGCTCTTTCTCTTTAGGCATTTGCTTGGTTCAGCGATCTGCTGGTTGAGCATGCGGAAATATTTTGGTCTCTTTTCGCAGTTGACATGGACCGTGTATTGTCCGAGCAGGCACCAGATACCTGGGACTCATTTCCATTATTTCAAATTCTCAACGATTATTTAAGGTCTGATGGTAAGTGCTTGACGATTAACTTAGTGCATCCCTCCCCACACCGTCCCAGAGCATGTAAACTTACTTAAATATTATACACAGTCTTATCAATTTTTTTAAACATTCGACTCGAAACGATACAATTTTTTTACTACTACTATATACAACTGTATTGATTAATCAGTGTTACGGTCTCTGGTCCAAACTAAGAAGTATTATTGATGTACTCTTTATTAAGCTTGGTAATTGGGATCCAATTTGCTTAGGGAAATACTTCTGTCTTCTTCGTTATATAAGAACTTAATTTTCGTCCGATCGTTCCTATGGCAGCTATGTATATAATAATGTGATCCTATTTTGATAAAATTATAGGTATCTATATAAAGTACTATCTGGTATTTCCCGGCCCGACGAAATATTTAGATTAAAGTGTAATGTGTTCAATCAGACTACTTTCGTCAATCGTAAGAAATGCACAAAAATGAATTAATTTCAGACCCCCATTTTCCACTGCCATGGGGGTGGATTTTCCAAACTCGGTAAAATAGGTGTAAAATAACTTTTGTATAGACCTTTGAAAATGAGTTTGAAACCGACTGGATGGTAAACAAAAAAGTTTCATTCAACAGTTTTCCGCGATTTCCCACGCTTGTGGGAGTGGAATTTTCCCTCCCGTGTGGGTAGACTTTCCTAAATAGTTCAGCCAATTGCTTTATGATTGGTTGTATAGGGCTGTGACAATGACATTGAAGCTAATCTAACTAAACAAATAATCTCACTCATTTGGTCATGACCCCCATTTCCCGCAAGTGGCGAAAATATGTTTGATGAAGTTGGAAGAATAATTCCAAAAAATAACGGAATTTTGTGAAGTCTGTACTTAATTAAAGTGAACAATTTTAAAACTATTACTTTCATTGTTAAAACATAGCGTAGCGGAAATGTGCACCGCAGTCAGAAAAAATTCAAAAATCCCAAATTTGGAGGCAAAGTTTTCACATGTTGGTACTAAGAGATAGCAACCGACCGCCACATTTATCGAAAATCGATCAATATATCGATGCGAATGTGAATGGCTGTGAATACTGCTGGGCCGATTTACTACATAACACTTATAATTATAATTTGCAGTAAAATGTCCCATCAACATTAACATTGTAGTAACTAACAAGTAACATAATTCATTGATAAAGTTTAATGATTAAAATTAAAATTCACGATTTTTGCATAACAATGAAAATCGAGATCAATGAAGATCGAGAGCAAAGCATAAACAAGTAAAGGCTGAGAGACAAGCAATATGGCGATATCAGTCGCAATTTTAAGTTTTAAGGCTAAGACAGCGAATTAATAGAGATTTTATCTCTTTCGCACTTTCACATTGTTATGCAGAAGCTTGCACATACCGAGATTTTCATAAAATTCATATATTAAAACAATTTTTCTACAATTCCACTTACGGTATAATAGCAAGATACTGTAAAAATGCCAACCATCTAAATTCCGTTTGGGCTGTCCAAAAGTCACCAGTCAGTCAGTCAGTCAGTCAGTCGTCAGTCAGGTTGAAAAGTCTTATATATTTAGATATATAATAATATAATAAAACAACAAAAAGAACAAAAACGTCTATTTTGTATTCCGATATATTTCGGTTATACCACGGTAACCGTCTTGAGGGTAGTAGTCTTACATGTCTGTATGGCGTGGAGTTTTATTTATTAAAACTGGACCTCGAGCCGGCCAAACCAGCATCTACAATGAGAAAGGTCGCCAAACCATACATCGATATATATATATAGAGAATAAAACTCGCAAATAATGAGTGTTGATGCAATATTTGTATGAAGCGTTATTATGGCAGCTATATATATATATAGAGAATAAAACTCGCAAATAATGAGTGTTGATGCAATATTTGTATGAAGCGTTATTATGGCAGCTATATGATATACTGTGCCGATCTTGACTAAATTTGGTCGGCTTGTTTAAGGCAGTATGTCTGTTCGATTTGGCAAGTTTAGTTAACATATCTTTATAAACAGATGAGTAAGAATGCTCTAGTGGAGTATACCCGACTACGAAACTCTCTCTCGGGCAGCCCAAAGGGTAGAAGCAAAAACCCTGCAATTTTGGTGAAAATTGTGAAAATTGCGATACGTTTTACGTTATTTATAACTATTTTCAGTCTTGACACTTTTAAAGTAGAGGGTATACACCAACATGTGTATTAAGTTTGGTTGCTCTGGCTTCAAGGGTGTCGAACAAAATGACGTTCATGCCGACGGACGGACGTACGGACATTTCACCAACCCAATATACTCTTTTTCAAAAATTCTTAATCAATTCTATGGTATAGTTCGTGTCATTCGAACTGGCAATCGATTAATTAACTGTTTTTTATAATTATGTAGATAATTTGCGAAATGGAAGATTCCACCAGCACCTCCGTGATACCTTTGCACCGTTAGTGGTCCGCTACGTGGATCTTATGGAATCCTCAATAGCTCAGTCCATTCATAAGGGGTTCGAAAAGGAGCGATGGGAAAGTAAAGGGTAAGTACCTTCCTTGAAGTAAGACTTAAGAAGCAAGATCGCATCCAGGTCTCATTATTATCAAATAGTCCTTTTCATATACATACATGCTACTTATACGGCATGCACGTGTGTATGTATATAACAAAGTAGACACATGTACATAAGAAAATTCAATTCCCCCAAGTGTTTCGCAACATAAAAGTTTGTTTGTGGCATTTTGTTTGTGAAAAGAAATATGGCAATGATACATACCATGTATGTACTTAAATGCCCATCGTCATTCATACACAGGGTATTACTCTACATAAGTATGTATGGGTGAGCTTTCGCTTCCGCTATTTGGTATCGGATAATATTTGATTTAAATGGACGATTTGAAATTAAGCGGGGTAGGCTCATGATCTATGTGTGTATTAGAGCTGGAAACTCGATTGCTTCGATAGTGAGAGCATAAAAAGTCGATAGTATCGATAAAATTCGTAAACAATGTGAAAAGTGCTTGCGAAATTAGGGCTTTTATACACATGGAACTGTATTTATTTGTATATAAAGCAATCAATTAAACAGAGATGAACCCATTGGCCTATAGATGCCGGTTCGATGGTATCGATAGTAGAAAGCCTCGACAGACCAGCTCTAGTATATGTATACATATGTATTTGAACAGAAGATATGTATTGTATTGAGCATAGAGCGCAGAGCGCAGAAGAACCGCCCCAGCCCAAGCCAAGCCCAGTCCTAAAATCAATCTCTCCGCACTCTCTCTCGACTCACTTCATATTTAGCAATTCAACGCCGTTCATATCTTTCTATTTCCCTATTTCTGCGAACCTCTAGGATTAACGCCGCTTTGAACCCAGCCGCATTAAACAATGCAGCCCAAGCGCTAAACACGGCAGCTCTCAACCCGGCGGCTCTGCTCAGCGGCAAGAAAGACCAAGTAAATTTCTATGTGCCGAAGTTACCAAGGCGCACAGCTGCCGCTGCCTCTGCCGCTGCCGCTGCCTCTGCCGCTGATGATATGAGGTTTTTAAACGATGCACCTACCAATCTAACAATCTACTACTTACGTACTACTCTTACGTAGCATACTACTCCAACAATCAATATATAGTATTTCTCTTTGCATTTTGTTTTCTGCCAATTGTCATGCATTGCATTGCCCAAGAGTTGATTTATCTAGATTTATAGCCAGCATAACTCATACTTATGCATATCACAATAACTACAACTACAAATTAAATGCTACATATATATATATATATATACATACATGCAATTCTTTCATAATGTAAATTTTGATATGTATGTATGCTAACAATTACTTAGAACTTTACTAACGCAATTCATTAATCGTACATATTACTGCCACTACCACCAAAATTGCCACATAACTCCATACATACATATATACATATGTATACTAACTAGACCATGCAGAAGTTGATTTCAATAATCATTTGTGCTATATATACAATCTTTTTTATTTTACTTATTTGTTTCCTTCTTGTTTACGTTTGCCACATTCAACTTCAATTTCGATCGGGGACGACTGAATTGACCCAATCAAAAACGTTTACAATGGCAAGAAAACAATTCTCGCTCTCTTAATACACGAAATATCCTTCAAAATTTCAACAGCGTATAGTATTACTACATTGTTCCGAAGTGTCTGTGAATTTGGCTATAATATATAATAATTGTGTGTTTGTTATTGGTATGACGCCTAAAATGTTAAAAATACACTCACACACACACACACACACGCACGAGAGATTCTCGCAACCTTCCCTATGGTTTATCCGATCGACAGATTTCGAATAAAGGTGCCTTGCGTATGGATGGAACTATACGAGAATCTGCAAACTAAATTTGGGGTCTCCAGTTCGAACTCGACTTGTAGGGAACATCCACAGAAATTTGTTAAATGGACTGACTGACAGGCGACTACAGTCAGCTCGACTGGGTTGCTAATGTGGATCAATAATGTAGTATATGCTTTAGTGTCCGAGAGAGATGCCTCCGTATGCTTGTTACATAGTACATAAATTTGCACAATTTGTTTGTATCCGTTGTATCCGTCAGCAAGTTTTGTTGGGTACAGGGTAGCTACCAGCTGTTCATATCTTTACATTGTGCGTGCGCTTTCTACCTATAACATGTCAATATTAATAAAATACAAGTGCAATACACCTTTAACCAGTACTAGCAATAGTTGTAGTTTAAGCATCTTTTCAAAGTTTATGTAGTTGCATTGCTTGCTTAAAGTTAATCGTCGATATTTAATTATTACTGTTAGTTGAATTATGTTACTAAATAGATAGCGTCACATATATGATGAATACATGCATACATACACCTATTTTTATATACCCGCATAACGTACGAATAATGGCCAAGAGAGGAGCAACCTAAGTAAGCCCTACAGTGATAATCCCATTGATAATGCCAGATTCCTAAGCTATAAAGTGAAGCAGTAGGGTATCGTGTACACTGTACAGTGGAAATGGGGTAACTGGTTGAAGATACAAACTTCATTCGCGTTAGATCGGGCCTTGCTTACAGGTTAACTAGTCGATTCGATCAAATTATAATACGCGAAGAGTTGCAACCTTAATCGGTACTTTGTCATTTTTCTCCGTATAAGAGTGAACTATGATGTTTAATAATAAATAACTTGTGAACAATGTATAGCAAAAAGGGAGCTTACGGTCACCAGTTAATCCGCTTATTGGTTGTGAGCACCCATATCCTTCTAGCCTTAGCTTTATTATACCCTAGCAGAGGGTATTATAATTTTGTCACGAAATGAATTGACCACAAAACGTATATATATTCTGAATCCGAGTCGATATAGCGATATCCGTCTGTTTCTATGCAAATTAGTCTCTCAGTTCTAAAGCTATCATAGTGAAACTTGGCACAGTAGATAGTATGTCGGAATCGGTCAGAGCGGACCACTATAACATATAGCTGCCATAGTAATGATCGGTCGTTTTTTTATGAAGAACTTTTTGCTTGGTCAAAATCGGACCACTACATCATATACATATGTAGGTGCCAAGAGAACGGGTGGAAAATGGGTTTTTGTATGAAAAACTTTTTGAATTGAGAGTACTGATTCTTCAACTAGTTTGCTATTATTTTTATCAAAATCGGGCCACGTTATTATATAGCTTCCGTCGGAACAATTACACGAAGATTTATTTTTGTATAAAACACATTGCTGCTTTATAGCTTCGGCACGCCGAAGATAGCCGTTACAATTTAGGTGTGAGGAGCAGTTACCGCACAATCCGGCACATTTTTAAGGCTCAGATGAAAAAAGAAATGTTTTTCAAAAATACCTCTAAGTAATCCGTGAGAAGAATATCAAATGCTACAGGCACAACTCGAGTGTATACATATGTATTAACATAAGAGCAAATGATAAATGGACGAACATAAGTATCATCTGTGGCATCTCTGACAGCCAAGTACTAAATACTACAATAGAATAAGGAACCTAATTCTGTTGCACATCAATACTAGATTAGCTGTAGTTACTCGTAATTTTTGTAAGTACTCCCATTCGGAAAAGTTAGGTTTGCTTTTTGGTAGGAGCTCCAAACGATAACACAAATTGATAATGCGAGTAGTTTCGGTAGAGTAGGTACTGTCTGAATATAAAGATATGTCAATATAAATATGAGTAAGTAAGTACATATACATAGTATGCATACATGAGTACATAGCTTGTTGCACCAAGTACTAACACTCACGCCGTGTGTACTTTGGAAACCTAGAGTAGTATTACTTGGATATGCAATTAATTGATTGTATCAACTGAATTCAGTCCAATTATCGATTTGATTTGAATGCTTGGCCCCAACCTTGAATTCTGAAAATACTAAAAAGCGACCAAATTGATGAAAATTATGTAAATAAGTATGTACAATGTATATACGCGATATACATGCATATTATCTACTTACATACATTGTAATATCATTTGCTTATTTCCTTGTTTTGTATGCACTCAGAAATGGTTGTGCCACTTCCGAGGACCTATTTTGGAAACTCGACGCACTGCAATCTTTTATCAGAGATCTGCACTGGCCAGATGCGGAGTTTCGCCAGCACTTGGAGCAGCGCCTCAAGATGATGGCTGTTGATATGATTGAGCAGTGCATACAGCGAACCGACTCCTCGTTCCAGTCTTGGCTTAAGAAAAATGTTGCCTTCATATCGACCGATTATATAATACCGTCAGAGATGTGCGCTATGGTAAATGTGATATTAGATGCTAAAAATCAAAGCTTTAAATTAACAACCATTGATGGTATCGATCTGGTAAGTAGAAAATTTATTATTGGCCTGAGTACTAGAGCTTGAAAACCATTGAAGTAATATATCAGTAATAGGGACAATGTTCGTAAGCAGCCGTAAGCAGTTCGTAAGGAGAATAATGTGTTCGTTATTTAAGTAACTATAAATTTTTTTTTATAATAATCAACTCGTGGAATTGGCACTATTAGCCCATTCCCACTGAGTACATCATTGGGGAACGCATGGGATTGATGGTCGATCACACTGGCGACAATGATTTAAATAATAAACTTATGACTGAACTCGACAAAACAGACGAAATGTATTTATTAGAGCAGCAAGCGGACGACGACGATTATTTCTAGCAGTCCACATTTTAGTAATTTTGCAAGTCTTGTACAACATATCGTTACTTTATAAAATATGTCCTTCGTAGACCATTAGAAATTTACCATAACTTTGTCGATTTCGTTCATTTCTTGAAGTCTACATTTCAGCCATTTTGCATGACTTGTTAGCTCAGTTAGTCAGATTTTACAGATTTATATAAATACTTATATATATGTATTATATACGATTAGGACATTTCTCACTTGGTTCTTACTCTTGCTCTTCTTGTTTTGCCATTAATTTTTGTTGACATTACATTTTCGTAGTGAAAGCAAATATTCAGTGTTGCATTCTTTCGAACATTCGGCTCAAAATTGAAAGGGAACGTGTGGGATAGAAACATCTTAAAAAGACGGTGGGACGGACGGACAAATTTCGGCACGGGTAAAACTATGGGACCGTCATGCCAGATGAAATTGGATCAGTGTGGCTCAGTGTGAATAGCCTATAACTCGCAGAATTATGAAAACCATCAACACTCGATGGTTTTCCAGCTCTAAGCTCGACCCCTTTTCGCGAATTCATCGTATGCTACAAAAACCAAACTTTACAGGAGAGCGTTTTTTCTGGCTTCTTCCATTTTGGCTTGGTCAATAAACGTAATATACCAGATAATTTTTATTGATGAAGTCTGCTTATTTTTGTAATTATTACCATTTTATGTCACATCAATAATTTCGTGTGCAAGATTTTGCTCATGTTAATAATGATATTGGTACTTACGATAACAAGTTAAACATATAAAAAGCGAATAACAAGTTGGCATTATCTTATAAAAGAAAAATATCTATACGATTGTAGCTTTATTTTTATTTCATAATATTATTTAATGGTGAAATTTTTTGACTTAATATATATTCTTCGCCACTTTCATTTAGAACGTCTTTGATGTACATTGAATATGTTAAATGTAGGTACTCTGAACAATATTTCTTTGGAAGACTATTTTGAATGGAATAATATCATAATATTATCAAAGTTTCCATATTATTCAAATGTAGCAATTCGAAGCTTATTTAAGTTTATTTAATTTTTTTTTTTTAAATTAAGAAATCAGCATTCAAAACTCAAATTCGAAAAAATGGTATATACGATAATTTCGCAAGAGGGGTCGACATAATCTATATATAATATCTTCTGATGGATAATTAATTCAGCATTGGCTCTTACTCTGAAAATAGTACAAATTCCATGCAAAAATCGATGATCAAATCGACAAAGCGAATGTAGCGATGACACAAGGATTAAGTGGCAAACTTATGTCAGTGCTAGAGTCGACTTTGTCAAAATTGGCGCGTTACGACGAAGGAAGCCTGATTGGCTCAATCCTTAGTTTTACAAACGTGTCAAGCTCAGGGAAGGATCTCGGTCAAGGCTATGTGAATTTTTTTCGTAACAATATGGATCAAATACGTGGAAAGATTGGTGATGATCTATGGACACTGAACTTTTTCGAGCAATGGTACTCCCAGCAAGTAAATATGCTTTCTAATTGGCTATCGGAGCGTATGGACCACGCCTTACACTACGCGCAGGTCACGTCGATCGCCCACATAATAAAGGTAACATATATGACTGATTAACTGTGGAAGTATTCGTTAATTTCATATTATCGGCAGAAAATCTATTCGGACTTTGAGCTACAAGGTGTTCTCGAGGATAAACTTAATTCAAAAGCATATCAGACAGTTGCCCAACGAATGACTGCTGAGGAGGCAACGTGCGCTCTGACAATGCCCGATGTTGCTGAGGGTGATGAGTAAGTATCTCTATATCCATGGTCATGTCCAAGGTAGGCCACACCTAATTGCCCAATGATTGTTTTATTCAACAGACACTGCGACGACATGCGCAACGGCGACGAGGAAGATGCTGCAGATGAGTCCGGGGCTCACGCGCCGCGTAGCATGCCAAAGCCCAAAACGGGAGCGGCTCAAGCTGCGGCTGTTACCAACGTCGTCGCTGGCCGTGTTGGCAATTTGCTTGGTAAAGGCATTGGTGGACTTAGCTCGAAGCTAGGAAGTGGCGGCTGGTTTTGAATGTTGGCGGAAGCAACCTGGTGGCTCTGGATTCAATCACATACTAACGTCCGGCTTCAAATGGCAGCTTCGTAGCTTTTCAGAGCCAAGTCCACAGACACAGAGGCATGATTGCATAGCTAAAACAAACAAATAATGCATAGAATTAACACATACTTTCCTGAATGTACTATATACATAGAATATTTAAACAACAGCGTTCTACTTAACTTTTAACTTAATAAACACGATTATAAAAAGCATTTTAGCAGGCATATATATATATATATATTATTATGTTATGTAAAAATCATCCATGTAAATTTGAAGCAAGTTGTCTCTGTTACATATTTGACTAGTTTAATTGTATATGCACTGCACCATCTGTAAAATAATTTGGCCTTAGTTTTGAATTTAGTTTAAATTTCAAGTCAAATTGAGAGAGTGAACACCTCCTACATTACAACATTATTGCCTACCTACTGAATAATAATTATATTATATTATTATACATACTACATTATAATAATAGTACAACAATTTATAATTAAATTAATGGAAACTAACTCACTTAATAAATATACTACATGCATATTTCTTCATCAGCGCATTGGTGGCTAATACGTACATGCACAACAACTAAATTTTTATTTAATTATACTTAAAAAACTTACTTACTTACTTTTGAGATATTTAAATTGAAATATTCTGCTTAAGCTATGAAATATTGTATGGTTCAAAACGAATTTCAAGTTGTTCATTTTAACAAATATGTAAATCAGAGTATTCATTTGTAATGTTTAATGATTGTTTCTATTGTGGAACCCATTCCGAATAATAGTTTATTTAAATTAGTCTGTATGTTTAAGTGCAAACTAAAAACTAAAACGTATATACATATGTACATAAGTATGTTCTAGCGTACTTATCTTTGGCCTTCATAATAATATCCAATTGCTAAATGTTAATTAACAATTGGAAACACAATTTTTACTAACCACAACAAGATATGAAAGGGCTCAGGATTTAAAAATTATAAGCTACATATCTTTCAAATAAATCAATTTAAATTTATATTGTTCTTGAACTTCAGTAAAGATAATAAAAATGTAATCATTTTATTTCATTTGTTTCTATATTATGATGTAATTTATTCAAATCTAAGCCTCTAACAAGTGTGTATGTATTGATATAAGGTTATATGGCACTAGATGAATTTAAATTGAAATTCCAATTCTAAATATTTATGCATACCTTGTTCGTTCTAGTTATGGTTACTTTTAGATCAATTAACCAAATAAATTTAAATAATTTTCAATATTAACGCTGCTTTATATACATACATACATATGTATACACAATATACATATACTTACAAAAATATACATACATATACTTATTATATACGAATTAATTAAAGTTTATATCTTTAATCGGAAGAATAACAGCCTAAATACTTTAGTTAGACAAAATATATATACATTTACATATAAATTTATTTGGAATTCATCTTAACAAGGACTGTGACTGACTTATCGATCACCTTGAAATTGGGAACTTATGGGAATTATCAGAAAATTGGGAGAGTCGGAAATTGCTATTCTGTTATTGTTTGCTTCTGATACCAAATGTGCCCTCTTCATTGATCAAAAGTTATAAGTTGAAGCTCTCCTCATTAACACCCAAGATTAATGTTGGAACCAATGCCTTGGAAATGTTGTGTACATTTGTCGTGTCATTTATATAACGATTTGGAAATGCCTTAGCAAATCAATATTTGTATTATATTTCTAAGTTGATGATTCAAACGGAAATGTACATTTGTGTATAGCAGGCAGGTCGTTGTTTCAAATTTGGAATATTCTGCCCACACTCCCTTTGATCGATTTATAAGGACAATTTAAGAGATGACCGGAGGAAGCAGCACCACAGCTGCTATGAAGATGGGACTTTCTTACTTGCTTATCACGTCAATTTGTAGGTTATTGCCCATTTGCATTTGCTCTCTTTTGTCCACAAGAAACCTTATACAAAATCTATTGCGTGCATAAATCCAGTAATGATATATAGATCAGTTTTGTCTCAGGTTTTAAGGAGTCTGAATGAAACAGAAATTACGAACCCATAAAGAATCCCTTCTGGAGTACCGTAAGGGAGTGTCTCACTTTACTCTGCTGACGTTCCTGTGCCTTTAGGACGCCAATAGGCTACTCTTTGCTTTATTCCAACCCTTCTAGGTACGAGGCGGGCGAAGGCCTACAGAAGCGCCGCCTCTACTGGCTGATGAAGATGAGCAGACTGCCACTAAAATAATGACTCTATAATAATGTATACTTGGATATACGTCCTGCTAGACTGGACTGCAATCGAATCCAACTGTAGATTGTGTGCGGTATGTGCGCGGCTCGACAATTTATAAGGACCTCGAACTGGATACAGTTGACGAGATTTTAACAAAAGTCAACAATAACTACAGATACAGGCTGTGGGTTCACCTCAACCACCTTGGTGTCCTCTTGGCGGATGTTAGACCTAACTTGAAGAGTCGAGCTGTACTCCGACAACCCACAGCTGCAAGTCACCTAGACGGTGTGCTACTGAGGCTGTTAGATGGACTGCGTTTGAGGACTCAGCGCAGTCCCTATTAGGTGGAGTGCGACTGAGGCTCCGGCCGTGCGCTGTTAGGAGACGAGCGACTCGCGTACTGCAGTGCAGGCAGTGAGATCTGGGTATTCTTGTTAACACCCCTGGGCTCGACTGAGATTTGTACCGCGGTCTTGAGACTTCTTTATGAAGTTACTCTTTATTAAGAGCGACTCTAACGAATGATGCGGACGGAAGAGTCTATTGAACGACTGAACGATTTTGGCATTCAAATCAGTTCAAGGATAATGGGACTGAATAACTTATACGACCGATATGACTCAAACGAGGTAAGGATTCTAAAAATAGATTCAGTTTTGCTTCGTTTCAAACGTGCCAAGCCTCTGTATGGTGTGTGATTCTGTAAGCTTCATATTTTCCAACAGATTTCTTATGAAAATGGGTAAAAATCTGTGCAAATGATGTAACATATAGGCGACATCTCCGACCCTATAAGGTATATATATTCCCTAATCAGTATCAAAAGAAATTTTGATTTAGCCGTGTCGATCTCAGCAACTATAAGAGCTAGAGACACCAAATTTGGAATGTAGGTTCCTGTATACCATACGCAGATCAAGCTTGTTTCCGATCTCAGATATCTCTCTCCGTTACCCCGCAATTCAATCAAAACGTTTTACAGCCACACCTTCAAAGATATAGCCCTGGAATTTGGCATATATTATGCTTGGGTCACCCTCAATCTACTGTCAAATTTCATGTTAGTCGGATAATAAACAAGGGTGTAATTCACTAAAGAAGATTCAGTGCTGACGAGCTGGGGGAAGAAGCACAGCCGCCACTTTGTGTATGTGACCTGGGTACAGGGAGTTTTGTAGTCGGGTATACTCGTCTATATCATACTTACTTGTTTGTTTATAAAGATAGCCTTACCAAATTCAAATGGTATACTTGAATACATAGAAAGGGGCTCAAACTGATAAGATACTTAAGTATCTGCTTGATTTCTCCCTTAATGTATAGTTTGTACAGAAATAAACCGTCGAATATTAGGAGACCGTGGGTAGTAGACTGATTTGGTGTAAAATAGTTTACTATAAATTCTATAAATATATCCTTTCAGGCCAATGCCATTCCACACACAAGTTAAAGAAAGTAAAGATAATTCTCTTGTCAACATGTTTGTTTTATTAAATCGTGTTTGATTTGTATTATTCTTATTGTTAATACATCAAATTTATTTACTAATTTTATGTTTGCTTTATTTTCTTACGTGAATGCTTGTTGTTTTGTTTTTAATAATAGTATAACTACATGTTTATAATGTGTATATAACATTTAATATGCATGTATATAAGTATATAAATACTTTGTATATCTAGATATGTGTGTGTGTGTGTGTGTAATTATTAACCTCTTTACTATGTATTTATGCCTACTTACAGTTAGAGACCTACTAAAAATAAATGGAACAATTAACCAATCAGTGTAATTATTGACTTAGCTTATTATTTTGAATGCAATTGATCAGAACATACTTCCTTCCTTACACAAGTATCTCTGTTTCGTGCATATTCAATACATACATACATACATATATACATACATAGAGATATGTATACATACTTATGTTGCGAACCAATTTAAGATTCGAACACAGAACTCAGTCAGCCCACATTTCATTTAAATTGGGTATCCTAGTACTACTATACACATCATTCAATTAGTTGAGAAAGGTTTGAAAATTGTCTTCATACGCACATGATTACATACTTCTAAGGAAATACATATTACAAACATACTATAAACTCAGTAATACAATTTACAAATGTAAAACATTTACTTAATTACATATGTTTTTTTCAAATTAGATATTAACTCTGTATACTGTAGATAGTTAAGCAGTAAAATATCGGGCTGACTCTTTTCTTCAATTTGAAATCTCCTAACCACGTTAGAAAAGAATTTGGAGCTCGATTCCATATTTCAAATGTTTATTCAAGTTTATCTAAAAATTGATTTACTTGTAAATAATAAAGTATCTATTAGTTCTGAGCAAACCAAATACTATACTGCTGGTCTCTGCATTTTTTAATGATTTCTATTTAAACGGTTTTTAGCATTATATACATATGTAGTATTATATTAGAATTCACTCGTATTCATTGAGCTGATGTACATATGTATGTAAGTGAGTACGTATGAAAACTTATGATATACAAATTGTAAGTATTTTGAATGGATTTTGCATCGGAATCATAATAAATGAGTAGTACAAAGAACAAATTTGATTTGATTGCCCGTATTCTAATGTTATTACAAACAATTGGGGTTAATGTTACTTACATAAATGAATGTACCTGCTCTATCACTACATATGTACATATGTATGTATATTACATTTACAGTCCCAAGCGTGGCCTTGACTTAATTGTTGACTTGAATGTACCAAAGTATGTATGTATGTATGTATGTATGTATGTATTTATGAATGTATGCATGTAATGCATGTATGCAGGTAGTTATGACAATGCGACAATGCAATAAAATCAAAGTGTGTACGTTGTTGTTGTTGTATTGTTGCTCGTCCAGATTAATATTAACTTAAGAGTAATTTTCAATAAATAAAACTGTAAATATTGCAAAGCCGTTTCATGTGCACTATTCACTAGCTAAAAACTCAAATAAAAACACAGAAAATTGGAAGCATAGTTAACTAAAATTTAATTTTCCTTTTGATTAGAATAATTACTAAAGCTAATGTTCTTCAGTATTTCATCATGATGCACATTAAACACCTTATACACCTGCCTGTTGTATGGGGGCCACAAATACACCTTAC
Organism: Hirtodrosophila histrioides; assembly: GCA_037075165.1. Lineage (NCBI taxonomy): Eukaryota > Metazoa > Arthropoda > Insecta > Diptera > Drosophilidae > Hirtodrosophila > Hirtodrosophila histrioides. Next base: position 1,353,214 of record JBAMCL010000474.1, on the reverse strand, counting down.
AACCGCTATTCATACTGATGCATGCATTTGCATGTGTGTACGTGTATATGGCTGTGATTGTGATACATACATATGGTACCTATTGTATATTGCATATTACACTTACACAAGCGTACACACATATGTACTAATGTACATAGTTTCCCTTCCATGTAAGTAATTCGTGCCTGGTACACACACACATGATTAGTATTGTATTGACTTAAAACATACATATACCTATTTACACAGTACATATGTACACATATACGTATACGTATACGTATGTATGCCTACTACACACATATGTAGGTTATTAGTAATTATAATATGTATTTAACAGTCTTTTTATAATTGGCAATGACCTTCCTTACACATTGTTGTACTTACATATGTACATACATATATAGTTATATTTTATATCGCACTAATTAGATCCATATAATCATACTCCGTACTTACTGTTGTTTTGGCTTGATCTTATAATCGACACAGTATATTTATGGCTTACGCTAGCAAATATTAACATACCTAGGCATTTCTACATACTCGTACATCAATATCTACATACATTACTGAATATTTCTGAATATTTAGGGGGCACACAGTAAAACATAATATTGAACTCTCGGTATAACTTTTGGATTTATTTTGTTTAATTCTGTATCATTGACAATATGTACATTTTGACATACATACATATGTTTATGTTTGTATGCGTGTAACTGATATTTCAAAAATAAATATCGAAATTTGATTTCCGTGAAATTGTGAAACAATTTAAAACAGTATTCAAAGATTTATTTTCGATTGTCGACACTTGTAAAAAGTTCCAAGCATCGATACTAATCAAAGTGACATCCCTATTTTCCAGTTCTCAAACAGCCACAAGGCTTGATCGGACAGACTTTCTTTCTTTAATTACATATCTTAGACTTGCAGAGAGGGTCCAAAATTTGAATGAGGCGAATATACTCGTATAGTCTGCTGGGTTATGATTCTTGGCATAGATGCTTATATAGCTGGGGCACAGAAACGATCGGTCGGATATTCAGTTGTATGAAAACCTATTTTGTTTTTACAGATATCTTGAGCGAGGTTTGATTAAAATCAAATGATTAAGATCACTATATCATACAGCTGCCATACGATCGTTATAGGAGAAGGTTTTTTAAGATGTCTGCAAATATTTAAGATGCCCACCAGAAAATTGTAAGTAATTCAATTGAATTATTGGAACACCGTCAATTTTGGAAAATACATGCAGCCAGATTTGACAAATTCGACTATTCGACTAGCACAAATGTACACAAAACATACACGGGACATGTGTAAAGGCATACATGGAGAACGCATGTCCATAAGTATGTAAATATGTGTACGCATGCGCACATTTGCAATCAATACTTTGTCATACGGTTAATACACATTCTTAAATATTAAGGTATTATATTTACATGTATGTACACACACATACATACGCATCTACCTCTGTATGTACATTCACACATACCATAAACATGGATATTTAATTTGCAATAGTAGCTATCAGGTCCAATGATCAATAAATTCGTACGTTTTTCATTATACATACATATACATTCATACATTCTACAGACAGTCTATCCTTTATTCTATAATTATACATACTATTAAGCAATACTGATTTCATAAAGAACTTCTTAATCAAATAAATCGAGTGTGAACAAGGGAATATTCAAATCAAATCAAGTCAAGTCAGTTCCTTGATGTTTTTACTCTTCGTATGTAAGCGTTTATGTATGAAAATATGTGCATAATACATATGTTATAGGTTTGCATTGTGTATAGCAAGAAATAAAGTCGCACTAGCCGCACTAGACTATTTATTGGCACTACGACTTGGGGAGAAAAGTGTTCAATAAAGAAGTTCAATATTGGGGGAAAAAAGCTCATATTTGTATTCTGCATACTGCACTCCTAGGCCAAGAGATTTTACAAGCCAATTATATTATTACTTTTACGGTTTCTAAGCCAATCCCACCAAATGTGAGATTCTGTTTGAAATCTTGAGGTTTAACCAGCTGCCTTACGGGCGATTCAATTAGTACTATATCTACAGATATAACTACGACTGGCTGGAGTTCTAATAGGTCTGAAGGGATATTAGATCTTTGGGAGGCACATTAAACATTTTCATTTTTCATTATTAGTAAGTTTAATACAAGAACATATTATGTATATATGTATTGATGCTCGCGTCAATAGAAGTTGATAACTTTGTTGATTATATTGTTCCACTAATACAGATAGCATTTTTTTGAACCGGAAAATAAAGAAATACGCTGTAAACAATGTAAATTGACCAAAAGTAAAGAACATAAGTATCGGAATTGCCTTAAATGGCGATATAATATTCAATATTACATTTGAGTGTGTGTTTGGGTTTGTGTATGTGTGTGTGTGTATATGTACATATGTATGCAGATTTATAGTCGGATTTCACGAAAACAGCTGACACAGAACTCTCGATATTCTGGCAGTGGAACCCGACTATTATTTCTAGCTTGTCCACATAGTGCGACTTTAGTTGGTCTTTGATTTAGTAAAGATTATATGTGTGTTGTATATATATATATATATATGTATATCCAGGCATTCAAATTTCGAGTTTGCCCCAGTACCAATATAAGAACATAAATTGGAAGCTTTATTCATCCCGATTATAGTAGTTCCTATGTAGGATAAGGGCCCCTTTGAAGTTTGCATACCCAATTATTAGGTAAATTCCGATGCTGACCGATAACTGTTATTGGTTGAGCTGAAAAACAATCGATAGTGGCGCCAATCGGTAGTGTTGATATATAGCCATTGATCCCATCGATAGTATCGACAAAATTCGTAAACATCATAAGGGGTGTTCAGGATATTTTGGAAATTACAGAGCATATTAATAATTAGGGTGTTTATACACATGGGAATGTGTTTTATAATAATAAATAAACAAGTTCATTAATTGAATGACAAAGTAAAGACATAAGGCTTCAAATCAATTCATAGAATTGGCATTAACACACGTAAACCTAATCGTTAGTGATGATGTTATCGATACTTTCGAAAGTGCCATCGCTTGTTTTTCAGCTCCACTCTATAACATACATACGTATGTATACGAAGAGTTCTTTTTGGCACTTATCCAATAATGGCCACATGTTACATGTTACAACTATGGCGATGGGGGGAATGGCGAAAAACGGTACTTATTGCACGTTGATTATTGTGTTGGCTGCTTTAGAACCCTAAGATTGAAGCGTAGACATTAAGGCGGGGGTGGGCTCTGGCTCCGGGTTTGGGTCTGCTGACTGACACTACTACTACCATACCAGACTGCTACGAAACGCTAATGGCTCCAGTTTCAGAAGCGTTGGGGGTTGAGGCACTGCCGGATGACGCTGGGGGATCTGAGGTGCTGCGACGCTTCAGACTGCTTAAAGAGGGCGCGTCCATGGGCTGGACCGCCGATCCGATTATGCTACTGCTGTGGCTGCTGCTGGTAGCTGCTGCTAGGTGGTTGCTCAACTGCTGCTGGAAATGCTGGGTGAAGCTGCTGCTGAAAAGCGAATGATGCGGATGCGCATGAGCGTGCGCGTGCGGATGCGAATGTGCGTGCAGATGTGGGTGCGGATAGGGATTGTGGCGGAGAATGGCCGCTGCCGCTGCCGCCGATTGAGTGTCGCAGGCGTCGATTAGCGCAATACTGTGATCCTCTCGCCGCTTGGTCAGCTGATTGATGCTCAGCGGATTGTTTATGTCCCGAGGATTGGCGCCGATTGGATTGCGATGTAGTGTGGTTGCGGGAGCAGGTGCGGGGACAGCAGCTCCAGCATTTGCTGCTGTTACTTTACCAGACCCGCTGTAATTGCTGAAGCCATTCGTAGCCAAAGAGGTAGATGTACTGTTGCTGCCCGCGCCGCTGCTGCTGCTGCTGCTGGTGACTGCGATGAGGTGGGCGTGGGATTGAAACATTTGCTCTGGATTGCTGCCAGCTGGAAGACTCAAGCCCATGCCCAGATGGCTGAAACGGTTGCCAAGCATCATGGCTCGTTCATTGGCAGATGTCGGCGCAGTTCCAGATCCCGACCCAGTTCCAGTTCCGGCAGACGTCGCCGGCGACGCTGTGCTCGAGGTATTTGGCGTGTTATTAATGCTACATGTCGAGCCACTGCTGGACCCAGATGCAGATCCTGACACAGATCTCGATTGATTACCAGACGCCGCCTGTTCGACATTGTTGTTAACAGAAAGCGAGAGCATGTTGGAGCTGGATGTTGGCAGCACAGGCGTTGCCGGACTAGTTAACATGTTCATATTGAGCGGACTGGCCAGACTGGTCGTGGTTGAGGGACTCTGCAGGCTGGAGAGCCCGCTAAGGCAGCCCGGGCTGGACAAGGACTGGTTCATGGACTCAGTGTCCTCGATGTCTGGAATCTTGTGTGTCATCTCGGCCTCGTCGCCACTGCCGCAGCTAGCACCACCCAGGTCGTCATCGTCGTCGTCGTCATCGCTCATCTGGCTTATGTTGCCAGTGTCATCCATGCCGCTGCCGTCCTCCTGGGCGCCGCTTCCATTTAGTGCCTCCATGTAGCGAATGCATTTCTTTTTGCGTCTAAAAAACAGATAGTTATATTGTTAGTCACGTTTAAATTGAAAGCTTTGGTCATGTGGTATATGCAAACATGAAAGCATTCCACAACGAATGGACATGACCATCGATTTAATACATGCTTAATACAGGTGCGATCGGCCATATATGTATGAATATATAGGAAGTAAGTATCACTACATAAGCTAGATAATGATTCGTGCAAAACGTTGTTTAACAGAACGGAAGAATGCAACATTTAAGTAGTATCTACGAATAAAAAGAGCGACTGACGTGCAGTCGAACATCAAATCAAGTGAGATCAATTCCCTCCTGAATATGGGCCCAACTGTGCAGACAGACCTCCCTGCTACTCTCCACTGTTTGGATTACAATGCCAGAGTCTTTGAATCTGATCTAGAATCCAATTGCGGATATAAAATAATATAAAAGAAATATCATAAGCCCGAACATCAAAAATGGTCATAAGCATAATCAATTTTGAAAATAATACATTATCCTTGGCCTTAATTCTGCACTCCATAATAGTGGTATCTAGTTGGTATTATTGCATATCAAAAGAATCATTTTTATTGCAGTACACAATAACAAAACTCACATAAAACAGATACTTAAGAACCAAAAATCTTGCTTTCAAACTCAAAATTCAAAATTAAAATTAGATCGTACGTTTTTTGTTTATACACAAGAGGTAATAAAAATACAGATTTAATAAACTCACATCTATTATTTGTTATTAATAAGATAAAAAACACATTTAACCTGGGAATGTGAAGTATTTCGATAGATCTGACAACGAATACTGTGTACTCTTCATAACCACTACGCAAACTTTCTATTGCAGTTGGAATTCAAGGCCCCGACTTACTTGCTAACTGCTAAAGTTGCTAACGCAAATTTTCCAATTACGGCATGCAGAAATCATAGACAAAAATAAAATGAAATTATAAGAAAACACTTTCCTTATACACATTTAAAAATGCAAATTGAGCGCTAGAAAAAAAAAAAAAAACAACAACAAGAGCATGACTCCGGCTAGTAAAAACTTGAAGTTTGCGATTTCCAGTTAACTGATAATGAATGTTAATGGCAGTAATATAATGATCGTTATTCCATAGACAATAGGCTAATAGCCCACTGTCAATTTCGATAAAAATACAATTTTTACACATTTGCTCAAACTAATTCCTCTCCTCTTAATGATGACCTAATTGAAATTCAGCATTAAGACTTTGGTTGAAATCACTGTGGGTGTCGAAATGCTAAAGCTGAAAAGCCATCGATAGTTTCAGATCGTTGAAACATTTGTACAAGTCCATTTTGAGAATTATTAATATGTTTAGCCGCACGACTTATTATCCATGGATTTCGATAGTATCGATATTAGAACTAGTTCATAGTATCGATTATCGATAGTGCCATCGATTCTTTTTCAGCTGTAGCAGCGACTTTATGTAAATGGTGTAAGTACACATAAGAAAGGCATAATGCGGGGATTGATATTATCTGGAACATTAGCTGTGCTGTCAATTGGCATGCATAATGAAAACTTATCTCCTAGGAATTCTGAGTGGTTCAAATCAAATGTGGGAAACATAAAAATAAAACGCTGAATTCGCAATGTACGCAACATAAACAAAATCAAGAGTAAAAAAAACAAAAAGGAATCAGCAATCAGCATGTTTAGAAGACTCCACTTGAAATAAAAACGCAAAGCCAACCACAACGTCGAAAAATGTTTCTGTTTAGCACTCAATAATAATAATAACTCAATTCAAATTTAGTAATCTCAAATTAGAAGAAATCGTAATATAGTAGTAAGTTTGTATGTATCACCAATAAAAACGTTTAACATCATACAAAGACTCATCGTAAACTGATGATGGTCACATATTCACAACCAAACGCAAACAACAACAATAACAACAAACAGCTCTAGCATAATGTAAATTAGTGTTTGAAATAGAACACGTTATAATGATTAAGGATATATACTTATACTATATACACATATCGTATACAAAAATATTCCCTATTATTAATATCGAAAGTTAAACAAATGCCACAAAGTGCGCCAAATCATATTCTTATAAATACGGTAACATAAAAATAACAACAACATTAAATATGTTTATTATTTAGGTAAGCAAGTATATGTACATATTTAGCATTCATTCACATTTTAAATTTATTTTGTATTTGATATTCTTTCACTGACCCCAGGCATCTTCAACTGCCGCATTAGCACATTTCATTTTAACCAAAACCAAATCTACTTCAAGTCGTTAAGAGCCAATAACATGTATTATGCATCGATCTCTCAAAGATCGGCAAGTTGATTCTGACTGACAACACTCTTCCAAAAAAATATATAGTAAATACTAAATACTAAATGTAATAATCAACAAGATCGACAAGGATCAATGTTCAATCAAAATTTGGCATTTGTGGGAACCAACTGTACTGAAACAACCATATTGATATTATTACTATCTAAAATTATTTGCTCTAACCAACTACATACATGAACAGGGTGTTAGGTCCGTCCTACAATAAACTAAACTGTAGTATTAATGCTTCCGAAAACTGATCACAGAAAAGCACAGCTACTTAAATAAAAGGACATGAGTAGAGTACTTTTGTGGTTGTGCAATCTGTCTAGATTTCTCTCTTTGACTTATTTGTGACTCACCTAACCTAACCTAACCTAACCTAAATAGCCCTGATTGACGACTCGTCGAGATCTATACTATTAAGTGTTATTTCCTATTACTTACAGAACACTAAAGAAAATTGTTATCGAAAATGAATGCTAATGCTAATGCGGATGGATGCTGGTTATTGGAAAGAACAGCATTATTAAATATGCAATTAGTTAATCAAATCAAATTGCAAACATCAATTGTACATCAATTAAAGTTATTTACTGGCATTTTGTAGAGTGGTACGGGGTACGGTGGGGCGGTGGCCTGCCTCTTGGTGGGGCTGCTGAGGAATTTAAGATGCTTGATGTCCTGGGATGCCTGCTTATTCTCACGACTCGTTGTGCAATCGATTTTACAAATTTACATAAGTTGGAGGTGCCTGGGGCGAAAGCTGTTGGGAACTTGCGACAGCACCACTTCCGCCACCGCCACCGCCACCGCCACCCCCGCCTCCGGCGCCACCAGGTTGGGTGCAGGACCCGCTGCCATTTAGAGGTGCTGCTCCATTTCCATTGCTGCTGGCTAGCATTTGCAAGTGGGTGTGCGAAGACGATGTGGATGAGGATGAGGAGCTCGAGGACGAATTTGGCAGCATGACCGTGGCCCCCATGCCAGGCGTTAGCATGCCGACATTTATGCTATTGACGCCTCCTGTGCCACCGGCACTGCCAATTCCACTGCCAAGTCCACTGCTCGCCGATGAAATGACACCCAAACCCACACTGGGACTGAGTTAAAGAACAAGTTTGGGTCAGTTAATAGTCCAAAGAGTTATTTGGTTTAGCATTAGGAAAAGAAAAGCGATATTTGTAGTCATCAAAATAATTGTGTTCTTAGTTAAAAGCCATTGTGTATGTGTATATGTGAGTTGTGTGTGTGTGTGTGTGTGTGTGTATGTGTTGTATATTTGCTTTTTTACAGTGTTGTCGATTTGTAACTAAACGAACTTTTGGTTTAACACACACTTGCAGTATTTTGAATGCTAAGCATACTAAAACATACAAGTATTAGTATTTCTATTTTTTTATTCATTTTTTTCAAGTATCTGTTGTATATCAAAGTACTGCAGTTCCATTGTCAATTAGGAAAGTAAACATAGCTTTTAAATATACAACAAAAATTTAGATTTTATAAAACAGACGAGTGTTTATTTTTTTTTTTTTGAATAAAACTCATAACTGTTACGACCTATCAATGATAATTTTCCTAATTCCAGGAAATCATGGGACAAATATTTTTTCTGCGAAAACTGTCAAATAGATCTCAAGACCTCAAAAAGTTTAAATAAAATGTTTATCAGATTAAAGGGAATAACATATGTACTTGCTCAGTGGTTAAACGGGGTTAATTGGTTAAAAATACATGGACAATTTTTAGCCATCCACGTTCTGCAGGCTAATAAGTTGACGCTACCAACAACATATACTAAGTACTAAAAATAGTAAGCGTTGCCGATGCATAAGATTGCCACTTAGCACGGTCTTTTTTTCATTATACAGCCACAACATTCAAAGAATTCAAAAACGATTGTCCAATATCTGTGCCCGTCGGTGGGTAAACGCGAGACAAAAAGGACGATCTAATGCGAAAGGTTTTACACAAAACTCGAGTGATTAACAAACCGAAACAGGTGCTTGCGATCATTAGGGTTTATTCATAATTCTTATCCGTTTAGTCGATATAGAAAAAGTGGGCTCTATAACTTTGGTGAACTTTTTTGTCCGGCTCTAGGCAGCGGGAAAAGTCTATTTCAGAAAATGTTTGTTTCTAGACTTGCCCCTGATACTACATCTGACTATGTTAAGGCCTTTATACAGGCCAAATCTAAGGCCCATATTACGATGGAACAATTTTATTTCTTGTAGTTTTTGGTGATTTTAATCTGGATTACCAGGATTTTTAGTCCTGACTCCAGCGTGTTGATTCCCACGACTCAGCACAATTCTATTGACATCTTATTTGGGATGTCATTGTGTTAAATCAATGACAATCAATTTATATAAAATGCTTGATCTGATTTTTGTTTTGGGGGATTCCTCCTTCTATAGTGTCTTCCGTACTATACGCATATCTCTTCCTGAAGATCCTTATCACCCAACTTTGGAAGTGTTGCTTGATCTACCAGGGTGCTAGCCCAGGTAGTTAACCTTCAGAGCGAGTTAAAACCGATTTTTCTAAACTAACTCGGCTCTTATCCCAAGCTGACTGGTCCCAGCTTTACATGTGTAGAGACACGGATTGTGCAATCAAATATTTGTATTCATTGTTGGATAATTGTGTCCGGTTTTGTAACCCAAGTAGGTCTAACAAACCTGTTTGGTTAACGCGGGATTTTATTAACTTAAAAAACAGTAAGTCGAGATTGTACAAGAAGTTCAAGGAATCTGGCTCTTTCTTGGATTTCTCTCACTATATGATTGCCCGATCTAACTTTTCTGCACTCAACATACATTGCTATAATTACCTCAGAAGCTGTAAGTTACAGTTTCAGTGGGATCCTAAAAGGTTTAATAACATCGTTAATGAAAAGCGTTGGTCATCAACACTACCATCAACTATATTTTTTGAAGAAAAGGCAGTTGACTCAGATCAGGCTATCGCCGATCTTTTTGCCGAGTTTCTTCAAACGATTTATAGTTCACAGCCTTATCAATTGGTCTTGCCTTATCCTTATCAAGTAAATAACTCCAATTGCATTTTTGAGCCTTTTCACTGAAAGTTCGCTTTTACCATGATTTAAAGGACATTAAGCCCTAAGCTGTGTGCTTAGGTATGGTGCTGAAGCTATTTTTAAGCCATTATTTAATCTTTTTAAACTGTGCATGGAGTTGTTTTCTTTCCCACCATTTGCTACGAATTATTTATTAGTCCTCTCCATAAAAATCTAAAATCTAAGCCTAATGTTGTCTATTCCTAAGATTTTTGAAAAATTACTAACTTCTCAGCTTCACCCTGCCAGCATGGCTTTATGAAACTACTAACCTATTGGAATTTTTCTTCGCTTTTTATTGAGGGATTTTAAGCTAAAATGCAAACAGATGTTATTTACACTGATTTTAGTTTGACTCTGTTAAACATTCTCTTTTACATCAGAAACTTCTTCTGGGATTTCTAAATAACTTAATTCTTTTGATCTCAAACTTTTTCTTTTTTTTATTTTTTTTTATTTATTATCGCTGGAAGCGTTCAGTGCTCAAATCTCAAAGATATCAGTGATCTCAAACTATGTAGCTCTCAGAACCTAAAAGGTTAGTTTCAAAGGCTAAGCCTCTAAGTCTTTTCAAGTTATTTCTGGAGTGCCACAGGGAAGTCATCTTGGCCCCTTATTATATACTCTTTTCATAAATGACCTGATGATGTTAAACTATGTCTGTCATCAACCGATTTCATATCTAGTCAAGGTTGCAAACTGATCTTGATAGTTTTCAAGCCTGGTGTCGGGTAAATTTATTAAATCTTAATTGTGGTAAGTGTAACGTAGTGTCTTTTTATAGGAGAATGCCCTTTTTAATCAATTATATTCTTAATGGTAGGTCGCTTGTTCGGATAGAGTCGGTTGATAATTTTTTGGGCATTCTTTCAGATCCAAAGCTTAAGTTTGACAAGCATATCTATCCACCGCTAATCGTGCCTTTGGTCTCCTGGGTTACATTACGCGTTGGTCGAAAGCATTTAACGATTTCTACATTACTAAAACTGTATATACTTCTCTTGTTCGACATATTCTTGAATATAGGTCTTGTATTTTCTGTCCCTAATACAAGGTTCATCAGGATAGTATAGATCGGTACAAAAACCATTTCTGCTCTTTGCACTCCGGGGTCTTAACTGGAATCGTAATACTCGCTTGCCTTCTGATAGAACTATAGAGACTTGACGTAAAATTGATCTTCGGCTAAAGATACTATTTAATAAGGCAGGCGGAATAATTTTTGGAACTGTGGCATTATGTTTTATGAGAGTACTGGGTATCACACTATCAAAGAATCAAATGTCTAATAGAGAGAGAGAGAGTTTATCAAAAAGTTGCTTAGCCAAAAAAAAAATTAATGGGTAAGATTGGTACAATAAGTAGTGCAAATGTATGCTATAGACGGAAGGAGGGATCCCAGACTTTATCAATATACCCGTCGATCATAAATTATCTAAGAGTTTAAGAACTTCCAATGTGGCGGTAGGTTTCTTTATACTCGCACCATTCGCATCTTCAGTTTGTTTGAAATTTAAAATAAATTTTGTCTGAATGATATGATAGTCAGATCGATATTCTTTAGCATACTTTATCGCCGTATTACCTATCGCGATTGTTCTTGATATTAAATTATGAAATATTGATAACCTTTACATAACACTTTTAATCTGGGCCTCGGGAACAGGGTAATTCTTAGTCGAGCACGTTCGACTAGAACATTCTAACATTTTATATTTAAGCAACTCACAAAACAAATTATTAAACCTAATCAAAATAAAGAAATATTCAAATTATACAACGCATCAAATATTTATGTAGACAAGAAGAATGCACAATCTAAAAAATCATAAGTATCTAGTTCAAGATATAATGCAAATAGTTGAAAAAAATAGGTTTATTGAAATATGTGTCAGAGTGTAGAACTGTTAATTTAAGCAGGTGAACATACAGTGTTGACTAGGTCGTGAAGTTGATTGCAGTTTATGAATAGTAAGCAAAATAAAGGGGGAGAAAACATTCACTTTCAGAATTAACCATTCGAATTTTACAGCATCAGCAGTCGTGTATCTGTATCTATGTATATCTATGTTCGATTGTCTGGTCGTCCGTCCGGATGAACGTGTCGATCTCAGAGATCGTTGGAGCAAATCTGATTTGCAAGTTCCTGTTCCCGGCTAGTAACAATAATGAATATGTAATATTTTAAAGGAATATACTTTATCGGGATATTTGGTTTCGATCAAGTTAGATAGAAAAGATGCTCTTCACTCTGATACTTCTGCCTTCTTTAAAATTTTTTTTTTTTTTTACCTTGACTATCGTGTTACACAAAGTATTCTCGGAAGAATTGTGGAAGAATGATATAAAATGCATATTTAGATGCTTTTAGGCTGTGGGGTACCTGGCTAAAAAAATATTGTTTTAGAAAGAGTGTATTGGGTTTATGAAATATCCGTCCGTCTGTCCGTATGAACGCAATTTTCCACACCCTTGAAGCCAGAGCAATTAAACTATGTCCACATGTTGGTGTATACCCAAGTTTATAGTGTCAAGATCTACGGAATTGTTTATAGGTTGGGACTTAGCTGCTGCTGAAGGACATAAAATGCGAAGTCGTCAGGCTGCGGCTTCTGTATACTAACTAGTCTAGCTTCTATATTGGTATTAGTTCGAGGCTTCGCCGGCTGTTATTGTTGTTGTTGATGATGTTCTGTTCTGTTGTGTTCCATTCTCTTGGAACGCTAAAATAACAATCTTGATCAGTATCAATAGCCAAATCGATCTAACGCTGTCCGTAATTCTGTCCGTGTTACTCTATCTATTATGCAAATTGTGTGGATGGACACAGAAGTTATTCAAGAAAACATTTTCATAACGCTGTTCAAAGGGAAATGTTCTGATTGCCTGCAGTGCGAGCTGTGGATGTAAAGACACATCGGTCCTAATGATATTTTAATGGATAAATCGAATCCTATAATTATACAGTAGTAGATGTGTATGTATATTGTTGATCACCACAAAGAGCCGAGTCGGATCATCACGTTGATCTCGGAGACAATAATATCTACTTTAGTTTGTAGCATTGCACTATGGTCCAGATGTCGTTTTTTTTTTTGGCATAAAGTCGATTTTTCGATGTTAATATATCGTTGTTTTCTTATTTTAATCTTAAAGATTGTACTTGTGAGTGTTGTTTTTAGCCACAAACCAAAAACACATCCCCGTTCGTCCCCCTTTTCCAGAATTTGTCTTGAACAATTCATATAAAATTGAATTAAAAAAATGGCATATATAAGGTGATGATAAGATTGAAATGAGCAAACGGAAAAAATATGTTCAAGAAAAGTTTTAGAACGAAATGGGTCTTCGGATAAGCATGCCAAAGCAGAATGGAAGCGGCAATAGCAATGATGGTAATACGGCTAGGAGAGCTTTTGCCTACTAGCATCTTTTACCAACTTTAGAAGATTTTTTAAATAAATTTCACGCCATTTTAATCGCCATTTCTTCTAATTATTATATAAATTCGGAAAAATTTCACTTATTTTGTGAGACAACTTTTTCATTATATATGCGTAGCTACCCATGGTATCCGATGTCACCAACAATTCATAAATTATTGGTTCATGGTTACCAGATTAATAATTCGAGCTTGGTTCCACTAGGATGCTTGGGCGAAAATGTTTCTGAAGCACGCAACAAAGTTTACAAGAAAGATAGATTGTCGCATTCAAGGAAAAATAGTCGGCTCAGTACTATAACTGATATGTTTCACAGAGTTATAGATTCCTCGGATCCATTATTGTCGAGTGTTTCTCTAAGGGAAAGAGAAAGAAAAAATAAAAAAAAACCCTTCTCAAAAGAGGAATTAAGTCTTTTGGACCTTCCGTCTACAGCTGAAAATGAAAATGATCTGCAGTGCGATTCTGATGACGATGAGGATATTTATAATATTGAAATAGATGAAGAAGAAAGTTGAATTTAAAAAATAAGTAAGTAATTAAATAGAACAGGAAATAATATATATTTATTCTAAATCTACTATCAATCAGTTTGCAGGGGCGGCAAGCGTGGGCGTGGTCGCACTGGCCCAATTTTTTTTCACACATTATTAATGCCATAACAATAAAATGTGCGAAGTTTGAACCATGTAACTCAATTTTTCGACTTTATGCCAAAAAAACGGCATCTGGAACATAGTGCATTGGCTGACAGTTTCCTTCGAACCTCCGAAATCTGAAAACGATAACAATGACTTACCACCGCACTTTGACAATGACTTTGAAGTCGATCTAACTAAACAAATAATCTCACTGATTTGACTTTGACCATTTCCCGCACGTGACGACGGGTGGGCGTAGTCCTTTAAAATATTTTGGTAAATATGTCGTTGAGGTCCCCCACAGAAAGAAAGCATGGAGAATGTTGGTATTGCTCTTAAAAAAACGCGGAAAATATTAAGGATTCGATTTCAGATGGGAAGGGTTGACTTTTTTTTGCCGAAATAATGAAATGCAAATAAAAGTTGACCGTTGACCGATGCGTATATCAACATACAATTTGATATTTTTAGTGTTGGATAACGTCGAAAAATTTCCAGAGTTGCCAAACTGTTCCATATAAAACCGCACAAATTTGAATTAGTTAATAATAGCTTAAAATAAAATGTGTATAGCCCGGAACTATCGAAAAAAATGGTTAAATATATAAGAGAGAGGAAATTGTATGAAAATCTCGGTATGCGCCAGCTCTGATGTACTGAATCTAGTTTATTTTAGTGTTATCAATTATGATTTACCAATTAAATACTGGTGCACTGACAAAAAAACAACTCACAATTGAGATAATTTCCAAAAGATTTCAAATAATTCATAACTATGGGACTCCTTTAAAAAACTGATTTCTTGTACAGTAAAGACTCTCCGTAGTCTGCACACCCTGTCTTTTTTTCATTAGTTCATCATTAAGTGTTCGTTGTATTTGTTTCATAAGTGTATATCATAACCATCGACGTATAAAATAAACACGTAATAATGTGCTAGTGAAGTCTGCTCAACAAGGAAACAACCTGTACCTAGGTTTGAAATACACCGTACCCAGGTTGGAAATGTTCTACTACATCTTTGTTCTCGTATACTCGAATATAGTAGTACATTTAAAAATGTCAGTTTTATGATCTTAAATCCGATTGCAATGCAATTCTTACGGTATACAAAAAGTGAATTTCTGAGGGGGCTGAACTCCAAATTTCACCTGCGTACAGTATACCGAATTTGGCTGTGTCTGGGCTATTAGTCTCTGGGATAGAAGCGTTCATACGAACAGATAAATAAGGGACGAGAACGGACATGAGGATGCATCAACTCGACTGTTAATGCCGATCAAAAATACACGCCTTCTGGCTGTTATAGTGTAATAAAAACCCTTTAGATATTTTAAACGCTTAAATCAGACTAACATATTCAATAATAAATTACATTTAAATAACATTGAAAAAACTACAAGAAAAAACGGCTACCATTTGGTGCCAAAGAATAAAGAATCTTACAGATAAGCTAATGACGGTAGATTTCTATTCAACAGTATAATATCGTTTCTGATTCAATATGAATCAAATTCAGCTAAACCATATAAGCAAACGAAATTGGTAGCTCTCATTGAGATAATTTTTTATAAATAAACAAGTAAAAACTCGGATACACTCGTCTAGAGCATCCTTACTAGTTGAATACTCGATTTTTGGATCAATTTCTAGCAGCAGACAAGATTATGTTTATAATCTATATTTTAGACATGCCATAGAATCAATATTGTTAATATATCTGAAAGAATCTGTCATTCCAAAGAGAACTTTTGTTTTTGTTCTGAATATCGTATTCAATTGTGTTTACTAGATTTAGATCGATAATTTATCGATGTTATTCCTAACAGAAAACGATCTCGCGAGTGAATTGTTTTCACTTCATCGAATGAATGAAAATGTTAATGGGACAAGTCCTTAGCCGTTTTTACTGGTTCAAGATACATCCATATTTTGTTCAGATCGACAAATCGTAAAATAATAATAAATAGGTCCTGTGCAGGGTGCAGGCAAGGTCGTTGGCAGGGGCAGGGGCAAGGGCAGGGACAGGGGCAAGGGTATTGTAGATATGAAACAGAATTTGGTTGCATGCAAGTACATTTAATCATAGGATCATGTAGATTGTGGCAGCAATGCCCATTGTTACTTTATAATTACCATTACTAATTATGTATATAGAGTTATGTACCGATTTATGTGTATGTTTATTATGTATTAGTTATGTGTATGCTCGTTTATGTGAGTGTGGAATATAATAAGTAATATTTTAATCGAATGCACAACATTCTTTGGCGATTCACTCGCAGCCTGTATAATGCATATACATATACATATACATACCCTCTGCCCCTCCATATGCACATACACCCATAATAAATCCATCCGCCGAGATGAACAGAACATTTATGTAGGCACATACACATCTCAAGCCAAGTAAAATATTATATGTAGTATATGCATTCAAGACTCCCTCCTATCTTACAGAGACATATCCTATATGTACATATCTGAACTGAGTTAATACTGATTTCAGATTTATGGATGCCTCAGACGGAAGGGAACTATACAGACCGAATCGGCTGTTGATGCTGTTCAAGATGACTCATTCTGCCCGTTACAGCATTTGCACATTGTTACCCCTTTTAGTCGGTATAGGGTGGAAATAAATACATATGTTCGACACAATATTAACCGATTTTATAAAAACTAACTCCTTAAGTTGAAAATAAGGGGAGCCAATGTTGTAACGGCAAAAGAATATAATTGTAACACCCAAAATGGTTTGGAGAACTCAGAGAAATCCATTTTTCGACACTATTCAATTGGAAAGAACTAGATTTAGTATATAGCCTAGCTAGGACAAGTGTTAGGATGTTTAAAGCAAGTCACCAATTTTGATAGGAGGATCACTAAACCTCCTTCTTGAAGGATTATCAAATAATAGTTTAATAAAATTATTATTCTGTAGTATTATGTGTCACGAAAATTTCATAATCTCAGTATGCACATAAAATAATGCTATTAAATATTTATTCTTACTTTTCTTGATCTTTTTAATTAATTACTAAATTATACGGGAATTAATAATATTTTCAGAAATTTCATTTTCCTGCCCGCCATGTCCAGCAATAATAATACTCAAATAAAATGTCAATAAATTGTAATGCATATTTTTCAGAAAATTGGTCCGATTCTTCTGATTTTTATTAAAGGATTTGAAGATTTTTCGTGACACCTCCATATGTCAAAAACTTAATCGGGCCTTATTCCATTTCCGATGTCGATCAATCATTCAAAATAGAAATTTGTAGTCGTTCTGAATTCCAAGAAACCATTCAAAATTTGTTTTGATGAATTGTGTATTTGAGTCAAGAACGAAAACGACTTGAACTAAAGTACTCTGAAATACAAATGTCTTGCAGTTCGAGGGCGACTATAATTGCAAGCCAACCAAAAAAACACTCCTGTATTGGTTGTGGAAGTCTCCAAATGCCATGTCCTGAAGGAAATCTGAGGTACACTGAATATAAAAGTCAACAAGTACATCGCCAATTTCAGAAATATGGAAACTGAGTGTGCAGGGAGTGGGATAAATCGGACGCAAATGCAGAGGCGGGATGAAGAAATGAGATTGAAATACATGGTTCGGGCAATGCCGCTTAATTCATAGAACACAATATGCACTGGAAAGAACAACTGAACTGGAACAACGCTGCAAAGATTAAACTTGACGTCAGCTAGGAAACTTAAGGCGATCGACAAAACTAAGTTTGCAACTGTATACATATATAATCATTTACCTGGCTATAAGTATGTGATGATCATAACGACAATGAATTAACTGTATGTATGTATGTACGCATGTTCTAGTTCTTGTACGTATGTACACACTATGTGTGTATGTGATAAAAGAATCGAGCCTGAAATCGATAATTTTAGTGATCGTAAGTTAAGACCTACCTGCAGGGTTTACACCATTGATTCTGCTGGTCCAGTCCGAAGCGTGCTCGACACTTCTTCATATTGTTTCCTAAGAAATAAAATGTGTGTGTTGTTTTTAAGTAAATACATTTTGAGTATTATATGTGTTGTTAATCAATTAAGATGATAAAGTTGTTAGTGGGTCAGCAGGAAAGTAGTTAAAGCATTCATTACAAATTACAAATTACTGATTAAAATACTGAAAGAGCGCACTACTCGTACAATGACAGTGTGATATAAAAGAATAATAATTAAGTGGAAAATTAATACTAGATAGTTAAGCCTCAAATTAGATATTTCAACCAATTACAAGTCATCAGATTTTAATTAATTTATCGAACAGTTTTATAGCTGAACCCTACTGACTTTCGTAAACCTGACATCAGTGGATATTGCATACAAATTATGAATTAACATTTCCCAATTGTAATGCATGTAATAATGAATTGTCGTATTATCTTGAGTTTAATACTATATCTTGAGATGATTATAAACGATCTTCATGATAAACTGAGGTCAGTGGAATTTCGCTAAATACTATATTGGTCTCGTATCAGCAATCAAACACAATATATATACATAGGAATACAAATTTAACGTTTATACTTTATAATTTCAACAACGAAATCAATCAGAAGGTAAGTTTCTTAAACATGCAGTAAGTATATGTAAGAATGTAAGTACAGCCCCATATACATATGCATAATCGTACATATACATACATATATGGCATGTCAATGCAAAATTACTTTGTGCAGGCACTGGGACTATGGAGAGTGGGTGACAATTTGTTGATCATAGTGATAGTTTATTGACAATCAGACACAGATAAGTACATACAGAAATGTTCGATGGATGGATGATATGGGTGTACTAGTAAGTGAAAGACTACAGAATAGTGTTCGGCCTTGCCGAAGAAACTGACTGCGAACACTTTTGATTAAGTAAGCAAAGCGAGATGCAAATTATTTACAGGACACATGTCATCATGATGCAGTTCCTAATTACGAGTATGTTGTAAGTAGTTCCTATAACTCTTACTTATTTCATGAACTAGTTAACTGTATTTTTTTGTTTTGTTGTAAGTATGTAAAGTGTTTAGCGAACAATCCTTTTGATCCATTTAACATTGCTCAACCTGTTTCCAATCGCAAAGCCTTGGCCACAACAAGTTTTTCTCTTATAGGTATACAAACACAGTACACGTTTGTTTTCTTGTAAGTTTCATTTTTTATGATGAATTTACCTGATCAAATGGATGATCATTTAAATTTCGTCTGGCTTTGTTTGATTTTGATTATAATTTTGATATTGAGGGTATTTACAATAGAGAGCTGAGTGGATGGGTTGGGGATTGGTCACATTTCCACAGTCACATCCTGAGAACGCACAGTTTACCGCTAGCCTGGATGAATTGTAGGCAACCAGCTAGCATCAATCAGTCAATCACTGTCAGTCAATCACATAAGTGTATATACGTATTTAACATTAGTAAGGGATATGTATTGTATGAAATCCACAAAAGTTTTAATTAAATGTTATTTGGAGTCATTGCATACTCTAATTGAGTTTTGAGAGAACTGTTTATACGGAGTGGTACATTTTGAGAACAAAAGAGCCAAAAATGACAACCATGCTGAATTTATTGCATACATCTGGCGTCATCAAGCAACTCACTAATGTGGAAACCTGGGTCCGGGTCTAGGACATGTGGTGGCAAGTGGGTGGACATGATATGGAAATTCACCAGTTCACCAACTCAACGACGTATCTGCCATTGTGAACACCCTCATTGATTTTGAATTGATTTTGGTTCTGGTTTTGATTTTGATTTTGATTTAGATCTTGGTTTTTGTCTTGGTTTTGGTTTTGGTATGATAAAGTACATATGTATCGTACAATAGTTTAAGAAAATGTATCTAACCTCCTGCGTCGTTGGCATCTTGCTTCCGTTTCCGCTTCTTGCCGCGTGAGGCGTTCGTGCGTGAACTCCAATCGGGATACATCTGCATGTGCAGTTGGCGTTCCCGTCGCGCCAACTCGTAATACTTGGCCTGCTCCTCACGCCCCAAGGCATGCCACTGGGTGTGGGATTGATTGATTGCGATTCGATTCGATTGGCATATGCGAAGTAGTGTCGCGAAAAGAATTGTGTGTAATAGTAGTTGGGTTGGTTGGTTGGTTGGTTTGTTGGTTGGTTTGTTTGGTGTGCAATCGGTGCGGATTTATACGGATTATCAAGTGACGTTTACGTTTGTCGTTCGAGAGGCGATCAATCGAATTGTATTGTCAGATATTGTTGCGATATGCGCAAATCAAAATTATGAAATTAAATAAAGATAGATAATATGCAGATACATTAATCAATCGGTGGTTTTACATGCTAGTTATGTTACTATAAGGCGCCCGCCTATCACTCATCACTCAGTTGATATCGTAGATAATGGGTATGTACTCTGCGTAATTCGTAATTTGTAATTCATAAATCGTAAATCGTAAATCGTAAATCGTTGAAAAGCTTTGACGGATCGATCTTGTAGACGGTTTCGGGATACGGCATGCATTCGCCAATTTCAAGTCCACACGTATAGAATGTTCAATTCAATTCAATATGTATATTAGATTCTTGTACTCAAGAATCTATGGAAATGATAGCATTAAATTAAATGAAATGTTTTCTTTTAGTATCTTTTCCGGTTCGCTGGACTTTGCTTGCCAATTTTACATATATTTATAGCGTATTGTGTTCGTGTGAGCGTGAGTGTATTATTTAGCCAATTAATGCTCTGAGCCCCTCATAGAAATATCTGAAACTTCAGCTCTTTTTCTATGTTCACAGTTTTTCCCTAGCTAAGAATAGTTGCTCGTATCTAAGGGTCGTGTTTCCCTTGTTATTTCGTTAACATTACATTCGAAGATTGTCATGTCGTCCAAAATCATGAAATTAGGGCTTTTGCTTCATTCAGCAGTTTCCTTCAACTTTTCGTTATTCACAAAACAAAAACCAGAAAAATAAGATTGCGTGCTTTGTTACTTCATATCTACTAAAAATAACGTTATGGAAAAAACAAGCGTTTATAACACAAAGTAACACAAAATTTATAAGCTATTTAAATTACTTCTCTTTTCTCACACCAATTGAGTTTCTAACAAGCTCTGCATAGCATTGTAGCGAGAATCAATCAACTGTTAAGGTCTAGTATCCCCTTCAAATAGAATGCCCGTGGAATCGTTCCAGTCAAGAGTACTCGACTAGAATATACCCCCTACTAAGATCTGAAATCACCTAACCTATACATCCACAAATAGGTATATGTATGTATTATTGATCACAACGACGATTAAGTCGATGTTTGTCTGTTTGTCTGTCAATCTGTCTGTTTTACTGCAAGAAAAAATGTTCAAATGTTAACGATCGGCTGGAAAGTTTTCAGTTAGGACCAGATTAACTTAACGTATGTATAACTGTTATAAGACCAATGGAAGCAGCCCAAAATATCTGTTCTTTCTTATTTGATTCTGCAATCATTATGTTTGAAGAAGAACCAATTACAGTTTCCAGATAAAAACTAAAATAACATTATCAAGAAAAACAACAAAGGCTTAGCTGGCCTAAGCAAGAGAGATAAAATTGCATTGAAAACAGCAATTCCGAAAAAACTTGGCTGCCCATTTAGGTGCATTTTGCTATATTGATTCACAAAGATTTTCATGAGAAAATATTCTATTTAATGTTGATATTGATTTTAAATCGTAAGAAAACAAGGAACACGCACGTGTTTATTCCTGTCCCTTTCTTTTAGGGAAAATGAAAGCAGAAAATGTATTATTTATATACAGTTACGTTTAAAATAACTAATTTAACAACTATTGAACAGAATATTAATTATTAATTAGTCTTTGAATACACATGTATGTAACTAAATTTCAAAACAAGTACGACCACATTAAAAGTAATTTAAACAATAATAACGAGAATTTTCATGTAATATAAGCTACGTTTGTTCAATTTAAACTAAGTGACCTTATAATGGACTACCAAGATTATTTTCTTGACCGTGATCATTTGAAATTTTGTAAACGTCCGAGTATAATTGAGACCCTCTTCTACAATAAAGCTTATGATTGTATCTGACAACAGTTTTTATGTGTTTTAATGTCTTCTTAACAATGCAACATTTGATATTTGAGATCATATACTATTTGACTAACTTCGCTGGGAAAAAAATATTTTCTCTTTAGCAAACATATTTTGCAATTTATTAAATATTTACTACATTTTCATAAGCAATACTACTATGTTGGTTAGCCAATTTTCAACACTTGCGTTGACTTCTTGAACAAAATGAAGCTTTCAAAAATTAAATGAAAATTTTTAGAAAATACAATTACTATTTTGAGGCCAGCTGTAGAGATGCAAGACGCGTGCAGGCGAATCCGCTACACCTCTCCCCGAAAGCAAAGAAAAAGTTAACAAAGAAACTTCATCATATACTATATTATCCATAGCCTTCCATACAGAATTTCTACAGGCAAAACAGTTGACATTCACTGGTCTAAATGAAACTCTAAGCCGTATCTCCACGTTAAATAAATTATATATGCATATACTTTCGACCTGGTCAAAGTCAGATATTGATTTTAGTTACTTTGGACTCATGTTAAATCAGTCACATTTTCAGGTGAGCCTAGTACTCAGATCGACGAAACTTTTTGCAATCGAAATTACGATTTATTTAACAACATAGTGTTTGTTTACTCGTCCACTGATTGAAAAAATCCTAATTGTTTATTTTATCTTTAAGTTTATATTCTAAAATGTAGGCCCAGATTACATTTTTAGCCCTGACCCAGCACATACAAAACAAAGCAACACTATCCACATTTAATATCGATGTGTGCTATGATGTGCATCCTGATATTCTCTCTTTAATGCAGTCCGTGCCGAAAAAGATTGACGACTGTTTTTGTATTGGAGTACTGAGTACTAGGCTTAGTTAGTTCTTCTCGATCTATGCTTAAAATAATAATTGTCAGAATGCCAAAGGTATATGGGTTTGTCAAATGAACACACTTTCATGTGCAAAAGGAGCATATCCGGATATAGAGTCGTATATATCAGATCACCATCAACAGTATAGTCGATTATTGAGCATCCTTCTGTTCAGATCTGCTAGTCGAGCAGACACTCGATGGGAACATTCGTACTTATTTACAAGAATTTTAAAACAGTTACTAACAGTTCTCGATCGGGTTTGTAAGTAAGATAGTGAAAATGAAATTTCCTTAGCATTCACTCAATGTACAAGATTGGGAAGGGGTCTGAAGATGTTTTCAGACCGACTGTCTAATGTCATTGAAAACAATAAAAAATATTCTGAAAAATAAAATGAGATCACAAATTTATACAAGCTAAGTAAGCTTCGGGCTACCGAAGAGAAATTCTAAGGTACGTATGGAACATACTTATAAAGTTGATAAGTTTCTATTTGAGTGGATGTACAGTGTACACTTTTTAGAATTATTGAATCTTCTATGTATAACTATAAAACTAAATACGAAACAGTTAAACTGCTGTCTAGATTGTTGTCGAGATTGTGAACTTCGATTCAATTCAAATGTTGTTCAAATTTTGTTGTTCAGTTGTTTAATATGGTACGGTATGGTACGAGAGTTAAGTTTATTCTAAGTATTTACACAAATTACATAGATAGTAATGTTTAATTTATTGTTATTTCTAGTTGTTGTGTTGGGTTAGTAGCTGATGCTAATGTTAAATGTGTGCTTGTGTTAATGTTAATGTTACTGTTATTGTTATTGTTATTTTTGATTAGATTTTCTTTTCGATTGTTATTTCGATTGTTATTGTGTAAGTGTGTACGTATGCATGTAATTTAATGAAATTGAAATTGAAATCGATAACGAAAACGAAAACAAGAAACGAAGAAACATAAAAGTTAAATGCAGTTAGAAGAATAAGAGTGTAACAATTTGACAATTTTGTGCAATACCTCCCGAATCCGCTGTCGATCTGTCTTTTTTACGCTTTTTCTTTTTTGACACGTAACCGTAGTTATCTCGTGCGCTCCACCCCGGATACAACTCCATATGCAATTGGCGCTCTTGCCGCGCTTTTTCGTAATATTTGCTTTGTTCTTCGCGGGAAAGTTCGTGCCACTACAAAAGTATCATGAATGTGGAATCAGTTAGCGTTAAATTACTAAGTATATAAGCAACTTATAGGAACAGTTTACGTCGATAAATATAAATCGGAGATCTTGATATATTTATGTATATTGTATAAGGTAAAACACAAACATATATGTATATATGTTTGTATATATATTCAGTTTATCGGGCGAAGCTTTATATTGGTCCTCTTAAATATAATACATTAGTATGTGACTAATCGGTGGTCTCACGTGGACGTCAGTCAGTCTGTGTTTCTAGCAGTATCAGTGATTGCTTCAGAAGCTTCGTTTGCCATTCTTCCGGTTACTGTATTTCGCAGCTCGAAAAACATATTCGTTACTCAATTAGATTGTGTTCAACGAAACCCCTCTGAAAACTTTAACACGAGATTTACCGCAGCTTCAAATGCATTATTATAAACGACATATCAGCTGAACTTTCTTAAATCCTTCTTGATCTAGCTTACCCGTCGCCCCAGTATCTGATTGATCGCCGCTGACTCTTTGAGTGTACATTCGGCTACGACTTTGGCACGCATCTCTTTCATGTAGAGCATAAATGCATTGAGAGGTTTCTTGATATGTGGCTTCTTTTTATCATTTGAACTATCTTTACAGTCGTTTGCTTGCGAATTCGATGAGCTTTTGGTATCCAAGTTTCTGAAATATAATACAATTTAGATAAGTATGTATATTGTGAGTATTATAAAAATATGACAAAATATTTATTAATGTTTATATTAAATATTGTATTTTAAGAAACTTCCCATGCATTGAAAGACGTACTGAAGTATATGAGTATATATGTATATATTGTGGTCAAGAAGATGGGTTGATAAAGTTGATAAAGTCATGTTCGTCTGTCTAGAATAGATACTTCATAGCTGAGAATACTTTATTTACTGCAGGCTACATGTTATCAAAATTAGATCACTTTACCATAAAGAACCGATCAAGAACCGATATTTTTAATGAAATCATAATTTTTTTATAATTTAACGATGCGATAGCTTTCCTATGTCCTGGTGTCGAGTTAAGATCAGATTATCTCATAATATATCTGTCATAGTATTAATTAAGCTTCAGTTTCTGTAATAGAACACAATGTTCGCACTCTTTCCATTATGGTATCATAGTTCAACCGTTCAGTCGTTCTTTTTCTACCTTTTTTTCACCACAGTTTTCCCATCCTAGCGTTGCCTGGTGTCGCCCTGTGACGTTGCAGTTCCTGCTGTTGGGTTTATATTTGAAATTGTAAGACAACCAATAAAGATGTCATGGGGGACTAAGATACGGCTTCTATAAAAGCGACATACAACCACCATGAACATATCATAACGATCAGATAAAAATAAGCGCCAAAGCTATTTGATAAAGTACTTCCCATAATGGGGAGCGATGGTGTGTGTATTTGTATTTGTATGTGTATGTGATACAAAATGTAGTTAGGGATTTCTTTTGTAGCTAAATGTTATAAATTTACATCTTTTTTAGCCTGGTTCCAATGCTTAAATCGTAGGGAGCGTCAGATAAAGGCATGCCATCACAGCTCTCGTTTAGTGTAGCTCCGCCTCCGCTTCCGCTTCCGCAGCCAGTGGACATGCCGGCAGCCGTCGTGAGGGCGCTAAACTGGGCCTTAAGCATGTCCGTAAGGGCCCGCTCCTGGAATGCGGCTACGGCTGCAACTGCCGAGGATGCAACTCGAATGGATGCTGAGGATGCACCCGTTGCTGGTGCTGCCGTCGATGCGGAAATTGTAGAGGAACACATGGGCAGGCTGGCAATGGCAACAACCTTATACGCGTTCCCATTGAGGTCCTTAGTGGAATAATCGGGCTGCTGGCAGGTGCTTGTCGATGAAGACGTCGATGTAGGCGTTTCGATGCGACGTGCATATCTTGACTTTCGACGATGATATTTACTACTAGAGGAAGCAAAGGAGGCTGAAGTCTGAAGAGGTCCTGTCGAACAGCTGCTGTTACTGCTCGTCGGTGGTGTGGATGGCGTTGGCGGAAACTGAATATCGGTTAGATAAACTGGATCACTTGAGCTCTCCCTGTTGGTCGATCGCGGCATGACTGGCGATAGATTTAGGAGGGGAAAGTTCTCCGCAATTTCGGAGTTATTGGAGCCAGTAGCATTAGCAATTACTTGATTAAAGATGTTGGGTGGACTCGACAGTGCATTTAGTTTTGACTGTGATGCATATTCCAAAATAATTTCGGCGGCAGTGCTGCAAACTTCGCCCGCGGCGTCATCAGCTAGCCGAGCACTGTTCTTTGGATGCCAAATACATGCGGGAGGTGATGAAAACTCTTCACTATCGCTGCTTCCAGTACTTTCACTGTAGCCATTTACAATGTTTCCGGGCTGGTGTTTTTGTCGAACAACGGCAGCGGCTTGTTGCAATATAATATTCTCGATATCTTGCAACGTACGGGGGGGTTTTTCGGATGCCGGATTTTCATGTTCATTGCTCATGTTTTCTTGTTTGTAGCAGCCTTTTAAATACATCTCTGCGTCCGTTCTATCATTTGATGTTAGATCGCATTCAGCCGACAGTGCAATAGCCGCCAGGGCCATGACATCATGGGTTGGCGAGGATTGACTGCTCACCGCAGCCTTGGTATCCGGCGTGAGGCCCAAACGTTGCAAACTGCGTAAATAGTACAGTTCAGCACTGCTCCATTGATGATAGAGTTTCCTAACTTGTTCCAACATGCACTCAATTTTCTTTCTATTACTCTCCAATTCCCGCTGCACAGTAACTTCAAGGGCCGAGTTCGAGTTAACATCTCTGTCTCCTCCATCGAGTGTTGAAGTCGGTTGTCGTGGTGAACTCAGATTGTCCTGAAAATGACTGCAAAGTAACGTCAGTTGCTCTAGACCCTTCTTTATATCGAACAGCACGTTCTTCTGTTCTCGAAAAAAATAACACTTTGAGTCTGAAGTGCATTTGTCTTTAGTACGTTTGCCGGAGTTGCGTTTTTCATTTGGGGTCTTCGAGTTTGGCGTATCCAATTCTCTGCGAAAGGATGTTCCATCTTCGCATCGAACGCTTTGCTCAATATCAGTCAGTGTTCGATTATTGTTGTTATTGTCTTGCGATATTCCAATTGATGATAGTGATGTGCTTGTTGTAGTCTCATCGCTAACCGAACTTTTCTTCAATCCGGACAGTTCTAGAACATGTACCCTGCGCTCGCGCTCCCGCTCGACGTCTGCGGACAAATGTGGCTGTTGCAAAAACTGTGCGTATAGCAATTGTGTTGCTAAAAGCTGTTGCTGTTGTTGTTGCTGCTGTTGTTGTTGTTGTTGTTGTTGTTGTTGCTGTTGTTGAGAGCACTTTTGCTGGGAGAGCACATTATTGCTATATATGCGAGTCAATAATGCATCGCGATCCCAATTATGGCCAGCACCATCCTCCAGCTTGGTGGACCATTGCTGGAAGAGGTCATGGTGCTGTCGCAACAGAATTTCCGACATCAATGTGGATGTTGCCGGCGGCGGTATTGCTACATTGCTTGTGGGAGCATTAAATATATGCTCCATAATATTTGTGTTTGAAATAGCCTTCTTAACAACTCCAGTGGTTGGCAGATGATCGCTGTACTCCTCATAGACACTTTGAAAATTATCCAAGTGCCTGCCTTTTATTGAGCTTGGCTTCACGGTTGATTCCGCTGAATGTGGTGCTGTCAAAGATGTTGATTTTCAAGTTGAAATTGAAATGTTCTTGATAGAACTGTAGAATGATCGATAGACCTGCCGTTCGATATTTTCGATGGTGATAGTTTAAACTACTGCTTCTAACAAAAAATTTCATAAAATATTCCCATGTTGAATTTCAATTTCAAAGTAAGTTTAATCTAACCAACAAGTTCAACTGAACCAGCGTATTAAATATATATACTCCTGTGTTTATTAAAATATGAAAAAATCTAATTAAATAGGTGGCTGCAAATCTGTCAAGAATAAGTCAACTATTTATATCTAAAAAGTTTAACCAAATCAAATTAGCTATTTAATATACTCTTACGAGCCTTTTGTTTATTACTATACTCATAACATGGGTAATAGAGGCTACCCTCATTGTGGAGATGTATGTCGCAGACAGTGGGACAAACCTTGACACTTTATAGATCGAAAATATACATATACCAACATATGTAGCGAGCTTGGTTGCTCTAGCTTCATGGCGATCATACGGAAAGACGGACAGACAGACAAACAGAGTATAAAAACAAGTAAGAACGTTGCTGTGGGACGTAGTCGACGACAGGAGAATACCTTTGTTCCTAGTCCGGAACAATTTGTTTTTTTTTTTTTTTTGGGTTCACTTTACAAACTGAGGGTATACACCAACCTGTGAACCAAGTTTGGTTGCTCTAGCTTCAAGGGTGAAAAGTATTGAGTTCATACGGACAGACTGACATTTCGCAAGCGCAATATATTCTATTTCCCTTCGGGAACAGATTATAATTTGAGTCGCCGAGAAAGGCGAGCATTTCGGAATTGGTTTCAAATTCGCTCAAGCACTGGATGGATATTTGGTTATTTCCAATTCACTTTTTGAATGGCGAAACTTGTTTAAGTTTTATATTCATTAATATCGATTATATTGATAAAAAAAATAAAAACACCATGGATTCTATCGAAATGGTCATCGATTGTCTTCCTTAAGTTTTTGGGCGTTTTTTCACCTTCGGCTGCTTCAGTGTTGTCATTTTCACTTATGTGTATTTTCCTATAGTCAAATGACTCTCGAATAGTGGAAGAAGCTTCTATAGAGTCCTTGGTGTCCCTGGCGCTCTTGATGTTCTCAGTATCCATAACAGATGAACCGATCTTTCCAACTGTAGGTATTCGAAGGGATCCTACGAAATTCCTTTCCGCTAGATTTGTGTGTTGTGTTTGATCAGGTTTGATCGGGTTCCTCGATATTGTTGATGAACAAAGCGGTGATAAGATAGAAGTACACTTATCACTGATCGAAGCTGTTAAATCATTTAAAATATTATTACACTCCGACACTTGCGGCTTTGTTTCGACTCCAAGTGACATTTGATTTTGCTTTAATACACTTTGAATTTATTGAATTTTTAAATAATATGTTACAGCATCATTTACTCCATTTAAGTCCTAAAAACCGCACAGTGTTTATCTGATTATTATTATTGCATTATCAACGATTTACTCTACTTAATATGTGCACAGATACATATATAAAATGTTTTAACACAGAGAGTTAACCATTGTCGTTTACAAACATATTATGTACAGTTGTGCCCAAAAAAAAGTTCTGACTGCTAAAATTTAAAAAAATATGTATCTAGAATACGTGCTACCCTGTAGACATTGAAATTGCTTTAACTTTATATTTTTCAAAGGTTCAAATTTCTTTAGAGATTTCAGGTTGGTTAGCATTTGCAATTGTTCAAAAATCCGAGCTTTTAAGATTTCATTCTAGGATTTTAAATTCCAACCGGTTACGAGCCGAATATATCTTGGGTGTTGGAAAAAACTCTTTTGGTTGGTTTACCATTTTAGTGTTATATCAATAGATCGGAAACAATTTGAAAAGTAAATATCCTTCGTAACCTAAACTAAAATTTATAAGAAAATGGGTTTTAGAACGTTAACCATAAAATGCAGCCAAAACTCTTTTTTTAATAGCGTCTAAAACAATATTCTGATCCATAAATTACTCCATCGACAGTTATAGCCGAAATTGTCAAACTCATTAATTGACTGAATATTTAATTGAAGAGCCTATTTAAGGAATAAATATTTCACCCGATGGAAAGTTAAAAAAAAAAAAACAACAAAGTCAAGTTGTTGCTTTGGCAGGGTATCTCTTTTTCGAGAGCTGTGTACTAAAGCGTTTATAATTGCTTAATGTTTAAATTGTCTGTTTTTGGGTTACTTGAAATTGATTGTAAGGAACATGAGACATTATTTAAGAGGCAGAGCCAAGAAACAACATGGGGCAATTAGAAGCAATATACGAATATTTATTGAAATGCACAAAGCTTTCGCCTTAAAGTTCCAGTTATTATGTATAATTTCTCTTCCTTGACTGACCTACACCATCCATAATCCATCCCCATTAAATTTGGAAAAGTATTTTGGTATTGTATAGGCTGGCTGTCCAACTGTTTTCAGAGAGTATTTAATTAATCTTTATCCTTCCCTCGTGGATGCTGTATTTCAAAAGCTTTCTCTCGCTCTCTATTATAAATATTTCTCACATTCTCTTCTCGGGCAACAGACCGGCGCAGTGGCCATAACAAGAACCCTGTTGCCTGCCTGTTGCGGATTTGGACAGGAGAACGGACTGGCAAACATTTTACATACATAGTTAAGCGAGTCTCAGTCAAAATTAAACAATCTAGAGTTTATAAATGTACGATATTGTGATTCCATGATTCCATGATTTCGATTGCGATTTCCTTTTTGGTATGTGGATGCGGTTTCGGCATTGTTTTTAAACTTCACCTTCAAATAAACCGTTTTATTGATTTTATCTCATGTTGAACACGCAACTAATAAGTAATTTATTTCTGATGACAATGCACAAATGGATGCATTTATATCCAAAACCTGTATCCAATCGGGCTGAACTCTCGATGTTATGCCTACATTGTAAGTAGTTCTCTTGCCGCTGAATGAGTGCCCTGTGAGAGTATCTCTGTTGCCTGTGTGTATTGCTGAGTTGATTTATGACTGATGATGCTTTAAACACAATTAATATATATACTTATGTATATATACATATATATGTTGATGTAGATACATTTTCTCTAATTGCAAATGAATAACGCATTCTGATTATTATCCTGATTATTTCTACCAACGACACAGTCAATAGCACTGTTATTTCTGCACTATTTTGACCAGGCTCATATTGTTCGCATTATCACACACATTTTGCAGACACTTAGATGCATCGCGTATGCATCGAATGCATCTCGCAGGTTATTTGCTTCCACAAGCGGAGTTGGTCCTTAGGGGGTCCTTTGGGCCTTAGCTTGACTAAGTAACTGCAGACAATAAAAAGCCGACCCCTTGAAATGTACTCGATTTAACACGATATTTAACACAACATTTCTTGTTTTGCACATCAAGTCATGGGTTTTTTCGATTTCTTTGATTTTTGCTAACGAGTATATACTGCCTGGCCAACAATTTGACGAATTACTTCCGACTTTCGGGGGCTTTAAAGCTAACTATTTGCAGTGGTTGCGAAAGTCGCCTATCTCATCTCTCCGAGTGAAAATGAGAATGAGAATGAGAGAGGGAGAGGCCGGCGTGCGCCAATACACCAAATGGTTGCGCAATGAGAAGAGCGCATCCTGTCCTCGTCTCTGAGAACAAATCAAAAGTTTGATTTATTAATTTGTTGGCACAGCGAAGGTAACACGAAAAGCTCATGTAATCTAGGATGATGATTCTGATCAAGACTATACCCTACATCTTTAATGGACATTTAAATAAGTACGGTACAGTGTTGAAACATGATATTAATCAAATTTAATTAATTCACCTGATTTTTAATTTTTACCTACATGCATACATACATATAGTTAAGTTAATAAGTTCATCAAATAGCGTTATAATCGAGAGACTAGTATAATATACCAAATTAATTTATTAATTGTAAGCAAGAGAAACTTAAAAAATAAAACTCCGCTAAAAGTGTAGTCACAATCACTACGAATATTTTCTGCAAGGGAAACTTTCTCAACACTCCACCAAAGGTAAACTATGGCTATCGGCGTTCGTACTAGCGAACGGTTGCGTCACTGTTGATTATGCGCAGTGGCGCCGCCTGTTGCGAGGAATTTTATGAACTGCCGAAACTTCCCTGTATACCAAAAATCCCCAATGTCTTTCCCAACGTATCTGTACGTACATACTTTAGAGGGACAAATCTAAGTTCTAATGTTGCACTTTATGACGGAGTACCAATTCGAGAAATAGCTTTAAAGAAATATAATACATTAAAAATATTGTACAAGGTATGAGCAATGCATAAGTTCTGCAGTCATCTTCCCATTTTCGCTTGGACTGCGCGTATTTATAATTTCACATTACGACGACAACAAAAAGCATTGACAAATGCGCGATAAAGTTGATTACATTAGTAATTAAATAAGCTTGAATCTAACTTAAATGTTTTTGGATGCAACTAAGAAAGTTGTACACACACAAACCCAAACTCAATTTGCCCGGGTTAATGCAGTGTTAAGTATTGCCAAGTAGCAGTGATGCCACATGCAGTTTTTTATTGCAGGGTTGTCAACTGTGGCAATATACATATATATTTACATTGCGCTATGGGGAACTTACCCATTTTCTTGAATTAATTAATAAATCGATAACGAAGGTTTGTTGGTTAAGGTTTTTTGCATTGGGCTTATATATCAATAGGAACTATGGCCGAGAAATTTGGGCGTGGCAACGCCTTTCGTCTTAATACCAACATATGCTCATTATTTATTATAGAAAACAACATACAAAACCGATAATAACAAAAAAAATTATATGTAAATATATATATAGAAGTCACACTGAATATTATCCACCACAAATATATATATGTATAGTCTTTCCGATTCTTATTGTGAGGCCCTTAAACTTAACCTATAAAGAAGTGTACAGCATGTACTGGCTGATGAGCCAGCGTGCTTTGTTTCAAACAACCCTGTTTAAGAGCTGTTAACTTAATGCAAGGCAATGTTAACATTCTGGGTATGTAATAGCCTGTTTCCACGACAGCCAAAATATGTAACATTTTAAAAATGTGGATGATGGTGTTTCCACGGTCAAATGTGAAACGGTATATGAATTTGTCATTCGCCCGAAATAAATCAGCTGTTTGATTTGTTTTAATGCAATTTTTTACGAAAAGTGAAAAATATGGCAAATAATGGCAGAATAGTAGTAGAAGCAAAGTTGCATATCAATAGGCAGATAGTTGCAATAAGTTTGTACAATTTAGATCCATTGGTGGATGACTGGGATGCGGAGATGGCAGAAATTTGCAATGAAATTGCGAGTGCGCACCTGTGAAGTGCACAAATTTCATTGCTCCCAAAAGGCGGTGTACCTTGTCAAAATGTTACTATTTCGAAGGTGCACCTCCGGATAAACCTTCCCGTTTAACCTCATCCTTCATAAATACAGAAATATTAAGATATAAGCATTTTACATTTTATTTTAAAAATTAATTTTGGCGCACAATTCGTCATTGTTTACATTTTCCCCAGTTCATCGATAAACATCGTGAGTTCGATAAGAAAATACTAAAAAATGCCGGGGCGAATGGCATCATATTTAAAATATGACGAATTCGTCATTTTTTTTCTTATGGGATTTTCTACAGGAAATATGTGTCATATTTCCCAAATCAAAAAAATGACGAAAAATGACGAAAAATGTGAAAATATGATGTCGTGGAAACAGGCTATTACATTAATGTTTCATGTATTTCTTATGTATTGTCATCAAAATTTTTTTAATTTTAATAACTTTAAAAAACGACTTTATTCCAAAACAAAAATGGGCTAATTTCCCGTCAATGCATTGACAATATTCAATTCCCATAAAAGTACCAACTGTAAAAACAGGATTCTTAGAATATAAAACTGTGTTATATTCTAAAAGTTACTTTAAACACGAAAAGGAATCTTAACAAGTAAGAGTACTATAGTCGAATATATCCCACAGTTGCTGAGATCCACGCGTTCATACAGATGGACAGGACAGACAGACGAACATGGCCAAATCGTATTTTCTTTTGATACCAATCAAGAATATATAAACTTCATGGGGTCGGATATGTCTCCTTCTGCCTGTTACATACATTTTCACAGATTTAATATCCCCTTTTTACCCATTTTATAGGTACAAGAGTAAAGTGCAAAATTAAACATATATAAATAATAAAGCTAAATGATTAAAATAAACTAAGTCGTGGTTTCACAAAAGCATTCGATGTCAGCAGCATCGCGATCTATATGTGAAACATAGCTGGTTTCCTAGAGCGTAGATCGAAACCAAAGCATAAACAATGTCTCAGCAATATAAGTTTTTTATTAGTTTTAAAGACGAGAGAGCGATTCAAGAGAAAGAATTTTTTTTTTATCAGTTTTGCACTTTTACGTTGGTATGCTGTTGGCGCATAACGAGATTTTCATACCATTTTCAGCCACACCCGTATTAATATTGAACAATATTATTTCGGAGTGCTTCTTACGGTATAATAGGAAAATTGGGCTGCCCGAGAGTCGCCAATCCGTCAGGTTAAAGAGTTTTATATATATAGCTTAGCTGGTGTCGCCCGGTTTCGCTCGAGCCAAATCATTTTCAGAAACTTCTTTCTTTTTATGTGCAATTCGCCCTCTCATATTTAGCTCACTCCAAGTAAAGTTAAGGAGGAGCAACCCAGAATTTCAAAGGCCGATGTATCTCCGATGCTGCCTCCAGCCACCAAAAAACCCTATATACCGGTTTTCCATAGATGGTCTCTATCTCTGACGGACATCGCTACATCGACTACTCCATCTGCACATGAGAATGTTCTAGACGCGTGTGCTCGACTACGAGATACACTGTAAGGCAGTAAGGAACATCGTTTCTTGCATAACCTCGGTGTTTATTATCATAGTGGGCCAGGTCAAGTAAAAGTAATTGTCAAATTTTGGTGTCCCTAGGTCTTATAATCTCCGAGATCCTTAATTTTATACATACAAACGACTCGGCCGTTGATAATGATTGTAAAATGCATACTTCTATGTGTTACATGCATTTCCTGACATTCAAAATATTTCGTTCACTCATTTTGAATGGGTATACAAATGAAGGTGCAGACACACTTTGATTAGAAATTAATGCACAAAAACAATAAATATTTTGAGTGAAGAGTCATGCGGGTGCCCATCTCTGATGTAGCGCCCCGCAGCTCAGGTTTATTCAAAGAGACCAATATTCATATTCATTCATATCAAATTTGACGATTCTGATAACCCTTCCTTTCTTCAGATGCAGAGGCGAATAAATAATCGATACATTTTCGATTGTTGCGTAAGTCTAAGGAATTTAGTGCATTGTAAACAAGCGACCCTCTTCTCTTATCGCTAATACGTATTGTAGTGTTAATTACGTCGGATACGTTCCCTCCAGAATGTATCAACCTATATTGGCATTATCTTATTGTGTCCGTTCTCACCTTTGGGAATGGAGGGTATAGGGTAAAAGAACTTTGCAGTTGACAGCATATATTTTGAAAATCAGTTGCGTTACCTACATAAGTTTGGCATACGATATAAATACGATACGATATAAGTAATTAAATGAAAATATTATAAGATTCCATCGTTTCATTCAGACTAGATTTGAAATTAAGGGGCAATGCAAACATTAGGGGATGGAATTTAATGCGCAGACGCGAACTATTGAGAGGGCCAATAGGAAAGTTTACATGTCCATAATGTATGTGCATACACGTGTATACCCTTGTGTGTGTGTGTTTGTGTGTGTGTGTGTGTGTGTGTGTGTGTGTGTGTATGTGTTTATTTGTGTGTATGTGTGACCATTCGAGTGGGTTGTAGGTAAATTAAATATGGCGTCTGTAAAGCGCCCACGAAATGAACTATTGGGATAGCGGTAAAGACGTGTTAATGAGCGAGTGTGAATATATCAGATAGTGGATTACAAAAATCGCAATCTTAAAATATTAAACGCAAATTGAAAAATTTGTGTCACATTTTATGTGTTTAAAGTACTCGTCCTAAATTTAAACAAACCCACTTATAATGATTAAGTTCTCATTTTTGACTTGGCTTTTTATTGTAACACAAGAAAACCCCTCAAGAAATTCCAAGAGTTAAAACAAACTCACACATATGTAGTATGTAGTTAGACATTCAGACTTTGGATAAATTTGAATCAAATCGAAACACGAAGCACACACACACACAAATAAAAAATGGCGAAACAAGTTTCGAATTATCAAGAACAGATTTTTTGGGGTTCCGACGCTATATACCCTTTTTGTATACACAATCTACATTTTCGATCGATCGTTTTTATCGCAGCTATTGACTTGAAGACTATCGACACTCATCGTTCGCGAAGTTTACACTAACTTCGTGAAGCCTTTGACCTATATAAGCTATGTTTGTTTGGTTTCCCAAATGAACTACCTCATAGATTAATACTTATTTTCTTAATCGGTCTCAATGTCATGTTGGTAACGTCCGCAGAGGTGCTGCGGTGAGGACAGGGTGGCCATAGGACCTTTACTGTTCAATATGTTCATCAATTACCTAACACTAGGCCTATGACCCAATGTTCCCACGTTAACTTCAATATGATCTTAATTTTATGACTTTCCATCGTAGTAGGCCTTACCTAGGTGATTTTATATAATCTCTTAAAACGTTTAGTTTAAAAGTTGATTATTTGGGTATCCTCTATGTCATATCGCTACAAGCTGGTGGCGTTTTTGTATTTATAAAGAGATGGTCGAATGAATCTACCGATACATACAAAACCAGGCAACAGAAAATCTCTTTAGCTAGACCGATTCTTGTGTTTGGCCTGATCTCTACCAAAAAATCGTAATAAATCGGTTCAAAAGGAGTTTCTTTGCGGCTTGCGCTAGAAACTGAGCAAAACCTGGTGAAATAGATTTCAACACAATTGCTGGCTTTGACAATATCTCAATTCTGTCCCATCTTAATGTTTGCTTTACGAATTACTCTCAACAATAAACCTTTCGTACCCTTTGTATCACTTAAAATTCATAAGTGTTACGGACACCCGGACATAGCGAAGCTTATTATGAATTTTCAATTATTAATTGACATGTTTTTATCTTTGTTTTTAGTGTTTTTTATCTCGGAGCTGAAATAGTATTAACCTCAACAGGCACGTTTATTATGGATTATGGATTATGAATGGCAGTCTCGAAAAAAAATGAATGGTTATCTTATCTTATACAAATGTGAGATCTTTCACTTCCGTTTAGTTGGGTTGCCAGAATCAGGTTGAATTCTAATCAGATTGAATATCGTTAGAACACACTTCCACGACCTACTCGAATTGAAAAATAGTACATCTTATAATTTCGGAGAAATAAGCGTAATATCGCTACGTTAAAAAAAAAACAATTTGCAAAATCATCTGAATTTACTAAATGCTAGCAGTCACATTAATCAAATATGATATTTTGATAAATGATCAGCACTTGATCTACGAGCCGCCAAATGAAGTACAACCAATTTGATTACCTCTCGGTTAGCATCGCTCTAGTTTGACAAACTATTTTGGGGAGTACTAATGATTAGAGCTGGTGATCTACCAATCGATCACTCTTCTTACTTAACCACATTGCTACTATATTGAACAGCTTTCTTTTAATTAAGAAAACCGAGGTCATTCTCTTTGAATGTCAGTCTACAGTACAGTACTTCAGCGAACAAACCTGTTGTCTAATTAATCTATCTATTCTGAATATGTGAACGTTACCTTGAATATCGATTGTTCGTTGTGGTATCCTGTAAGCCGCAATCCTGTTTGGAACTGGATGCCACAATCGCTGGATGTGAATTCAAAACGTGGTGAGGCGTGGCGTGAACTGAAGGCAATAGACTCGCTGAGAATCGAAATGGGAAATCGCTGCAATTAAAATATAAATTGTTTTAATACAATTTCGGCCAATCTGTGTAAGAGCATTTCATAATCACCTCGATAGGGTTGTATTAATTGGTAATGAGGAGGGATAAGGGGTTCTAAAACTAGATGCTGAGTATACCGACGGTGTGTGCCTGAAAATATATAATATTAAATATAAAAGAATATGTTAAATGCGAAAATATGATTATATTTTCACTTATGTATTTCAGTGAGAAGAATTCTAATCCGGCCATGAGAAGAAGGTACTGACTTTCGTGATCTTATGTATTTTTCAAATACTTTAAAACAAAACACTGATTGCATTGATCCTTAAGCATATCATGATATCAGAGATTGTATCACAGAAATCAGCTAATATTATCGAAAGGGTTGCTATATAACGATACATATCTAACGTTTGTTCGAAAGAAATTGAAAATATGAATATATTTTAAGATACATTTTCATGCGAATATGCCTATGGCCCCAGTGATTTCTAAAGACATTTGATAGATGTGGGTTAAACAAGGACTAGATCGACTTATGAGAGGATAAGGGATTATACAGATATCATTATAAATACAAATTTCTTATGTGAAATCTGCCGTTAAATTAAAACACCAACAACAACAAGTAATTACGATTTCTGTTGAAAATTATTTTTTAAAATAACAGGTCTTTAAAATATTACAGAAATATAAAATAAAATTTTCACTAAAATATCTATAATTTTAACAGAGCATTTATGCATCGACTTTATGAATCGTTCTTTTTTGTAATAAGTCAAATTATAACATAATATAAAAAAATAACATAATATAATAACATAATTGAAAAACCCCATTAGAAATATGGCATTATTTTAAAAATTTGTTTTATGTAATATTTTTCATTCCAATTTCAAAATAAGATATGACCAACCGGAGGATCATTTTCAACTATCTCTCCCCAACATTCGACTATCACAATCACTTACTGGGGTCACTATCGATCATTTTATAGCGCTATTCAACAGGTATAATCAAAGTTTAAAAAATAATGTTCTACGCATTCAAATATGTACACGGCTTGTTTTTAAACAAAATAGAATGAAAAACTTACCACGAAGCCACTTGAGACATTTCAGGACTCAGCATCGGATAAGGATATTGACTGGCAGCAAATGGATATAAAGCAGGACGAGTCAGACCTGAAAAGCAAAATTGATTAATTAAACTTATCATACAACATTTATCAGTTGTTTATTTGTACAACAAACTCAACAACATTAATTTAATTTAATTATAAATATTTGTATAAGCATATTACACGATATGATGGATTTAAGAAATATTGATATATGCATGTAGTTTCATTGTCCCACCTATAAACATATATATTTTGTATCTTTAAGCAGGTGTAAATTAAATAAAAATGGCCAAAAGCCGCATTGCAGTCTTATTTATAGAGTCACTGCTTCGATTCTTTTAAGATACAGTAATAGTTTCATAACAATCGAATAATAACGAGGGAGCTCATTCAACTTTCTTTTATCAGTAGAGAAAATAGGAGGAGGAAAATATGATGTTTGTCTTTAGTTATTTATATGCACATGTACGTCCTGCGAGCACTCAGAAAAACATGAACGTTTCAGTCAAAAGTTCCTGTACTCGTTTTCAGGTCTGTTATATTATGCTTATTTGTTGATGCGAAAGAGGGTGTGCCAAAAACATTAGTTTGTACGTCAAATTTGGCGACCCTATATGTAAAAGTGTGGAAGATATAGGCTTTGACGATTTGCGAGCGAGGGGATGGGGGTGGGGGTGTGTTGGTGATCTTTAAAGCTGTACCGTCGTGACGGTACCAACATCTGTATTGAGTCTGGTTTGCTCTGGCTTCAAAGGTGCTCATATGGGCTGCCAGGCAGATAGACAAACATACAAATATACCGACGGAAACTGAGTATAAGCAATGATATGACCACCCCAAGCCGCCATCAAGGAACTTCCTTTCATACCAATTTGGTCCAAAAACAAGAGCAGTCGCAAATCTTTAAAATATTAACAACATTAATTATAATTTTCATATATAGGTTCATCTTTTACACAACGATAATTCGTTAAATTGATTGACAATTTCGACTGTAATTTAGCAGGTAGCTTCGTTTTTTTATATATTTGCTAGCTGGAAATAACCCAGCGTTGCCCGGCTTGAATTTAAAGCTGATCGGACTATAATTAGACTTTTGCCCATACAGCCTTGAGACTCCATTTTCCGCCTATGCGGGTGGATTATTCAAAATCGGTGAAATATGTGTCAAATGAATTTTAGTGTATAAAGTATATATATTCTGGATCAGTATCAAAAGGGATTTCGATTTGGCCATGTCCGTCCGTATGTATGAACGCGTCGATCTCAGAAACCATAAGAACTAGAAACCAAATATTGGAATGTAGGTTCGTGTAAAGCGGGAGCATGTCAAGTTTATTTTGGATCCGAGATATTCCCTCCCATTCCCCCGCTATTCGATAAAAACCGTTTAGCAGTAACAATTTTCAAGATATAGCTTTGGGATTTGACATGTACAATACTTTAGTCACTCTTGATCTACTGTTCAAATTTCAAATTGATCGGATAATAAACACGGAAGTTATTCAACAAACAAGATTCACTACTGTAGCGCGGGGGGAAGAAGAAACGCAGCCACCTAACATGCCTCGCTTGCGCTGTCGCTTGTGCTGTGTATGTATGTGACTTTGTGTATGTGTAAGTTAACGAAGATGCGATTGGAAATTTTCGACCTGGGTACAGGGAGTTTTGTAGTTGGACATTCTTACTTGTTTTTAGTTTAGATCTTTATTCGAAAATATTGTGAGTATCTGCTATTAACCCTTTTCACGATATATAATTTGTGCACATTTGTTTATCTGTAGAAAGCGATGACATCAGTTTCAGAGGGCTTAAGGGTCCAGTCTATGCTCAGATGTGTGTTCAATTGATTGCCCACAGCGATAATATGCAGATTGGCAAGGGCGGGGAACGTGCCCTTTAGTTTTCCAGACTTCTGGCTGCCCGTTAAGAAGACGTGTAAATATAGGATTATTTAGCGATTTTATTTCTATTCTCATGTCGTTTTCATTTTAATTGAAAATTTGTTGTCCCCTCTATTTCATGCACAGTTGATGTTGTCCTCGGCATTGTTGTTCTTGTTTTCCGTAACAATGAACATCTCGGCGTTGTTGTCATTTTCAAGTTTTATTGTAGTATGCCAATGTTGTATCAAAAAATGGGCACATGAGGAAATAAAAGCAAGGAAGGGAAAAGAAGAGAAGGGATATGAAACGAAAGGAAAGGGTATAGGGCGGCTGTCACTGCAATCCACAGCAATCACCCGCGGGCGAGTGCGTGTGCCGCATAAAGAGTGAAAGAGCGGAGGGAGGAGAGGACAGGACAGAGGACAGATCTAGCGACAAAAAATATGTCATTATTATGTGGTTGCGCAACATGTTTTTATTCATTAGGCGTTTTTTTTTTTTTTTAGATTTCAAGTTGGATGAGTTTGGTCGTATTAGTGATACCGATATCTTCCCCTTGCTGTCTAGCCTCGTCCGTTGTGCAACCCTTAACTCGGATGCGCTGCAACCATAGAGTATTAACGAATAATGGATTCGGTAACGCTTTGGATAATACAAGAGAACGACAATGCAGCTCGACTTTTAAGATTTGTCCCTTTTAAAAAATACTTTTCTATATAACCTTAACCTTAAAATGTGATTGATAGATCACCAACAAATTCTACGTTGTTTAAGCAAAATATGATACTGTTATCACACTAAAAGTTTTCATTTAAAAAAAAACCTAAGTACAAAAATTCTTATCCCAACCGGAAAACAATTGAGGGTACCATCGATAGTATTATTGGAAGTTTTTGTTAATCGATAATCACATATTTTCATTAGCGATGTTATCAACTTTTTATATTTAAGTTTTGCGTTCAATAAATACTTTTGTTTTATTTCCACTTTTAACAATTTCCAAATCCTTCAAATATCCATAGGACTAAAAGTTATAACTATCAAATACTTCGCTCTACTACACTGCAACTGTTCGCGGGACTAAAGGGTATTAGATAGTCGGTGCGATACGATTCGCAGCGTTACAGTGTCAACCCCGTCGGTCATTGAAATGTTATATTAAAGCTTATTCCTTTAAAATGAGAAAAGCCGGTCCCGTTGTCAATGCTGCCATTTCTGCTCTATGTACTTAAGCTGTGCATATCATTACCGGGCAATCTAAAGAGGCATGTGCCGATGCGATGCCGATGCCGATGATGATGATGATTGCGATCCCAATCCCAATCCCAATTCCAACCCAATCCCGATTCCGATAAGCAGCACGAGCTGATGGATCAGGGTCACGAGGGTTGTTGCCAACCCTCCACCACACCACAGGCCATGCACGTCGTCCTTTTCTTGAGTGCCGCGCAGGGGGGCGGTCACAGCCTACCTTGTCGAAAATACAAAAACGCCCCCCTGTCAGCACATACTAATAGTCCAGCAATTAGGCGTTTATATTGTAACGCAAACAGATTTTGTCAAAATAGAGTTTGCACAATTTGTCTCTATGTTGAAAAGCGTGTGAGTAGCCGAGCCGTTGCTCTGTGTATTTGACAGGATATCTTCTACACAAATATAATTCACTAGCTGGGAAAACCCCAGCGTTGCCCGGTGAAGTAATTTGATTAAAATGCACTATGTTGAATTTGGCCACTTTCGTCAATCGTAAGGAATACACAAAAATAGCGCACCACGATTTTCCTGTTCGCGGAGGTAGATTTTCCAAAATAGTTGATAATGGGAATGTTAATAATAGCCGATCTAATTAAACAAATAATCCCACACATTTGTCCCTGACTTCCTATTTCCGCCCGTGGCGACGGGTTGGGGTAAATCATTTGACACTCTTAAATTTTTACTCCTAAATCTGTGGAAATGTATGTAACAGGCAGAAGGAGACATCTCCGTCCCTATGATCAGTATCAATAGAAATATCGATTTGGCCATGTCCGTCTGTCCGGATGAACGCGAATTAATTTTTGTGTGGATCTTTAAAAATGAGTTTGAAGCCGATTGGATGGTAAGCGAAAAAGTTTCATAAAACACATTCCTACGATTTTCCACGGACTTTCATTATAGATGAAACCTACTGTGAATATTTCATTTTGATTTTTAGTTTTGAACTAAGTCCTAAGGAGAATCTCATCACGGACCTGTAGAAATACCAGCATCATCCTGGTCGCAGTACATAGAAATAATAAAATTTAATAATACTTGTATGTATTTAATTCAACGTATTCGGTATTCAAATTGAAATTAAACTTTTTTTGAATACATAGCCAAGCACATTGCACAAGTGTTTAAATTGAATTTCTATATCATACTACTACTAGTAGAGGTGGTAACTATCGATAGTCTGCGGCATCGATAATAGTTAAAAAACAATCGACAGACGACGATAGTTTTTTCGATAGTCTACGATAGTTTCGTCCACCATAATATACATATTTGATTGACATTTGACAACATCTTCTTTTAAATTCGACACATTTTTAGTCAAAGTTAAAGGTACGCATTTGATTGAAGCTCTTTAAAGAAAGCGATCAATTTTTCTGTTTTGATTCTGATTTGAATGTAAATTAAATTTTTTCACCAATATTATTTGTGCAGACGCCTCAAAAAAACGCGCAAATTTTATTTTTTGCTGATGTGAAAACGAAGCTATCGATGGCACTATAGAAAGTTCAGGCTGCTATTAATGTTAGCTCGATAGCGCCCGACCATCGATAATTCCGATTGTGTCGATAGTTCAACACCTCTAACTACTACTACTATTAAATTACCGTTGAAACTATCCATTTTGTGCCTACCAGCTTATAAACTACTCTAAGTATATAAGTTATAATTATTTAAAAAAAAAATAATAATAACAAAATTCACAAAAACGTCAGAAAATGTCTACATGAATAAAGACTACGCCCAGAGTGTTTTTTTTTTTTTGTACGGAATATCTAAAAAATATCGATATGCGTATTTTTAACCTTAAAAAAATATTATTGCTATATTAAATAAAAATCTATTTTAGAATTTTTCAAACTTTTTAATTTTATCAAACTTTTTAATTTT
Organism: Hirtodrosophila histrioides; assembly: GCA_037075165.1. Classification (NCBI taxonomy): domain Eukaryota; kingdom Metazoa; phylum Arthropoda; class Insecta; order Diptera; family Drosophilidae; genus Hirtodrosophila; species Hirtodrosophila histrioides. Next base: position 1,309,099 of record JBAMCL010000474.1, on the reverse strand, counting down.
TTTAAGCTTTTGAATAATAATGAAGTATTAATCAAAATTAAATTGTTTTGTTTATTCTGAAAAAAAAAAACGCAAATTCGAAAAAAATAAAATTCACGTTTTATGTACATACTATGATAAAAAAAAAGCTCAAAAAAGTTTTAATATTTTACGCAAAATCTTTACGGTCCCTGATTGAAACGTAATGCAGTTTTTCGGATAATACGAGTTAAGAATAAGTTGTATATAGTATATACTATAATACTTGTTATAATATAGAAGGCGATTTTCATGCCCACATGTGTATATGTGTATATGTATGTATGTATTATGGTTTGCAAAGAATCAAACCGCATTCATACATTATTTGGCAGCATGCTACCCCCTCAAAAGTCAATCAGGAGCCGGGGCAGACTGTCAGCTAGCTAGCTAGCTGGGATTTTATTGTGTTATTCAATTATTAGTATGCCACCATTGTTAAGGATCATAATGCCATGTAATCCGCAAGCAGCTCTTAAGTGCATGCCTTTTATTTACGCCGTTGGTTCCCATTAGATCGACCAGCCGACCATTACCAGGGCCCTTAAACGGCCAACCACCGCACCGTACCGCACCGCACCGAACCCTATGGAATAAAAGCAAACTCGAGCCGGCGATAAGGGAAATTTGGCAGAGTGAATGAATGAATGGATGCCGTAATCGACCATACACACGAACAAAATCGCATCATGTGCAATTATTATTTCATAATTTGTTTGAGTTTCGCCTTTCGAGGTGAAGGGTGAGAAAGTCAATAGCTTGCGGTTGGGTTACCCGCTTCTTACTGGGCTTGGGATTGGGATTGGGATTGTGCTTGTGCTTGGGCTGTGCGCAACCAGAAACTCTATTCTACTACTTGTTAATTGCTTGTTTGGTGTGCAAATTTAAGTGGGCTTAGCGTGAGGAACCACGATGAACATCCTACATGATGCGTTACGTTACGATACCACACGATGCTAGTATACCCGACTAAGAGACTCCCTGTACCCAGTTCTAAAATATCTAGACCGGTAAACAGAACCACGGATAGAGCAGGCTAGATCGACTCGGCTGTTGATGCTGATCAAGATATATAGAGTCGGATGTATCTCGTTTTGCCTGTTACATACATTTGCACACATTTAATATTCCCTTTGTTGTTTTTGTACAGGGGGTGAAATGGGTAAATCCTTGTCTACATAGGCTGAACCCACACCGGATCAGACAAAACGTTTTCTTGTGCCTCATAAAACACAAGTTCGTTGCTTCTTATGGACCAGCACAAATCAAATCAGACAAAAGAAAAACATGATTGGTTGTCGACAATACATGCATTCGCAAACCACACCGGAAAAAACAAAACAAAACAAGTAAGAATGATATAGTTGAGCAAACCCAACTACAAAACTCCCTGTAGCCAGGTCAAGGTTTTCGATCGCATCTTCCTCCACTTACACATACACACACACATATACAAAGACAAATACATACACAGCACAAGCGACAGCGCAAGCGCTACAGTAGTGAATCTTGTTTGTTGAATAACTTCCGTTTTTATTATCCGATCAACTTGAAATTTTAAATGTAGATTAAGAGTGACTGTCGAATTGTACATGCCAAATTCCAAAACTATAACTTGAAAAGTGTTACTGCAAAACGGTTTTAGCGGGGGAATGGGGGGGGGGGGGGGGGTAATATCTCGGATCCAAAAAAAACTTGACCTGCACCTGCTATAGATCCTTATTGATTTTGTATAATTACCCCCATGGGGCGGAAACTAAAGGACTGAAACTTTATTTTTTATGCTTGGCTTCACTCCTTTTTAAAGCTTTACACCAAAAATCATTATCCGGATGGCTCAAGATTTGTGAAAATTTAATACAAGTTAAAATTTTGGTGTGTTATTGTTGTGTAACCAAACTCAACATAATTAAAGTTAATTAAGAACTTCGCCGGGCAACGCTGGACCCAGTAACATATAATGCAAGAAATCCTATTTACATACTCATTTAGATACCGGAACGCCGAAGATTCAAGTATGTATAATACCTTTTGCAATGGCATAACAAGACAGATTACTGCAATCGAGGTTCCCGACTATATTTACTCCCTGTACCCATAAAATGGGTAAAAAAGGTGTATTGGATTTGTGCAAAAGTATGTAACAGGCAGAAGGAGACATCTCCGACCCTATAAAGTATATATTTTCTTGATCAGTATCAAAAGAGATTTCGATTTGGCCATGTCTGTCTGTCCGTCCATATGTATGAACGCAACGATCTCAGCAACTATTAGAGCTAGAGACACCAAATTTGGAATGTAGGTTCGTGTATAGCAGGCGCAGGTCAAGTTTGTTTTGGATCCGAGATATTCCCTCCCATTCCTCCGCTATTTGATAAAAACCGTTTTGCAGTAACAATTTTCAAGATATAGCTTTGGGATTCGGCATGTACAATACTTTAGTCACTCTTGATCTACTGTCGAAATTTCAAGTAAATACGGAAGTTATTCAACAAACAAGATTCAGTACTGCAGCGCGGGGGGAAGAAGCAGCACAGCCGCCACTTACAATGCCTCGCTTGCGCTGTCGCCCTACTGTCGCTTGTGTGTGTGTCTTTCTTTATGTGTGTGTCTATGCTTTGTTGTACGAAGATGCAGTCGGAAATTTTCGACCTGGGTACAGGGAGTTTTGTAGTCGGGTATACTCGATTATAGCATTCTTACTTGTTTCTGTAAGATTTCCTTTGCTAATTTGTAACTTGTACCGGCGGATGTGGGCGTGGAGTCAAATCTTTCAAGAAGGCAGCCATATTACATTTTGTGATTCTATATTTTAAGATCCTAGCTTTTCATTGTCTATGGGATATACCAACACGCGTACCAAGTTTGGCTGCTCTATGGCGAAAAAATTACCTTCTCGGACGGACTGACAGATGGACTTTTCACAAACTGTCAAGTGTATGTGCAGTGTATTCTATATTCGTAATAAAGATATTCTTTGTCTGTCCGTCCGCACGAACATGCTGTTTTCAAATAATAAGAGCTAGACGCTTTTAATTTGGTATGTACAAAGGTTTGTAATCACCGTACGCAGATCTGTTTGATTATAATTTAAATACACAACTTTGAATACAGACATTATCGACACAAATTGTTTACTATTAAACTTCATATGTCTACTAGCTAGTCTCTCAGAAAAATATTCATTTTTCGGATTGGCCACATTGGACTTCTATATTATATAGTTATCCATCTATACGAATGCAAGGGTATTCAGTTTTCACCACCCTGAAGATTGCAATTCCTTCTTGTTTCCCTACATTCCTCTTTCCCTCACAAGCTCTGTTTTGCTAGAAAATATATTCTATTTTGCGCATTAAAGGAAATACTTCAGACAATGATTGCAATTTTCCACACAATTGCCAAATGATTATCATATTGTTCATGTCATTTTGGGTTCACGAAGTCGAATACATTTGCATTTTAAGAGATGAATATCCTCGAATTTTTATTGGCAGGCTCTTCAAATTTAAATAGAGTGCCTTAACATTTTCGTATACTTATACTTTATACATATATTGAGTATGTCTTACTAATCGGGATGCGCATTACCACCAAACTTGTAACACATGTTGGTTTATACCATGACTATACGATCATCCCCCGCTAAAAAGCAGTCTATATTTCCCACATCTTTATGGGCGTCACCAAAGTTGAACAGAACTAATGACCTCCAAAAAATTGAGGGCATGCACCAACATGTGTACCAAGTTTGGTTGCTCTAGCTTCAAGGGTGCGGAGACGGACATTTCGCAAACATAATATACTCTTTTTTCCTTCGGAAACAGAGTATAATTATTTGTGTAAGAATGGGGTGCAGCTATTAACACAAGTTTTATTTATGGTACGATTTGATGTATGTATATATGTTTGTAGCCGGTGGCTCAGTAGTTATGGCATTTTTATATTTTCCCGGCATTCAACTTTTTTTACAATTAGATTCATACTCATTTTGCAATCGCTTCACAAGAACCCTACCCTTAAATGTAGGTAGTTGTGTGAAATGCATGATTTAAAATGAAGCTAATCTGTGTATATAGAGATCCTTAGATAATGTTATGATTAATATTCAACTTTTAAGGTCACCAATTAAATTGTTAATTAACCCTCTAACACGTAAGAGTGTCTATAGACACTTATTATATTATTCACAATAATAAAAAAAATTAAGAGCTTTTACATCATTTGAATATTTTTTGACTGTTAGTAATAAACACACCAAATGATGTCTAGAAGCTTTGAAAGCTCTCAGAAGCTTTTAACGGTACTTTTTATTTTCATGTGCACAAAACATGTGTTATTTCACGCGTGAAATTTGTCCTGCTGCTCGTTGTGTTTTGTTGTGCTAATAAAAGTAAATATATTAAAGCAATTCAGCTGATAATTTTTTTCGTGAAGTATCATAAATAGAAATAAACTTTAACTTCGTAATTTGGAAATGACTATTTTTACACTCAGAGCGCCAAGAGTGCCTTAAGGCACTTATTCATATTTCTCACCTTACAGGTAAACGAAAGCTTCTACACTTTTTCTGACTACATTTTTGAGTTCTGGAGCCATAATTCACTTTAGAAAAAATTATTCGATTTAATTTTTTCCATTATTTTTGAAAGTAGCCTTAGAGGGTTAAATAATGTTTTACTACTTACCTATTGCCTTAGGATCCAACTGATAGGGAGGTATTCCACAATGTGCAGGCGGTGGTGTAGTTAGGGGGTCCCCATTGTGGCAGAAAAAGGGGGGTAACCCAATTTTATTCGCCTGTAAGCAATCAAGTAAAATAATATCATAATATAGTTAACATCATTTTTGGTTCGACTAATTCATTACTTCGTTCAACGTCGCATGATATAATAGGGTCAAAATAATACAGTGCAATATCTTCAAAAGAATATTAGATATCTGTAGCAGGATTGATTGAATTGGTAGGCTCACTTGCGAAAACCACAGCGGCAAAATGACTCTGCATCAGCGGGCGAGGTCATTAAACCTTACATTCTGTTGACCTCCACTACGCCAACGTTGACCTCCCATTAGGGGCATTGCACAAATGCGCAGATATGCGGAGAGGAGCGAATGAGAAGCTAAAACGAGAGCGGGCAACAAGCAAACAGCCACGCACAGCAGCTCCTCCCGTTTCCCCTGCAGCGGAGTCCACACTCCCCCGAATGAAGTTTGTACACATGTTTGTATGTGCAACAACTGTCTCCTTAATTTGCATAGAACAGTAATACTTGAAATTCTGAAGCCTTTAAAAAAACATAAAAACATCTAGAAGTTACCCAATGAATTTAACACAACAAGGGAGGCATCTCCAAATCTATAATATGAAAGTAAATGTATATATTTCTGATTAGCGTCCAAATACAGAGCGATCTAGCCATGTCCATCCGTCTGGGTGTCGGTGTATCCGAGTCCACTTCACCCTATCCTTTGCCCAGAATACATACAGAGTTCGGTTGAGCTGCCTAAATGGTCCAGTCTCACATGGAGTCACTGCTCAAGTCTTTTCGAGCAACCCCCCTCAACCTATACAAGCAGCAGATAGGTCCGCATCGGAAATCTGTGGAATGTGCAGCCAATCTTCTTAACAAAGGGCAGACTTCTCCGATGACATGTTGGTACGCGCTGGTCCCGACAAACCTGCTAGGAATGCTCCTATGCATGGTCCAAGTGGGTGGTGCTGCACGGACAATCAGAAAGCGCAGACACCTGTTGACGAACTAGAGGATCGTTTCTCCCCTTATCCCTCGTTTCTCGCAGCGAGCTCGAGATGGTGACATCTTCCTAACCTCTTCGAATATCAGGGATCCAGGGGTGATACACCCCGTTCTATATACTTTTGAGCAGAAGCTATACTGCACTGCAGTTTTCTTTGACACAAAACAACCTTTCGATTGGGTGTGGCAGGATCGCCTGCTTGAGAAGCTCAAAAATGTTGTTTTGCTTGCCCAACCCTAAGGATACAAATTCCTGTTTGATGGCCACTTGTGCATATTGCTATTATCTGGGTTAGCACAGGACGCTTTTATAAATTTTCTGACCAAGTAAAATTTACCAAGAGGCTTGACTATAGTTCTGGTGTCGTGATAGATGAAGTTACCAATGAAGCCTTGGTCCTCTCACAAATATTTGGGGCTTACTTTGGACAAAAGTCAAACACTTGGACTCCATACTCAAAATTAAACTAGCGCCATTAATAACAGACAAGGAAAATTAACTTGCTGATTCTCCTTATTTTTTATTATTTTCTCCTTCAAAATTATGATTATTGCTACCTGACCATAATATAATGAGATGTCTTGGCGGAAATTCCTCGCTGGTCAGAAACATCAATACTATGCCTGATTTGGGCATTAGCCCAGTCAATGATTCCATTAACAAATTATCATCTATATATTTAAAAGAGTTCAAGCTGACTGATTGGAAATCATCGCACAGCCCAAAGCTTAAGAGCTAGGATGCTGAAATTTCACAGTAGGTTCCATCTATGATGAAAGACGGGATTTTGGAAAATTCCACCCACAAGCGTGGAAAATCGCGGAAAACTCTTGTATGAAACTTTATTGTTTAGCATCAAATCGGCTTCAAACTCATTTTTAAAGATCTACACAAAAAGTAATTTGACATATATTTCACCGATTTTGGAAAATCCACCCCCATGGGCGGAAAATGGGGGTCTCAAGGTTGTGTGGGCGAAAGTCTAATTTTTGTCCGATCACCTTCAAATTCATTTTTAAAGCTCTACACATTAAATAATTCGCCACGTGTATAAGGGATTTTGGGAAATTCAGGCCTATGGTCGGAAAACGGTGGAAATCTCTGAAATTCCACATTTTTAATTATCATGTGATTGGCTTCAAACTCATTTTCGTTGTTCTATAGGAAAACTAAATAGGCGCGGTGGTCAAATATTTTGGAAAACCTACTCCCAATATCGGAGAGTTCACGGAAAAGTGTTGTATGAAACTTTCTGATTATCGTCCGATTGACTTCAAACTCATTTTCATACTTTTCTGTTTATCATCCAATTATTTTTTATTTTATTAGGGGTGAAGTCTGAAATTTAGCATTTAGTTTTTCATGCGAATACAAAAGGCTTGGTACATTGCAGACCATACAACATGCGGAAGATAGTTGGAAAGCATTAGTCTAGGTTTTTATAAATATTCTAAGAATTGGTTTTTAAATGCCAAATGATTTTGGAAAATTTTCAAATGAGTGGGATTATAGCCCTACACAAAAAACATTAGTCACGTGTCAACTATTTAGTTTCATACCCCCACGGGAGGGAAAACTGTGATACCGTATTTTACGTATTTCTAACGGTTAGCCAAAGTAGTTAAATTCAAAATAGAGCATCATCAAAATATTTCGACGGGCAAAGCCGGGGGATTATCTGCTAGTCAATCACATAAATAAGCTGGCATCTCACATAAGCCCAATAGCCAGGAATCTTGCTCCCAACTCCAAGAAGACTAGAGAATCTTTCCGGATCCTCTTTCCATTCGTAGACTGACTGCTATAGTACTCTTACTCTCACTCTTAACCAGTTCTATCAATGATACGGCACTCATGCATACATGCACCAGGGCAAGCGAGGCATTTCAAGTGGCAGCTGCGCTTTTTCTTGTTTATTATCCGATTTGCTTAAAATTTAGACAGTAGATTCAGAGTGACCAAAGTATTACACATGCCAAAGCTATATCTTTAAAACTGTTGGCGTAAATCGCTTTAATCAGGGGATATCTCGGATTTAAAATAAACTTGATCTTCGTCTGCTATACACGAACCTGCGTATTTGGTGTCTCTAGCCTTTATAGTTTCTAAAATCCTTGCGGACAGACAGACTGGCATGGCAAAATCGAATTTTCTTTTGATACTGATCAAATATATACTTTATAGGGTCGGAGATGTCCCCATTCTGACTTTTACATACAATTAGTCAGATTTAGTACCCCCTTTTTAGCTATTTCCCATACAGTGTATAGAAAATGAAACATGTTTATTTATTACAATATAAAATGTTACCAAAGCTTATTTATATAAATGTATATATCGACAGACCACTGTAAAAACATTGCGTTTGGGATCGATGGGAACAGATACATATTGTAATAGGGTGATTTTATTTCGGGGGCCATTTGTATTATGACGTCTTGGTGCAGTGTGCATCATATCAGAATTTTAACGAGTGTCTCCCTTTGGAAATGAACAATGATCATCCAAAGATGTATCCAATACAGGAATGGTGTTCACTGCACCGTTCTTATTATAAAAGGATCGAATGGTGGGTGGTCCGACTGTACTAAATGTGATGTATAAATAAATAACAAATGGATTACTACGATTCAGTTCAATGGAGATACCACGCATACTTATCACATGATAAATTTGATTGTTCTCTCAATCGAGAAGTATTAGCAGTATCAACGTTATAAAAATACAACTTAAACTTAACTTAGCACGGTATCGATCGAGCAGGTTTTTAACTTAATTATCTTGCTATTTACCAATTTTTAATAGGGAAAGGTAATAAAGATACCGAAGAAAGCAATTCACATCCTAACGCCTTGTGTTCAAACCGATCGAAAATTGTAGTTCTATTTAGTCTTGATACATTGCACTCAAATGCTAGAGAAAGTCTTAAATTGGAATAAGCTTAACTTCGACATACTTAGTATGTATGTATGTATGTATGTATGTATGTATGTATGTATGTATGTATGTATGTATGTATGTATGTATGTATGTATGTATGTATGTATGTATGTATGTATATACAGGCTCAAAGAATCTTCTACCGCATCGGTATATTAAAACAAATATGGTTGCTCATAAGTGCAACTATTGTATTATAGTCGTAGTATGTATATATTGTACATACATTTTTCTATAAAAATAAAATAAAATAAAATATGTTACGATTGCGCAAACTATAATCTCAAAAGTTTTGAAAACTGCGATATCTTACACAACACAACACAACACAACACAACAAAACACAGTAATTATAAAAAACATACACAAATAAATATGTCTCTTTTGCCCCTTGCCAAGACTATGGCTGTGTGTATGTATTTGTACATACATAGGTACATATATGCACAGATGTATGTGTACCTATCTACATACACATATGCATACATATGTAGATATATGTTTCGTATTATCACTGATGTTGCTGTCGCCGTCGTACTTGTTGGGGCTTGATGAATAAAACTACAACAACAGTAACAACAACAACAACAACAACAACATGCAAACAATAATAATAATAACAACAAGCAGCAGCAGCGGGTACAAAGCAAGCGAGTCAGCGAAACCGAAAATATGTCTTTGATGTAGCCGCCGCTAAACGAATATAAAAAGTGCCGCCAACGCCGCTTTCCCACTGTTTCAAGCGCTCGTTCCCTCTCGCCTGCCGCCCACCGCCCCCGCCACCATCACCATCAGTACCGCCGCCCATGGTGGTGACTGAACGATAAACTTGTAGTAAAGTTGAATCGAACCATTCCGAATAGGTTCGATCTAACGAACTTACCATCGGAGCGAACGAACGAACAAAACGCCGGAGCGAGCGAACTACTGTACATATACATACATGCATACATACACACATACATATGTATGTATATATGACCGATTCATCCAATCGCCAAAAATGGAATGCGAACTTATTCACTCAATTGAACTATAATTTACAACTCAAGTATGTGGTTACTTTTGCTCTGTTTTGACGTCTGCTTCGGTTTTTCTTTTCGACCATTGCGACTGCAGATCTGCTCTTTTTATACCCTCTTCCCGAAGGGAAAAAGAGTATATTGGGTTTGCGAAATGTCCGTCTGTCCACACCCTTGAAGCTAGAGCAACCAAACTTGGCACACATATTGGTGTATACCCACAATTCGGCGAAGACCTGTATCTTCGACATTTTGAAAGCCAGAGTCACCGAACTTAGCATACAGACAAATGTTGAGATTTCTGACAGATCTGCATCAAAATCTCCCCAAAACACGTTTTTTTCACAGGGGTATATCTCCTACAGTTTTATAGATAGAGTCACCTTATTTGGCATACAGACTAATGTTGACCATCTGGACAAATCTACATCAAAAAAATTTTTGCCGCCCGCACCCCCTCTGCAAATGAGAAAAATCCATATCGCCCACTCCTATACAGGTAGAGTTATTAAATTTGACATACAGACTACTCTTTTTTCTCGTCTCCTACCGAACCCACAAATAACTAAATTATACAGGATTATACTGGGAACAGAGTATTCTGCTGTCGGGTGCTGCCGACTGCAACGTTCTTGTTATACCCTCTTTTTGTGTAACGCATATAACGCTTGGTAGAGCTTGCTGTTGTTTAACAACAAGGGTATTCACTGTATCGAAAGTCAAGGAAAATACGTTTTATGTGTTAGGTTCCTTTATACCCTTGAGTATAGAGAATTGATTTGACATCGTCAAAAATTGGGAAAAGTCTCCTCCATTCAATATTTTAATCGTATACTGGGTTTGTACGATGTCTGTCTATCTGTTCGTCCACACCCTTCAAACCAAACTTGGTACACATGTTGGTATACTACAGTGTCGAGATCAACAGACTACACACTACCTATACCACTATCTATACCTTCTTGTTTCAAAAATTTGTATTGGATTTACTCTCACCAATTGTTCATTACGTACATTTTTAATCAGGCCGACGAGCGAAGTCGATAAAGCTATGACCGCACGTCTGTCCGATTGCATCACTGTATTATGTACCCCACTCAGGATCGATAGATCGACAATGGCACAAAAGAGTTCTTTGTCTTTTCAGATATGAGCCGATCAGTGCACAGATTGATTCCATCTTATTAATTTGATATACGGCTATATAAAAACTATCTCTGTACTTATGGCTTCGACAATACACTTATATTTCCATTTATATTATTAGGAATTCTAATAACTATGACTTTATTTAATCGCATTTCTCAACTTTATACTCCCTGTACCCATAAAATGGGTAAAAAGGGGGTACTTAATCTGTGCAAATGTATGTAACAGGCAAAAGGAGACATCGACGACGTTATAAAGTATATATATTCTTGTCCATCTGTCTGTTGTCTGTATAAACACCTCGATCTCAGCATCTTTAAGAGCTAGAGACATCAAATTTTAAATGTAGGTTTGTGTATAGCAGGCGCAGGTTTTATACTCTGTTCCCGAAGGCAAAGAGCCTGTACCCATAAAATGGATAAAAAGAGGGTACTAAATCTGTGCAAAAGTATGTAACAGGCAGAAGGAGACATCTCCGACCCTATAAAGTGTATATATTCTTCAACAGTATCACAGGAGATTTCGATTTGGCCATGTCCGTATATATGAATGCGTCGATCTCAGCAAACTATAAAAACTAAAGACACCAAATTTGGAATGAGTGTTCGCGTAAAGCGGGCACAGGTCAAGTTTATTTTGGATCCGAAATATTCCCTACCCATTTAACTACTTTCGTCAACCGTAAGAAATACAACTAAATAGTTGAGCCACGTGACTAATATTTCTTGTGTAGGGCTATGAAAATGTCTTTAAAAAAAAATTAACAAAAAAATATGTCCTACTCATTTGTCCTTGACTTCCATTTCCCGCCTGTGGCGACGCGAAATAGATTTTCCAAAATCATTTGTCATTTTAAGCGAATTTCAAGAATAATACTAAGAACCCAGTTTAAATCTTTCCAACAGTTTTCCGCCCGTTGTATTTCCCGCAAAGTACCGAAGTTTTTGTATTTATATTTGGAAATTAGTATAAAGCCACGTGTATTTTTCAAAACCGGTAGCACATGTGACGAATTATTTAATGTGAAGTGCTTTGAAAATTAGTTTCAAAATGATTGAATGATAAACAGAAGTTTGAAAATGAGTTTGAAGCCAATCGGACGATAATTAAAAAATTTCATTCAACAGTTTTCCGTGAATTTTCCGACCTTAGCGATAGATTTTCCAAAGTTTTTTGACACCGCGCCTATTATGTGTTTGGGTAGAACCTTGAAAATGAGTTTGAAGCCAATCACATAAAATTTAAAAATGTCGAGTGCCACACTTTTCCACAAATTTTTCGAGCATAGGGCTGAATTTCCAATAATCGGTGATACACGTGTCGTTTTTTTTATGTAAAGAGCTTTCAAAATGAGTTTGAAATCAATCGGACGATAATCAAAAAAGTTTCATACAACAGTTTTCCACGAATTTTCCGACTTTAGGGGTAGATTTTCCAAAATCTTTTAACACCGCGTCTACTACTTATTCCCATAGAACCTTGAAAATGAGTTTGAAGCCAATCGCATGAAAACTAAAAATGTCGAATGCCAGAGTTTTCCACCGATTTTCCGACCATGTGGTCGAATTTCCCAAAATCGCTGATACACGTGTCGAATTATTTTACGTGAAGGGCTTTGAAAATGAATTTGAAGGTGATCGGACTAAAATTAGACTTTCGCCCATACAACCTTGAGACCCCCATTTTCCGCCCATTGGGGTGGATTTTCCAAAATCGGTGAAATATGTGTCAAATTAGTTTATGTGCAGTACTTTGAAAATGAGTTTGAAGCCGACTGAATGCTAAACAAAAAAGTTTCATACAAGTTTTCCGCGATTTCCACGATTGTGCGTGGAATTTTCCAAAATCCCGTCTTAGTGTGCACTTTCATCATAGATGGAACCTACTGTGACAATTTCAGCATCCTAGCTCTTATGGTTTGGGCTGTGCGATGATTGCCAATCAGTCATTCAGTCATTCAGTCAGTCAGTCAGTCAGCACGAACTCTTTTATATATATAGATAGATTAATCTTGTGTAGAACTATGTAACAGGCAGATCTCAAGTTGAAACTAAACTAATAATCACTTAGCATCAACAGTCTTCTATTAGAGCATTCTTATAAGTTTTTGTGTGAGAAACTGAAAAACGTTGACATATTTTGGTTAAGATCAGCCAACGATATCAGACGTACTACCCAATGAATAGTTTTGTCCATTTAGTATAGTGTATGTATAGTATAAGCCAGCGAACATATTTTGGTAATGTCATCAGAGCCCTAGCAATAACCCTTAATTCTTAAAGTACTCGTATTGAAGGATCCGGATAGCCTTTAACATAGAACGAGAATTTGCTTAGATGCTGTAAGAATGAAATTGGACGCCATTGTTTAAAAGTGAACTGCAGCGGAAGATTTGGGGGTTGTTCTTTGTCTCTCATTAAAAGGCACGTCAGCACTCGGCAAGGCAGGGCAGCAGCAAAGAGCATTGAGCAGAGAGCAGGGGTAGAAGGCGGCATTTGGGGGGTGGTTGCTTGTTGCTACTGCTTGAATTGGTAGTTGTGGTAGTCGGCGCGCTTTTTTTAGATTGCTTCCCGAGTTCGGCACACCAGACGCATACTACTAAGAAATCGGTGTGTGTGTGTATGCGTGGTGTGTGTGTGTGTGTGTTTGTAAATGTGTGTGTGTATGTGCGTGTGTGTGTAGTGGATGAGAATACGTTGATTATGTTTACATACGTAAGTGAGAAAGAGACCGAGAGAAAGCGAGCTCCCCGTATGTGTGTGTATACAACGAAAAACGCCTGAAAGTACGCACTACCACCAAAGTACAGCGAACCGAACAAAGGAGGGTGGAGCAATACGCATTCCGGGACTTTGGGGGTGCTGCACTGCACTGTACTGCGACGTAGACGTTGATTAAAGAGATTTCAATTGAAATACTTTTTATGCAGGCGACAAGGAAATGTAAAAGGACCCTGGATTTAAAATATTGCTTTTTTTTGTTTTTTAGCAAATTTATCTTCCTTTCAGCTCAGCTATAATCCCTTTACTCACAAATAAAATCGATTTACTCAAATACACTATATACTGACATGGATTATTCTGAATAACTATATACGTTTACAAAATTGCTCATGTTCTTGGTACAAACTTTATTAATGGCTAAAAACTTATAATACATTTAAACATATGCATATTTATTTATTTCTTCGACAAACGATGCTGTCGCCATAAGTTAATACACATTACTAGCCGGTATTACTCTAGCGCGCTCCAGCGTTGCCCGGCGAAGCATTTGAGTTAAAATTAACAATGTTGAAGTTTCTTACTTGCGTAAATCGGAAGAAATGCATTAAAATTGCGTATCACAATTTTCCCACCTGTGGGGGTAGACTTTCCCAAATCGTTAGGCCATATTCCTAATGATAATTTATCCGAAGCCGATCTAGCAAAAAAACATAATCTTACACACCTCACCTGACTTTCAAAAATTGGTTAGCATTCTCTAACCTATTTTTTTGGTGTAGTTTTCAAAATTACAATACAATTATTCATACAACAGACTTTTAACTTTCGATGACATTAAGGTGAACACTCCTGTGACAATTTAAGCGTTCAGGCTCTTATGGGTTGGGTCAGTCATTCAGGACGAACTCTTATATATATATATACATATATAATGAAAGAGATAAAGCAGTCGAAGCCAACACCCGAGACGACCTAGCCACGGTCCAAAAAATTAGTACTTGTTCGTATGTTCTAGTTGGTGACTTTACCTGTAAACGTGCGGGCGCTACAGATTTTGCTCATTTGCGGGGAAGGTTGTGGGGGTGTCAACATTTTCTTGATCCAGATTTGTCAAGGAGCTCAACATTAGTCTCTATGCCAAATTTGGAGACTTTAGGTCTAAAAATGTGGAAGATGTAGGTTTTCGATAAACTGCCGGGAATGTGGTTTGGGTGGGAAAAAATGTTGTGACACATCAAGGAGACCAGAAGTAGAACGTCATACGAACAGACAGACCGACAATGCACAAACCCAATATACTCTTTTTTCAAAAAAAGAGGGATAAAGAGTATAAAAATATATATGAATTCAGCGTCCGAAATTCACAAAAAAAAAGTTTTAACAACACCAATAAAATGGGTAAAAGCGGTTCTAAACCTGTTCGTACGAGTCGATCTGGTCCTGTCTGGTTCTCGGAATCTACATATGTATAAGTGCTAGAGTCACGTAGGCTCGTGTATAGCGGGCCCATCTTAAGTTTGATTGAATTTTTGGATAAAGGACCCTTTCTTCCCGACCGTGGTCATATGTGGGGTAGATCTTTTTTAAATCGGTTATCACTCTTTTAACTCAATTTTTGTGTAGTTTGAAAATGAGCCTAAGGCCAAAATGTAATTAATTGAAGTGTTAACCGGGGGCGGTCAAATTTGTGAAGCTTTTTTTACTTATTGTGCAAAACTGTATTGAGAGTAAGAAGGGGAAATAGATATGGTCCAATGAAGTTGAATGATTTAAATCACTGTATATTCCTACATCTAATCGATATCGATAATTCCCATAGTCGATATTCGTCACAATCGATTCCCCAGGTAGTTTTGAATATTTGTATAGGAGTATTTAAAGTTTTTGAGCTTGAACATAATAATCAACACGACGATCTAGCAATGTGCGCCTGTATTGGCGCCTTGTATTCACAACGCAGATCAAGTTTGTTTCAAATTGGGATTCCCCCCATAAATTCACTATTTGCAACGGCATTTTCTCGACGGTTCTACCCTTCATCCCCGATTCCGCTGCCGCAAAGACTTTGAGCGAACCTGTTGCCGCTGTAATGTTTTCTTTATGGTTTAGGATGTTTGTTGGCGTGGTATTGTACTTAACCTTTCTTTGTTATCATTCTCTGAAATGGGACCCTGACAGACCTTTCTGACAAAACTAATGTTTGACAAAAAAGAAAAAAAAAACAATCCCGTGGGGTGAAGTTGCTCAGGCGTATTTTGCTCGAAGGAGCATTAAGCACGGTGACCATTTGGCTCCATATAGTTTCCTGCTCATTTTGCCTTTTTCTGGTGCTTTGAGTTTCCCCGAAATTACGCTGAGCAAATACAATGTACATTGGGGGAACGCCAAGAAATTAAATTGACACTACCTGCAATAGGCGTCAGGCCATCAGGTCATTGGCTTAACTTAATATATCCGTTTCTAATTCCAACGCTTCACCGGTTATGGTCAATAAACAGCCCTGTAATCACGGGTATTCCATATTAAAACATTTGAAGTGTCGCTTTAATTATAGGCCAGACTAAAGTGTTGCTTTTGATATATGTATGTAGGTTAGCTAACCATTGTATAGGGATCCAAGATTCAACATAACAATTGAGGAGTACTCTTTAAAAGCGTTGCCCGGTACCATTCCTATTACACAATAATTTGTTATTGCATCAAATCAATCATCATCAATCACAAATATGTTTGTATTAAATAGTTATGCTTGACAACACATAATTTATAAAAACTAATCCATAATAAATGAATAACGTCCATAGCGTATTTACAACGGTCCAGATTCAAAATTATGAACATGATAAATATTGCATAATATAAAAGAGTTCCAACTGACTGACTGACTACTTTTGGGCAGCCAAAACGGTAGAAGCTAGAATCCTGGAATATTCACAGTACCTTCTTATTAAAAAGAAAGTTGGAACTGTCGAAAAATAATTATATCGGGAAGCATAAGAAAATTGTATAAGAATCAGACTGTATAACAACGTAAATGTGTAAAAAAGAAAACATCTCTCTCTGGAGTCGCTCTTTCGGCCTTACAATTTATAAGTGCGACTGAAATCGCAGTATTGCTTATGTGTCGATCTTCTTTATGCTTTATGGCGCGCTGCTGATGGAGCCATATACATATTTTGTGAAACCGCAATTTAGTTACTTTTAATCATGTACCTTAATTCATTAATGAATTATGTAGCTCTTTAGTTAATATAATACGGCCCAGGTACATTCACATTATCGATTGATGATCGATTTTCGATAAAAATGTGGCGGTTGGTTGATATTGCTTAGTATCAACATATAATAACATTGCCGCCAAATTTGGGACTTTTGAATTGAATTGCTGACAGCGGTGCACATTTCCGAAGTGTACAAAATGCGATCAATGTAGGGCTGCGCTGTTTTAACAATGGAAATTGTTTTAAAAATGTTCAATTGAATTAAGTACAGACTTTTTCCCACCCTTCCGCTATTTTCAGGATGTTAGTATTATTCTACCAACTTCATCAAAAATATTTTAAAGAACTGCGCCCACTCGTCTGCAAGAAAAGCCATCGATGGTAACCAGAAGCGAAACCAGAAGCTTTCTCACTTGCTGCTGCAACTTCCAAGAAGAGATTGCAGACTAATGGTAGGAGTACTGACTGGACATTGCCTAGCAGCGGCTCGTGCAAAAAAGCTAAGATTAGCGGAGGATGGCTGCTGGAAATGTAAGGAACCAGGAGTTGTGGAATCGCTTGGAACACCTAATATACAGCTGTCCAGGACTCGCAACGATCAGACATCGATATTTTAACACTCACTGGCTCGCGTCACTAGAAGAAGCGGCCCGATACACTCCCTGATGGCGTTTGCCTAACGACCTTCAGTATCCGGCGACACTAAAGACCTGTCTGGTCTATGTGCGACTACCGCATGGTAGTCACCGGTGTTACCTACCTATCTAAGCCCGCCCGTGGTGACGGGCGGGATATGAAGGTCAAAGTCAAATGAGTGAGATAATTTGTTTAATTCGATCGTCTTCAAAGTCATTACCATAGCCCTACACAACAAATCATTAAGCGCTTAAGAATGCTCTAGTCGAGTATATCCGACTACGAAACTCCCTGTACCCAGGTCTACAACTTCCAAACATATCTGCGTATACTTAGGCATACCCGCACGCAAGCGACACAAGCGACAATGAAAGCGTGGCATTTTAAGTCGTGGCTGTGCTTCTTTTTCCCCCCGCGGTTCAGCACCGAATCTTCTTTCGTGAATATCTTCAGTGTTTATTATCCGATCGACTTGAAATTTGAACAGTAGATTAAGAGCGACCAAAATATTAATCATGCCAAAACCGATATGTATATCTTTAAAAGTGTGGCTGTAAAACGTTTTTATCGCATTGCGGGGGAAGGAACTTACATTTCAAATTTGGTGTCTCTAGCTTTTATAGTTGCGGAGATCGACGCGTTCATACAGACGGACAGACAGACGGACATAGCCAAATCGAAATCTCTTTTGACGTTGATCAAGTACCCTATGGTCAAGGACATCTCCTTCTGCCTGTAACAAACATTTGCACAGATTTTATGGGTACAGGGAGTAATCAGTAAAAAGCTCTGTTCAAGAATACTCCACTTTCAATTCCCTGTACCATAATATGTCTGTCCGTATGTATGAACTCGTATGTAGGATCTCGGAAACTATTAGAGCTGGAACACCAAATTTGGAATTTACGTTCGTGTATAACATGCGCAAGTCAAGTTTATTTCAGATATTTCCCCCGCATCGCCACAATTCGATAAAAACGTTTTACAGCAACAAAAATTTAAGGATATAGTCTTGGAATTTGGTGTGTACACTACTTGGGTCACTCTCGGAAAATAAACATGGAAGTTATTCAACAAACAAGATTCAGTACTGCACAGCGGGGAGAAACAGCAGTGCAACCCCCACTTGGAATGCCTTGCTTGCTCTGCAGTACATAGTTGCTTGTGTGTGAGGAAGTGTACGAAGATGTGTTTTGAAATTTTAGACCTGGATACAGGGAGTCTTGTAGTCT
This sequence comes from Hirtodrosophila histrioides, assembly GCA_037075165.1. Classification (NCBI taxonomy): domain Eukaryota; kingdom Metazoa; phylum Arthropoda; class Insecta; order Diptera; family Drosophilidae; genus Hirtodrosophila; species Hirtodrosophila histrioides. The sequence continues at coordinate 1,290,395 of JBAMCL010000474.1, read as the reverse complement.
GGTATACTTGAATATAGCATTCCTACTTGTTTATTGTATATTTTTGGACTGTTAAAAAAATTTTTGAAAACAGAATATTTTGGGGTTTGCAATGTTTGTCTGTCTGTCCACACCCTTGAGCCTCACACCCTTTAGCCTCAGTTTACACGTGGTCGCCCCCATGCTTTTGATAGTTTTACAGCTAGTCACCAAATTTAACATACTGACTAATGGTGAGTTCCTCGACAGATCTGCATAAATTTTTGCCTCCCACACCACCACCGCAACTGAACAAAATCTACCGCTGACGGGTACGTCCTGGGGTACTGCAGTCCGCAACGTTCGTTCTGGTTTTTTTTTTACAGAGAAGACTTCATAGCAACAGAATTTCTTATAGTGCTTTTCCGAGTGGATATGTATTAATGTACTTCAGTCCTGAGTGCGAGGTATCCAGTATTTAAACACTCTCGAATAGGGTACTCTCTCCTTTATTTTTTAGAATGCCAATCCGGGGTAGCTTTGTTTTTGTATTTACCTAGAAATTGCATTGCGCTTATGTGTACATATGTGAGTAGTTTTAATTTCAGGCAAGGATGGGCATAATCTGAGCTCAGATATTTGAAAGGGAGACAGATCGTCGCGATAATGTGACAAACCTCCCCTAATAGCCATGCAAAGGACTTTAAATGTAATTACCATTATGTTACACTAAAGGTTGGGTGCTACACTTTTATTTGAGTGTTTGGCAATAAGTACGTAGTATAATGTCACCCCTTGACAGGCCGCCAATGCTGATAAGGAGGTCTGCTCCTAAAAGGTATCACCCTCAGCTGGACAACCCTTCCGCACATCTGTAATTATCGACTGTTGCCGTACAAATTTATTTATATATTAAATGTAGATAATTTGTATAAACCGCCCTACAATTGAAACCAGACTATATTAATTGGGCCTGATGAAAGGACAGCAGTTAAAACTAACACGTAAGGATACAAATGGTTTATTATACAGTGTGCAAAACAAGGAAAAAATATCATTTAAACTATACTATTACTATAGTCAGTAGTGATACGAGCAAACACGATTTAAAATTCGGTTTCAAGAGGTTTGCTTTTGAGCCAGTTCACTTTATTCAGCACAAGCTTAAATAATAGCTTAAAGGTTGCTATTAAAATAAATACAAATGAATACAAATATAAAGTACACTATGAACAACAAAAGAATATCGGGTTCAACATATTTTTTTATCGAAAACGGGGACACAAATTCGAAATGAATGTGAGACGGGAACAAGCCTGCTGCCCTCTGCTCTTAGCACACATAATATATATATAAAGTAAACTCTTTCCAGTATAATAATACGAGCAATATACAGCTTGTTAATATACTCTACCAAAACGGGAAAAAATAATATTTTGGGCTTGTTCAATGTTCATCTGTCTGTCCGTCCGTATGAACGCAATTGTAGAGCATTACTAAAAATAATTGAAATCCTTGACAGGTTCGACCAACAATTGTTTGCTTTGGTTAATTACAGCTGTAAGCCTATGCTTCAGGAATACGTTTACATAAGTTTATTCATCCTTTTTAGCCATTTTTGTGGGTTCCGGGCACAACAAGTAAGTATTCTATAAACAGATTATCGAGAAAACCGGAAAGATAGTGGTGAAATTATTATGAGCAAGTAAACAGTCAAAGCTTATGCATATTAAACGACCCTTAATCTCTTGATATCAATAGTTGCGCGTACAATAGAGGTCGTGATGTATTGTACCTGTACCTATTGTGGAATAATGCTTATTCGGTGAATTGATTTGTTTTCTTTTGGCGTGCTTCCCATGAACGTATTTATATGTAAGTATGTACAATGTACATATATAAGAATTTGTGTATACAAGGGACTAGCATTTGGTAATGCTCTTACAGAGATAAGTCTACTTATGTTTCATGGTTCTTAAGAATAGAATCAAAGAAAATCCGCTGTGAACATGAAAGTAAGCTGTGTATTGCCGTGCGACAATATTTCTTTAAACATTTTTGGGGAGGGGAAAATATTTAAATCATAATATAAACTCTGTACCAATGCATAATCATCTTTAAATACATACCATAGTTACTGGCAGTCCGCCGGGTGCTCCATTCGCATATGAGTACGGTGACACCAAATATCCCATATTGAAAGTGTGTGTGTGTGGCTCCAGTTTATCTGAAAATTGAAAACAGAACAATAAGCATCTGTTGTACTCCTAATCATATAGTATATATATTCTTAGACACTTTCATGCTACCGAATCTATTTTGACCAAACTCTACGGCCAGACAAAAGACTGACAGACCAATGTGTCCTTCAAAATGCCCTCATATGTAGTATGTGTACATGATAGTATCGAAAATTAAGTCTTTTAGTAATATTTTTATTTACGGAGGTGGGGGGAGAATACCTACAAACCTACATACATTCCAAATATTTCTAGGTGAGTTCTAGTTAATAAGATCGACGCGTTCATCCGAACGGGCAGACAGACGAATAGATCGAATCGCCTGTTGGTATCGATCAAGAATATACCCACATTTTAGGATATCAGAGATACCTCCTTCTGCCTGTTATTGCACCCAAAGCCTGGGTACAGCGAGTAATAATCTATACAAAAAATCATTTTACACGTGTATCAGCAAATTCGACAAATCCATCCAATAATTAAAAAATGAACAGCTTCCAAAGAATTCGGTCTGTCTGTTTGAATGATCGCATTTTTTGTCGACACCCTAGAAAGCTAGAGCTCCTTTCCGTCCCCAGAGTCTACTGCAGTCAGGAACTGCAACGCTCTTACTTAGTTTAATGTAAGTATGTACGAATATGTGCAAGATATGGCTTCCCAATCCAGCAAAATCCTTCGCCAAGGGTGGGAAATTAGGTGGTCAAGATTTAAAAATCTGAGGTTTGTCACCTATTAGAAATAGTTTTAAAACTTTACACAACAAATGAACTGACGAATTCAGAAAATGCACCCCACGGAAGGAGGGAGGAGGTGCGAAGTCTTAGGAAAAGAGACTTGGCAAGGGCAAAGCCGAATATTAGCTGCTAGGAGGTATATTTATGTATCCTTCATTCAAAATTATTGTTAAATATTGTCTTTTACTCGTTCTTTTTCTTTGCCTCTTATACTTTTTAGTTTTAGTGGCAGTAGCAACCGCAATTAGTAAGATATGATTAGTCGCAATGATAAATTAATGAAAAAATTGAAGAGGCATGTAATTTGTGTCGAAGCGTTTGTCTTGTGGAATCTTCGCTTATGTACAGACGAATTATGTGGCCTTCGGTAAGTGTACCTACACACATATGCACACATATAATAACTCGTACTTCAAAACAATTAACAAAGCATTCAAATATTTAAATTAACTCGGCGACTGACATACTCGACCCTCCATACATACATACATAAATACATAAATACATACATACATACATATGTACATATGAATGTTCTCGTACATACTAAACAAAATCGTGACGGGCTGGCCCATTTCTCTCTCATTAATCTATTAAGAAAACTGGGAGTGAAGAAGAAAGAATTAATTTGAGTGAGAAGACTTGGAAGCACACATAAATACATACAGAGGCAGGGACGGCCACATGAATTCCGAAATTTAACGAAATGAACGTAAATTATTTACCCAGGTTTTGAAGTTTCGGTAAACTTTTCAAGCACAAACGATAAAAGTTGTTTTAAAATGCAGACGCGTCTACTTGCTTTGATTTCTCATATAGATAGTATGCAGTCTAACGCCTGCGTATCACTTATAGAAAAAATATGGGCGAAATCCTCACCAATATACACCACTGCTACACAACTGTTGATCCCTGTCTGTTACATAAGGAAGTTTTGGCAAAATCAAAGAGCGAGGTGGACTGAGCTTCCCGTATCAGACTGTTACAAAACTGCTTCGCCAATATTGATTAATCAAGGACGATAACAAATGATCAAACAAGCGACAGCTAACGAACTACATATATTTCAAGAATGATTTCGTTTCATCTGCATTACTTCCTTGAGAACTCAGACCTTTGTAGAATCTAGTGATCAGCAAATGGACGATTTCTCAAGGATTTACAAAAAATTTAGAGAAATAACAAAAACTGTTGGGGATAGAAAAAATAATGAAAAAATTATTGTTTGAAGACGTTAACGTTTCCTCATGAGTTTCGTCGGTAGTAAGAGGTGAATCGGGACAGATGAACTGTCATTCCAGTAAAAGTCACTTAATATTTTTAACTACATAAGGAATATGTTGTATGTGTTATCTATTGTATAAGCCGAATCGCTTTTGCATATGGTGATTCGAGTTCGGGAAATTCGACTGTATATGTATGTATACATATGTACATATGTATGTATATCAGACAAAATGTTAACATTGGAGAATCACCGTGTAGTATCATTAAATATTTCACAGCTTGTTAAAAAAGCACGCTAAAAAGAGGAACGCTAAAATAACCCAAGAAGATGATAGAACAAGGAGTAATACAAAAAACAAAACCGACAAAACAAAAAATCTTAAATCAAAATATTAAGGAGAAGGAAGCCGTAAACATGGAATGAGAATTAGCCAACACAACAACAACACACAGCAGCAGAGAAGAAGGTACGAAAGGTAAATGGTAAACGGGTAACAAAATAATCCAGGCATTCTCGAAACAACAACAACAACAACGGCAAGCCAAGCGTCTGCCAGCTAGCAGCAGCAGCAGCAGCAACAGCAGCAGCAGCAACAGCAACAGCAAGAAGAACTTTAAACATCAACAGCACACTAACAATTTCAACGTCGGCAGCGACGTCGGCAGCACGAACGAGACCGTCGATTCTACGAAAACTCATTAATTTCCAAGGATACACAATACTAAGGCAGACGTACTTGGGAATATGTGTGTCCATATGTACTTATGTATGTTTGTACCCAAACACAAATAACAAATACACAAGCATTTCTGCAGGTACGAATGTACATATGTACATATGTTGAAGAAAAAGTAAGAAACATACATACATACATACATACATTTTACAACCATACGTCTGCCTGCCTATATGTGCATGCATGTATGTTCATACGTACATACATATGTATGTATGTATATTTAAGAAATCAAACTGATCGACGCACAGTGGGTGGATATCGATTTTGTCATGTAACTTGTTATTCCAATAATATTAATGTCAGTGTTGATATAATCGGTATTAATCATTTATTGTGAGGATGTTGAAAAATGCATCGATAATCAAATGAAAAATACTTGGGAATAGCTTAAATGAAATCTGTGATTAAACATATTCAGAAAATGGTACACATTTTTATATCCTTGTCAACGGTACAACAATTTTGTATATAGAGTCCATTATATCTTCGATACACTAAAGATAGCTAATACATCGTAATATTAGGACGAATTATCAAGCGTACATTGACTACGAAACTCCCTGTACCCAAGTCTAAAATTCTCGATCACATCTTCGTACACTTACATATAGACACACACATGCACGTATATATATACATATATACGCACACACGCAAGCGGCAGTGCTCTACACCGCACGTATGGCACTTTAAGTGGCGGCTGCGCTGCTGTTTACACCCGCTCTACAGTACTGATGCTTGTTTGTTGAACAACTTCTGTGGTTATGATCCGAAGAATTAAGAGGACCCAAGTATTATACATGCCAAATTCCAAGGCTATATCTTTAAAATTCTCGTTATAAATCGTTGTTATTGAATTCCGGAGGAGCGGGGGAAGATTTCTGTAATCGGAAACAAACTTGATCTGCGATCTGTATGGTATACAAGAAGCTACATTTCAAATTTTGAGATGCTTCGTTTAAGACCAAAGTCAGACATTTTGTAGCAGTCCTTAAAAACCTATGATGTCAAGAAGCAGAGCGATTCAAGAGAGATTCTATTTTGCACTTTCACGTTGTCATGCAGCGCTGGTGCGTACCGAGATTTTCATACAATTTTCTTATACTTCCCGATGTATATTTAACCATTTTTTTTTTCGACAGTTCCACCTTGCTTTATTATAGGAAGGTATAAAGCCGCCAGTCAGTCAGTCAGGCTTACCTCATTTCTATATGTATATAGATATGGTTGGAGATGGCTTCTTCTCCCTGTTAATACCCCATTTTTGTCCATTTTATGGGTACAGGAAGTAAAACATCTGATATTTATATTAAATATGGTATTTTTCTTCAGTTTTTCCCCTTATTCAAGTGGTTATTTACTTAAATTAATGACAGTTATGATTTTTTAAGAAAGCTGAGCTTTTAAAATCTCACATGTATGTATATTTGTATGTGTACGTGAATTCGAAGATGTGTTGGTAATTACAAACCAGCAGCCAAGTAGATCTAGCCCCATCTACATGAACGTATTTAGATAATATGTACAGGAAGTTTATTTTAAATATTGGACTACACACCCGAAAATAGACTTAGAAACAAGCAATAATGCTCTAGTTGATCATACCCGACTAAGAGGCTCCATGTACCTAGGTGTAAAACTTTAAAACACATCTTCGTACACTTACACATACAGAAATACGTACGCACACAAGCAGCAGTGTTACTGGAGAGCAAGCGAGGCATTTCAAGTGGCGGCTGTGCTGCTACTTCAGGCGTGGGTATAGGGTGTCTCGTAGCGAGGTAGAGCATTCTAACTTGTTTAAATTTAGGTTTAGAAAAATAAATTCATTTTTAATCCTCAATTTAATATGTTCTTATTTTGTCAAACTACTGAATCCAGATATCGAGTGGAACCACTGTCGGTAGCCCTAAGGCAAGTTTGCATGCTCTCACCGATGTTTGCAAAACAAATCTGAAGCCGGCCGTATTTGATCACTATATCCCATTATTCGATCACTATATTATAGAAACAATCGATCAAAAATTGAGATAACATCTATACAAATGTTTGTTTTTGTCACAAATGCCGACTTCTTTATGTGGTTTATAAACTTAACCAAATCTACCAAAATGTCATCAAATCACTATATGATGTAGTTAGCTTCATAGGAGCGATCGTCAAGTAAGCAAGGGTATTTCAATTTGAACAGACGGAGATGGGTGTTCCTTCCCACTTTTGTCCACAAATACAGGAAACATTCTCCAGTGTGCGGGAAAAAGACTTGCACATATGCACATTTGCATATGTATGTGTATATTTGCCCTCAAAAACACATGCCTAAATATGTGTTTATGTACATACATACACCGTTCATGCGCATGTATTTATGTACATTTATACGTATGTATGTACAAACTGTTTTGAATGCTTTCAGTGTTCAGATCTGGCTCTTAAAGCGAATCTTACAGGGACGTCTCACTTTTGAAAGCGTCACAGAAGGATGCTAAAAAAAAAAAGTTACTACAGATTCTGAACTAAATACGTATCTTTATAGCCCATAAACACATACATATGTATGTATGTACATATAGTCAATAATGTTATATTAGGACCTCTCCATCTTTTAGTCCTTACAGACCCCCATCAAAGCAGCGGTCGCCTAAGCCTATGGCTGATTGCGCCTCGTTGTCTTCTTTACTGCGTGGAATGAACATTGTTCTGCAGAATCTCCTTCACTGCTCAAAGAAGTAAAGAAAAAAATCTCGTTAACTGTTTTGTTATGGGCTTTAAAAAAATGTGTAGACGGCGACGCGTTGTTAACAAGTTACGTTCAGTTCAGTTCAGCACAGGGCAAGCGCGTTGCATTTGAAGGCTATTCCGGCTATATGCACATGCATCTATACATATGTACATCCATACTATACATACATGTTTATGTAAATAAAGTGTCCATACATATGTACATATGTACATACATATTTAAATATTAGGAACCGAACCCTGAATGGCCTTCTTTTAGCAGATTTTTGTGTCAACCACAAGCAAACCGGAACTTAAGTCTGCACTACGGAATGATCACCCGATCTATATGATCGGCCACTATGGGACGAGTATAAGGCAGTTTTCAGTTATAACATTTGTTGAGAACTCGGTATTTTAATAATAAACGATTGAAAGAGCACCATTCCAGCTCTGGAAAGAATTTAAGTTAAACTTCTTTGAACTTATTATGAAATCGTTGATTGTAATGGTACTTTTCTCGGGACTACAAAATGTGAGAACATTCTGTGTAATCTACTCCTAATTTATAATTACGATCTTTTAATATTATCTTACATTATCCATTTTCATATGCACATTAACATCAATGTCTTATTTTAGCAAACCAAAATATATATTTTTAATGTATCGCTTGATCGATCTTTTGCTGCTTGATGTATTATTCGAACATTGTTTGAACAATAGTAATACTAGTTTTATACTATGTTCCCGAAGCAAAAATAGTATAATGGGTTTGCGAAGTGTCCGTCCGTCCGTCTGTCCGTATGAACGCAACTTTTTCCACACTCTTGAAGCTAGTGCAACCAAACTTGGTACACATGTTAATGTATATCCTCAATTTATAATGTGTCAAAATCGAGTATTCGATAAATTTTCCACCTGTGAGAAACTTCCCGCTCTTGGGGTAGATTTTCCTAAATTGGTGATCACCACAAAGTGTTTGTGTATAACTTTGAAATTAAGTTTTCAATTTTAATTATTTTACTTTAATTATCTTTTTAATTAGTTTACATTTACTATTCTCAGGATGAATAACGACATACGAATACTTTGCCGTGTTAAAAACCTATAAGATACATTTCGTACATACTAGATATTTAAAGAATGTTTGACAACACTTTCAGCTGCTTGATTATCTGATTGCTATAGGATTGAGAACTTAATTGCGCACAGTAGTTTTTTTTAGATGAAGTGAGCACTAGAAGGAGTTTTGGAAAAGAGCGAGCAAAGGTGTGCAAAAATATTGTAAGAAACATTTGATTTTATTATCCGATCGATCAAAGTTCTTCTTCGCATGTCAAATATGTGACATTTAGTTTTTTATCAGATCGGCATTGAAAGTAATTATAACCGATTTAGGAAAATCTGGGGTAGATTGAAAGTAGATATGCTTAATGTGAGAAGGTCCCCATAGCAAGAAAGAATTTTAAGAATGGTATTTCAACCGTGCGACGCCGGACAACATCTGCTACTCTCTAATAGAGTTGGTACCTGTTTTGGATGTTTTTTTTTAGCTCTGCTTAAATGGGTTCCAATAATAACAACTATTTTTGGCGGCCCCAGATTCAATAAACAAAATAAAAAGTGTTTGTGTACAAACTCAGTTTCTAACCGATCTTTCCTATGGCAGCTATGAGTATGTTTTTGACTATTAAGGCAAGAACAATATCTAAAAATTATAGTTCCTTAAATCGGACCAGATCGGTAGAAACAAAGTATATCGTAGCGAGAGCTTACAACTTCTTTTCTTCTTTTCCAATATATTTCATTTCCAAAATGGAACAAACCTCGGACACGAACAATTATATTATTTCACATTGAACGGAGTCATTTTCATGCATCATTGGATGGAATACAATAAATATCAGTTCGCCCTATCATTAAGTTTTAAGTTTTTCCCTCCTAAATCAATTACTCTTCTTTAGGGAACATCACCAAGGCTACAGCGTTTACTTATTGTCTTCTTTATTCAACTTCGATCGGAAACAAACAGGAAAAGACAAAATCAAATTTCAATTACCTTGCTTACCAATTACCAAGTTAATACGATTGCTTTTGCAACATAATAGATCCAATGAAACCAACTATTTATACCATGCCAAAGTAATATGGAATATGGAATATGGAAGTTGTTATTTCTATTTCACTTGGTTCTTAAGCATACTTGCTGAAAACACAGGTATTCAAAAATAACCCCCAGTCATTTATTATTCTTATAATTTAAATCATTTGCAGGCACTACTATCATTCTGGGCGCAACTGTATGTGGAGATGTGTGTGTGCCTCGTAAGCATTTGGTTGCACGAACGGTTTGCAACAAACCCAAAGAAATACACACAGGCGTAAACAAGTAAATAAATACATGCATACACATACACATACACACAGGTCGCTATACATACGTTTTATTTATTTACTCGTTCTTTTTATGAGAGAACATACATACGAACATACATTTCTACATACATACATACATAAATGCTCATAAATGCACACACAGACACACAAGCATACAAGCACACACACATAAGCACAGTACGTAAGCCGCTGACGGCCTAAAGAAAGCAAAATGTAGCAACAGAAAACAAGAAAACAAGAACAAGAAATGAAGTAGCGTGTCGACGAGGCGATCTGCATCACCTTGTTAGCACCATGGAGCCGACGGAGCCGACAGAGCCGACAGAGCCGACGGAACCAGCGGATGCTTAAGTTAAAGTCTGAGGCAGTCGGGTATTTATCCGCCCCACGCCAACTACGGCTTCAAATGAGCACATGTTGGCCCGTCTCTTGGTTTGTTTATAAAAACAGTGCATGACGCATACTTACGTACATACATACGTATGTATGTAATACATGTACATGTATGTACAATTGTATCTATATATTTACATACATCGCACTTATGTATACAAGAGATGAGCGATATTGTGATTTGCAGCCACAGCTACAACAACTGTGGCTGTTATTTTGAAATATCAGTACAATATGTTCGGCCAGCATAAGAAGATATATGTACATATACCCTTGCAGCAATTTTACAGTTTATGCAAGAACTCATTTTTTATTCGATTGTTCCTATGGCAGCAATAAGATATGATAATCGGATCTTGATTAAACTAAGTAAACATTTAAGAGCATACTGAATTTCTGATTTTAGTTGCCATATCTTGAAAAACAAACTCGATTTTCTGCTGATAGTTCCTAGTCCTAAATTAATCAGTTTGTACACACCGACACTCCGATTTCATAAATTTGGTCAGGATATTGTAAAAAACAAAAGTTTCCATACAAAAACTTAATTGCCAACCGATCGTTCCTATGGCAATTATAGTACCAATAGCCGAGTCGATCTGACCCTGTCCATCCTTCTGTCTCTGCATCTATGAACTCAAGGATCTCAGAAATTACTATAAGAATATTTTGAAAATTCATCTCACACCCCTGCAAATCAATAAAAAAAAATCAAGATTTATACGGACAATTTTAGAGATATACAGGCCTGTTCCGAGTTGTACTCGTTTTCAAAAAGTAAACACGAATGAATCCGATTTTTTTACGTGATGCTATTCTCATTTTAAAACGACTTTCGATAGCAATGAGCATCAGCTGTTCCACAAAAAGAAAATATATGTACATAGCTAATTTGCGCATTCAAATTGGCAAATAAATACTGCAATAATCCAAGAGAATATTCCCTTAATTTGTATATATATAATTCGTTGGCCACAAGTACAAGTTGCTTTTAAACAACACAAGTACTTATCGATTCTTAAGTTTGCTATCGATAAGCAAGCCATTCGATTCATTGAGATCAGCTGTTTTGTTGCTCTGTTTGCCTGCTTTTTACTTCCTGTATCCATAAAATGGGTAAAAAGGGGGTATTGGATTTGTGCAAAAGTATGTAACAGGCAGAAGGAGACATCTCCGACCCTATAAAGTATATATATTCTTGATCAGTATCAAAAGAGATTTCGATTTGGACATGTCCGTCCGTATGTATGAACGCGGCGATCTCAGCAACTATAAGAGCGAGAGACACCAAATTTGAAATGTAGGTTCGTGTATAGCAGGCGCAGGTCAAGTTTATTTCTGATCTCAAATATCTCCCCCCGTTCCCCCGCAATTCGATCAAAACGTTTTACAGCCACAGTTTTATAGATATAGCTTTGGGATTTGACATGTACAATACTCTTAACCTGCTGTCAAAATTTCAAGTCGATCGGATTATAAACACGGTAGTTATTCAACGAACAAGATTCAGTACTGGAGCGAGGGGGGAAGAAGAAGCACAGCCACGACCTAAAATGCCTTGCTTGCGCTCTCGCCTTGCTGCCGCTTGTGTGTGTACGGCTTTGTGTATGTATGTGTGTATGGGTAAGTGCACGCAGATCCGATCGGAAATTTTTGACTTGGGTACAGGAAGTTTTGTAGTCGGGTATACTCGACTATAGCACTCTTACTTGTTCCTATCTGGCTTTGGTTTGTGATTTTTACAGACAGTGTACATATGTATTAAATGATAGACATGTAATTTGACTTTAGTTAAATAAAAGAATGAGCTTCGTTTCGAAATATGATGAATAATATTAGAAAACTGTGTTTATCTATAGTTTATTTCATTTTCCAAAGTAATCTGGCAACTTTTGAGTTAAACAGTCGTATCGTAGACGTATCCGACAGCAGAATAGTCTGTTCCCAGTCTGGTATTATTTACGTATTTGTTGGTTCAAATTTGATGACTCTACTTTGCGGGAGTCCGTTAAAAGTCTTTCAACAAATCGCCTTTTATCGGTAGTTCACATGTCAACATTGTAATTGATCTCTTCGGTCCTTATATATCTTCTAATATTTTAAGTTTAAGTTTTGTAGTAGAGAAATTATATTGGTATGGTTTGTATTGTTGCCAATCTTTTTATATCTTGTACCCATTATAATCAATGGGGCATGTGTACTGCGACCAATAAGATATATTTTACCCGCTTCTGAGCCTAAGGTTCGCTCGTAAGCCCTACTACTTGCACGAATCTGAGGATTTTCGTCGGGCGGATTCATCCTCAAGTTCGCAACTCCCAGTTTACTAAGATGCCTTCTCAGTCTACAGCGTCTGTAGACCTGGAGTATTTCTCAAGCTTGACTGCGTCATATTGTGCTCTTCTAGCCTCAAGTCTTCTCGTACTGTGTGTCATCCTATGCCACAGAACTGATTTGGTCATATTGGTAGCTTCTTTGCTATTATTCTAGCTAGGTCATCGGCTGCTTCGTTTTCGGATGTATCCTTGTGTTCTGGGATCCATGTAAGAGCAAGCTTTTTGCTTTTGCCCAGGGGATCTAGTTTGGTGCCCACATTTTAAACCAACTTCGATGCTATTTGTCTAGCTAGGAATATTTCTGTTCACCTCCCAATCCGCTTGACAAATACTGATGTACAGATGATATAAGATATTAATACTTCCAACCAGAAAAATCAAAGAAATTTGATTTAATACCAAAAATTCAGCTATAGATTTAAATAAATTAGATTTCCAAAAACATATGAACTAATTTTTATCAAGTTTCCGATAGATAGATAGTATTTGAATTTATAATACAAGCAGGCACAAGCATCTTGATCTTGATTATCGGTACATGGATATTTTGGCATACTATTTATTTATAGATATTTCAGAAGGATTTTAGGAATCTATTATCACTGCCAGAAGGCCACAGTAAAATATATACATGTAAGTAAGAATAAATGTATAAAAGTATTTAATATAATGTACTTACTAAAAACGGGACTGTGATCCGGCCTTGTCACTGTCTTGCTGCCCTTTTCCTGAGTAAAGTAAATGTAGAAGTGAAGTGTTGTTTCAATTAGAGAGAATGAGGTGGTAAATTATAACGACTGACCGATGAGCGACTTTTGGACCAAGTCAGATCTCAGAAATTTAAAGGTTGAACTTACAGAATCCCAGTTAATAGGGGGAAAAATTAGTATATTATCTATATCATGATAAACAAGTTAGAAGTAATAAATGAAGATAAAGTTTTTAAATTCACTATCGATGATTTTTCAACTCCATTAAGTGAAAATGTGTTTTCATTGTATCTAGTATTAATCCATTAATCAGGGATACTGAAGTTCGTTTATATAATTCAAAGCACAACATACCTCGCTCTCTGTTAAATCAATCAGGCTTGATTTTTCCTCGACTAAAAGGTTCTCGGATGATATTTTCTCATCCTCGCGGTCGCCTTCATCCTTGAATATCTTCACCTCGTCCGTGCTGCCCAAATCATCGCCAGATGACCCATGACGCGTGTGTGTATGCGGCATGGTTTAATTCTTCCCGATGTTAGCACTGCTGTGGCGTTACCTAAATTATTTAAATTTCGCCTCGCTTATGCTAAATGCATAATTCGGCACTTTGTTTAACCTCATTTGGAAATCTAGGAAGACTGATTTGTCGTCCATGTCGCTCCCAGTGCATCCACCGGCTTAGATAGTTGGCTTAATACGCCAGTTCCGAATACCCAGCATTAGAGTACATTCTTCCAATTTGAGACTGTAAATCAAAAGTTGATCATTTTTATATTTGTATAATTAAACTTATTGGCATATTAACTAATATAATATAGGATATGGGAAGCTTTTACTATGTACACCCTGTATCTCAAGAATGCAAAAGAAGGATATACAAAAGTTACTAGCTCCGTTCTTAAGAAGTGAATACACAAATGTTTGGCCGGGTCGGGTCAGAATGTTAGAATCTAAGTATAAGGACTTGCTCTAGAATTTTGTGTTTGTCCCTTTTTTACAGGGTTGCCAAAATTTCCGGAAATTTAGAGAAAAACAAGAAAGAACGGCTCTCTTCGGTGTGCCGAAGCTATATACTCTAGCAGCAATGTTTTTATACAAAAACTTAATTATAGTCTGATTATTTCTATGGAAGATATATAATAATGTGGTCTGATTTTAATAAAATTATAGGGAACTATATGAAGTATAATAAAACTCTCAAATGTTCAGTTTGTATGAACCAATTATATAAACAACAAGAATGTTATATACCCAACTACTAATCTCTCTGTAGCCAGGTCAAAAATTACCGATCGCATCTTCATACACTTACACACACATACACAAAGACGCACACACACACAACTACAGCACAATCGACAGCACAAGCGAGGTATTTTATCTTCCCCCCGCTCTGCAGCACTGGAACTTCTTTCGTGAATAACTTCCGTGTTTATTATCCGATCAGCTTGAAAATTGGACAGTAAATTAAGAGTAATATAGTAATACTAGCAGGTAATATCCCGGCCTTGCCCGGGGAAATATTTAGATGAATATGCATTTTTTTCTTGAATTTGACTACTTTCGTCAACCGTAAGAAATACAACTAAATAGTTGAGCCACGTGACTAATGTTTTCAGTGTAGGGTTATGAAAATGTCTTTGAAAAAAAAAAAAAAAAACAACAAAAAAATGTCCCACTCATTTGTCCTTGACTTCCATTTCCCCAAAACCGGTAGCACATTTGACGAATTATTTAATGTGAGGTGCTTTGAAAATTGGTTTCAAAATGATTGAATGATAAACAGAAGTTTGAAAATGAGTTTGAAGTCAATTGGACGATAATCAAAAAAAATTTCATACAACAGTTCCGCGTATTTTCCGACCTTAGGGATAGATTTTCCAAAATCTTTGGACACAGCGCCTATTATGTGTTTGGGTAGAACCATGAAAATGAGTTTAAAGCCAATCACATGAAAATTAAAAATGTCGAATGCCACACTTTTCCACAAATTTTCCGAGCATAGCGCTGAATTTCCAATAATCGGTGATACACGTGTCGAATTATTTAATGTGAAGAGCTTTCAAAATGAGTTTAAAGTCATTCGGACAATAATCAAAAAAGTTTCATACAACAGTTTTCCACGAATTTTCCGACTTTGGGGGTAGATTTTCCAAAATCTTTGACCACCGCGCCTATTATTTTTTCCCATAGAACCTTGTAAATGAGTTTGAAGCCAATCGCATGAAAATTATAAATGTCGAATGCCAGACTTTTCCACCGATTTTCCGACCATAGAGCTGAATTTCTCAAAATCGCTGATACACGTGTCAAATTATTTAATGTGAAGAGCTTTGAAAATGAGTTTGAAGTCAATCGGACGATAATCAAAAAAGTTTCATACAACAGTTTTCCACGAATTTTCCGACTTTGGTGGTAGATTTTCCAAAATCTTTGACCATTGCGCCTATTATTTTTTCCCATATAACCTTGAAAATGAGTTTGAAGCCAATCGCATGAAAACTAAAAATGTCGAATGCCAGACTTTTCCACCGATTTTCCGACCATGTGGTCGAATTTCCCAAAATCGCTGATACACGTGTCGAATTATTTTACGTGAAGAGCTTTGAAAATGAATTTGAAGGTGATCGGAATAAAATTAGACTTTCGCCCATACAACCTTGAGACCCCCATTTTCCACCCATGGGGGAGGATTTTCCAAAATCGGTGAAATATGTGTCAAATGAATTTTTGTGTTTGAACCTGATTGGATGGTAAACAAAAAAGTTTCATACAACAGTTTTCCGCGATTTTCCACGCTTGTGGGTGGAATTTTCCAAAATCCCGTCTTAGTGTGCACTTTCATCATAGATGAAAGCTTCTGTGAAAATTGCATCATCCTAGCTCTTATGGTTTGGGCTGTGCGATGATTGCCAATCAGTCAGTCAGTCAGTCAGTCAGCACGAACTCTTTTATATATACAGATAAAGGAATATACGTGCCAAATTTCATTGTTGATATATAACGTTTTATCGAATTGCGGGGAAACCAATTTGTCCAATTTTGGACAAATTTGGTCAGTTTGTGTAAACTCTGCAGAGACTCGCTTTAAGTAAGTTTAGTGAGAATATCATATAAGTTTTTCATACAAAAGCATTGTTTTCGACCGATCATTCCCATCAGAGTTATATGTTATAGTGGTCCGATCCGACCAGTGCCGACAAGTTCTACTGGGTCTCTGCAATGTTATTCTGTCCGTGTGTTTGTTTTACAACATTCAAGAGCAAGTTTAACCAAACTCGGTACACAAGTTGGTATATTGCATAAGCAAGTGTGAAGTTCTTCAGAGCCAGAATTTTCCGGCGATCTATAGATTGTTTTGGCAGCGAACGGGATATAGTGACGACAGAAAGACTCCATTTAAAAATTCACACAAATATATGGATATTGATATAATCGCCAAACGATCACATATTAGTACATATGTATATCATATCATATTGTTATTATTATCAGATAAATGTATAGCTATCGCTATATCGATCCACAGTAAGGCTTTTCTATCTCGAAGCGCTATCTGCCACTAACAAAAATCGAGTTACATTGGGAAGTCTCCAGATTTTAGCTTTTCAGCATATAAAAATAACATTAGATATTTTTAAATTTGTATACCCCTGCAAAGGGTATTATAATTTTGTCACGAAATGTGTAACGCATTCATTGAAGGAAACGTAGTCGACCCTATAAAGTATATACTATATCTGAATCAGCATCAATAGTCGAGTTGATATGGCGATGTTCGTCTGTCCTCAGTTTTAGAACTATCGTAATGAAACTTGTTACGGATGCTTTTTTTTCTGCAGGTATATGTCGGAGCCGGGCGGATCAGACCACTATAACATATAACTTCCATAGGATTCATCGCTCGACAATAATGTTTTTGTATGAAAAACTGTTTTGTTTATGAAGATATCCAAGACACCTTTATCAAATGTGAGTCTCTATGTTTATAAGTTATACACTCTGACCAAATTTGGTCAAAATCGACTATAAAACTTCTGTTTTTGAAGATTTTTGGACCATCCTCACCAAATTAAAATTTCATTAGATCTTCAAGAGATTGACAAAATTTGGAGCAAAATTGAATTTTGTATAAAAAACATTGCGCCGAAGATACCCGTTCATTCTTGTTGTTGTTATTATTGATTACTAAATTAAACTTTAACTTATTGTAAGACTTAAAGTTTAATTTAGTAATCAATTAATTAATTAATTATAATATTTACAGGGTGGGGCAACATAACCCCCCGATTTGAAATGAGCGCCATTCCGCTCAATGATAATGTGGATGGGTGGGCGTGGTCTCAATTGATAGATAAGGTTTTAAAGTTTTGTTACCACCAAGGCCAGTCGTGATCATGCGGTGGAGTAAAGAGCAACGAGCGTTCGCCGTAGAGGCCTATTTATCCAATGGCAACTCAGTCATCACAGCCCAGCGTCAGTTCCGAAATCGGTTTAATCTCGCGCCCTTGGCCCCTGTTCCGAACCATAAATCCATTGCTGATTGGGTCAAATGTTTTCGTGAAACCGGTAGTGTAGTGAAAAAAAGACCTGTAGGCGCCCGCCCCATCAGATCTCCTGAAAACATCGAGGCAGTGAGACAATCAATTGCCCAATCACCGCAGCGTTCTGCTCGCAAGCATGCAGCGGCCCTTGGACTGTCTTCGCGTTCTGTGAGGCGAATCCTTCACGATGACCTGCATCTTCATCCGTACAAGTTGGCCATTGGGCAGGAACTTTCGGAACGCGACTTCAATTCGCGAATAATTCCCTGGACGCCTCATCTCTCTCAGAGGCGATTTGGAGTGGCCACCACGATCGCCTGATTTAACCCCGTGCGACTTCTTTTTGTGGGGTTACCTCAAGTCCCGGGTCTTCAATAACCGTCCACGGACTCTTGATGACCTTAAGACCAACATCCGCGAGGAAGTGGCGAACATACCGGTCGACATGTTGGAGAGGGTGATGCGAAACACGCGAAATCGGTTCGTTCAGTGCATCGATAATGGAGGGCGTCACTTGGCCGATATGATTTTCAAAACTATGTGAAAAAAAACTTTAAGATATTTCCTACACATAATTTAAAAAAATAAACAAATATCTCTAATACTTTTTTATTTATTGCGTTACAAAATCGGGGGGTTATGTTGCCCCACCCTGTATAAGACTTTAACATGTTATGTCCGGCAAATTTACCGATCTGTGTATGGTTTCTTTTCAATTTTTAGTTAGCATTTGATGTAATAATAATAAAACAAAATATTTCAATATTTCAATACAGATGCAGATTACTCAGAAAAACAGTATTTCTTAGATTTATAGGTAGAGACATCTGAAATTGGAAACAAACTTGATCTGCGTATGGCATATAGGAACCTTCATTCCAAATTTGGTGTCTCTAGCTGTTATAGTTGCTAAGATCGACGCGTTCATCCGGACAGACGGACATACGGACAGACAGACAGACAGACAGACAGACGGACATGACCAAATCGAAATTTCCGTTGATACTGATCAAGAATATATACATATATTTTATGTCTCCTTCCGCCTGTAACGTTTCACGGATTAAGTACCCCCTGTTTACTCATTTTATCGGTACAGGGAGTAAAAATGCTTAACAGCGATCGGACACAAGTCGCCGAAGTTCTTAAGGAAACTTATTTTCTACACGATAATCAGGGGAAGCGCGCATGTATTTACAGGGGAGTTCAAAGATGGATTTGGGAATTTCCAACCTGGATACAAGGTGCTTTGTAATCAAGCAAACCCGATTAGACCATTTTATGAAAAAATAAATAACATATTTTACAGCCATTTGATGTACCTACAAAAATATACCATACAAATATGATATATCGAATGAAAAGTTAGGATAAGAGGGCGAAGCTTGGGCTATACATATTAACATTAATCGACGATCATCCAACACATTTCTTGTATATACAAGCAAACTTTTAGTTTAAAATATTTAAAAATCGATTTATGAATATTTTTGTTTGAGTTAAAGACAAATTCGCATTTTGGGAGAGTTATAGAGACAAAGTGTGCGTCAATTATGTTTTTGATTCTTCATGTTGATTTTGCCCCTTGTAAAAATTGGTTTTTTTTTGTAAATGCAGCATATTATCATCAGGTAAAATCAGTTGACTTTTCACTATATGCTAATTGGGTTGGTGAGTTTGTAAATGCTATGAATATTTATATTTGCAAGATATAATTACAAGGAATTATATGAAATGGAATGCAAAGATTTAGATTTCAATTCTTAAAGAATTGATAACCAAAAACAAACAAAATTAGGGGCCCACATTTAGCGCCACTTGAATAGGACACTTTAACGAAAAAACCTTTTAGAGAGCTCTGATTATTTTTAACACAAAGATTACTTAAATTTAAAGTAATTGCAATATTTTTGATTTTAAAAAAATAGTTTTAGTGGTGTGTTAAGCCACCTATCTGCTCCAAAACTTCACACACTCTGACCGGAAGCGATGTATAAAAATTGGCCAAATTCTTTAAAGAAATCGAGCTCCATGATAATTATATTGCTTGGACCAGTATTCTCGAAAGTTGTTGTCCTGATCCATACAAACATTTTCGATGATATTTGGCCCTGTTAATGAGTTTTGACAACCCGTCCTGTATGTATTGGTACATTATCAGGTTAAAATGTTATGAAGGTTTGGAAAGCCTCTTTTCAACATATCATTGGAATACAACGTATTCTTCATTGTGGTTGACAAAAATTGTCATTTGCAAAAATTATGACAAAAATTGTCATAATGTGAAATGCCCCGCCCCCGCCATTACACCGCCAACTCTGTCCAAATGATGAGTTTCTTTGCGGGAGTCATGGAAATAATAGCTATAGCCAGCGGGGTTTCCAAATTCATTTCTTTTATTTGTCGGAAAAGACCAGTCGATGATACTTCGACATCCAGGTCACATGAGCTCGATCAAAACTGAGATCTTGAGGTTTTCAAACCGGGTTAAGTGGTGGTTTATTCTTCATTTTTAGTCTTTTTATATGCTTATCCTTCGAAATAACCCAACAAATAGTCGTACGACTTGCCTTGTTAGCATATATTTCCCTGATTTCACCCAGAGTCGTGATAATTAGATGCTTTTTGTAATATAAGCAGCCTTTCCGCGTTAGAAAGAACACTGTGTTTGGGGCCTTTCGTATTTACTCATTATTTAGAAACATGGATGTAAGGTGTCGTATTCTCTCGATTTGGTTATAGGCCAGCGTCCTTGTAAACTTCGATTCGTCCTGTTTCAACAGCGGCTAAAGCATTTCCTCGACCCATTTTACGTTTTTTTTTAAATTAAATAGTAAAAATTAGGCAAATAGTTTGATTAACGAAAGATATGAGCCGACATGCAAAAGATAAAGATCAAGCTTAATGCATGTCCTGTTCAAGTTCAATATTAGGACCCCTAATTTTGTCGGTTTTTTGTTAATAACTTTTTAATAATACTTTAAGACTTAGCATTAAGTCGATCTTTTGAGTCAATTACAACAATGAAATGAGCTTTGGTCTCTCTACCATGCCTGGCTTACAAGCAATGGGCGATAGAAAACAGACTTAGTATGTAGTGTCCTATTCAAGTGGCGTGGGTCACCAATTTGGCAAACAGACTAATGTTGACCTCTGGACAAATGTGCATCAAAAATTTGTCAAAGCCCCCTCCCTCTCTTCTGCAAATAAACAACATCTAAAGCTTCCACACCTGTAAGATACATGTACAACAGTACTGTTAGACGAGTATTCTGCTGTCGGGTAGTTCCGACTGCAACGTTTTTATTTGTATTTTATATCTTGGTAGAAAATTAACTTATCTCGCCTACTATGGATACTGGATACTGGATACCTACGATGGAGACTGTCCCAACGAAGGACAATAGTTATATTTTGATATTTAATTTGACGTAGTAGATATCAATAGTGTTACATTTTCTTCTATAATTTATGCCTATGTGAACGTGAGATAAAAGCCGGGTAAATACAACTTAATCGAAATACTTATCGCTTTGTTCCGCTTCCAAGTTGTTTTTGGCTGATTAGTTGTAACTTCAACAGCTGCTTTCTAGAAAAATATTCCCCCAAAGATAGACAAATCATAACTTGCAACATAGCAATATACCTTGCATCCCTGGAAAACCATGTCCTGAAAGTGAACTGTTTTTGTCACTAAGTAGCGAAGCTTAGCATACATATGTAGATAACAGAATTCGGTTATATATGTCGACCTCAAGGCGTTCTCTAGTTTACTTAAAATTACACAATGAACTATTGCAATTTTTACCTTTGTTAAGTTGGCAGAACCAACTAGGAAAAACAAATCCGCACCGGCACATAGTAATCCGCCTTTTATCCGTTTACGATTGCCAGTTTTCATTTCCCGGGAAAATTCGGATCGTTAGTACAGCAACGACCCCAAAATAAATTTTAAACAAGGACTGATTTAACTAAGTTATTCTCAACGCCAGCTGCAAAAATTCTATGTCCATTAAAAACCGCTGGCGTCACGAAACATTCGAAAGTGTTGTTGCTTGGTTCTTGGGAATAGGCAAGGAAGTAGGAAAGAGGCAAAAAAGCTGAGACTGTGTGTGTTTTGCGACTCAAATTACAAAGACGGAAAGAATATGTTGGGTTTGTGTTAGTCTACTTGTTTTTTTTTTCACTCTTGAAGCAAGAGCACCGAATGTTGGTACACATGTCGGTATATGTATATCATCAGTTTATGTATCTATATCTTGCACATCAATATAGGTAGTCACCAAATTTGATATACCGATTAGCTTTATATTTTAATTAAACCGGACTGAAAACAGAGTATTCAGCTGTGCCAAATTTCCGACTGCAACGTTCATAAATCTAAATGCACTAATAAGTGAAGTATAATTGATCGAGGCTATTTTTTTTAAATTGTTTCCGCGAATTTCGCAATATAAACTTAAAATCAATAAACATAAAACTAAAAATATTTCAGTAGCATATTCAAACTTCGGGAATGCAAAAACTGAATTCCTGTTTTCCATTAAGCAAATACATAAATATTATAATCAGACTGCAGAAAATTATATGTATGTAAGTGTTTCTCAAAACACCTTGTACTTCAATTTGCTTATAGCTCCTTTACAAACAGCTGATTTTCCATAAAATGGATCGCTAGGATATTTCTTCTTCCATTAATCCCAAAAAAAAGTTAGAACAATTTTTCGATTGATGGAACTTTTTTGGTGGGGTCTCATATGCAATATTTAAAAGTTATGTCGATCCCAATAACATCTTATTTGTTTTGGAAGTAGCGGAATTCCTAAGTTTTCGTAGTAGTAGAGTGAAAACAAATTACCCCCTTTCTTGTATTTTGATGGTTAAAGATCTCCTATAGTACGTAAATGAAGCGGTATTACATTTAATTTTGATTTAAATACGCTTTCATAACAAGATAATTTGAAAGAATATAAGGTTTAAGATCTTTTCAAATTTCTTCCATTTAGAGGCAGTAATATCAGGTATTGCGATAGCCCTTATCTATCCATGTACGCAGGAACACACGTACAGATGTATCGAGATGTCCTACTGTATACTCGTTAAAAGTAAAATGAACAAGGTCTTGCTGGGGCCCGACCAGTCGATCGAGAGACGACTTCCTAGAACAGTCATCAGTGCGAGTGTGTGTGTGTGTGTGTGTGTGTGTGTGTTTGTCCGTTTGTATTAGTGAGCGACCCGCTGTCACTGTCTCTTTCAAAGAAACGAAGTACACATACAGAATGCTAAAAAGCATACATGCATACATATGCGTGCGTTGGTGTGTGTATGTGTGTGACACTGCGTAGGGCAACGTGAAGTTGGAACGACGCGCGTCGCCTATCTACGTACATAGATACATACATCCATACGTATGTACACTTGTATGTGTGTGTATTTTATACATACCTGGCGAGGTGCGGGTCTAAAAAGATTGTGATTGTGTGCGTACTCGCAGCAGGGAATAACGCTAACTATTAGTTCAAGGTAACAAGCGAGCCCAAAACCACGACAACAACAACAACAACAACATTAAGAACAACAACAAACTAATGACACAACGAGTTTCTATTTAGAGACGTGATTGTAGGATATCAACAGGTAGAAAAAGACAAGCGAAGCAAAACAACAAAATGAAAAAGAGAATACGCAAATATATGTGTGTATGTATGTACATACACACCCATACATTTGTATAAACAAACATCGTTAGGTGACACGGGAAAATGACAACTTGAGGAAATCTTTTTACAAGATTATATACGTACATATATATGTACATACATACACATGTATATTATTTTAATAAGTCTATGTTTACTTACTATTTGGTTTGTTTAAATGTATATTTGGTTAACTTGAAAGAACGTAACAATTCAACAAGCTAAATTGAAATATTCCGTCGGCAAAACAGGTTAGCGCGCGTGTTCCGCCTTTTAGCTTAGGTTTAAGTTGCTGACAATCCACATTGACACTAATTTGCACTCAGTTAATATTACTTTTATGTATTATTATTATTATTATTATTATTATTATTATTATTATTATCTGTATCCATTTCTAGACATATATGTATACAAAACAAAATCACATACATACAAAATACATACATACGCATATGCACATACCTAGAGATACGTATGTACATAAAAATTGTATGTAAATTGTAAAATTTCAACAATAAACACAAATTATTTACTTATTTATTCATTCATTCCTTTAACTTCTATTTTGATTTTGATTTCGATTCCTTTTCACTTATTCAATATTTCTTTTATTCTTGCCAACTTTTCTCGTTACACGCACACGCACATGTCACCACACACTCATACACACGCAAATACACAACGAATGCGGACGATGACGATCCCGATCGCAATCGCCACACGTTACACATACATATGCACGTGCACACACATGTGCACAGATACAGCCATGTGTGTTCGCTGATTTAAATGCGTGTATATATGTATGTACATACAAAAACATACATACGTCTATACATACATATATGTAGATATGCATATATCGCGGCGCAACGCGATCCTTCGCTTGTTACTTTTATTTTGTATCTTCCCCGTTTAAATGTAATTTTCGTTGGGAGTTGTCACTATAACTATGCTTCAATCTAATGCAATTTTAAATGCGGCAATTTAAATATTAAAAACGCTTGAAAACAACCGCTCTCCAACCGCTTGCCGCAAAAACCGAAATATTAACAGACAACGATGCTTCCGTAACGCAAATGGTGTCTGTTATTAACAGACACATTTCAGATAGACCAAAGTTGCGATTAACAGAGCTTACTCGCTACATGAACAGCTGATGTTTCGAATGTATCGATATATCAAAATTTAAAACGAACACTTAATCGATATTATTCGGTAAATATGGTTCTCGTCACAAAAATTGTGAAATAATTTTAGAATGCGATTTCCCGCTGCGATTTAACTTTTTGCAATCATTTGTATTAAAATATAAAATATATAAAACTTGGTGCCACACACAAGCGAAGCGAATACTATTATGATTGGAGTATCGATAAGGTGTTTAGACCGACGATTAGTAAAGTACTCCTCCGATTACTTTTCCCATAAGGAATACACAGGCGATGGCTGCCGATGGTTGCGATAAGTGTTGTAAACGATCAATCATTTTGCGCATCGATACCGCGTAAATACTCTGTATCGACGCTGTTTTGAGTTTGGCGGCAGTTCAAAATCAAATTTAAAAAAATAAATGGACTGCAGATGCCTTACAATGACCAGGGAATGAAAAGAACACTCATTTTGACTTGTTAGCGAACAAATTAAAACAAGCCAAATGGAAATAATCGCATGCTTATAAGAAGTTACACGTAGGACTTTAATTGCCAGAGCTCCAAATTATCATTAATGTCTCAGGGAGCTGTGTGACCCGTACTCGGTCATATATGAAAATAAGAACAATATACATAAGTTGTACATGTAAATATTAAAAAAGTACAAATATAATCATCAAATACAGCATGGATCTCTTAGTATGTACATGGTATGTATTTGTTTGAGGCGCTTGTTGTATAGCCAATGCCACCACATGCACTTTCATGGGATTGGAAATGTCCTTTCTCATACCGCAGTTCTTGTATTTTAGGTTGCTAATTGTTGGTATAGCACGCAATATACGTATGATATATAATTCATATGATTTGACCTATCATGTGGGTAAAAATATTTATATATAATTTCTTTAGCATAAGCCTGCATCGCTCCTCTGCCGATAAAAATTTAAATTTTTTTACCTACGTCATGGCTGGTTTACACTGAAGTCCGACCAACACTTAAGTTTTCGTTAGACATGGTCGATTATTTTTGACTCTGACTGTTTACAGTGAAGGCCGCCGTCCGGGTTGCTCCTACGGCAGGTATGAGATATACATATGTGTATTAGTCTGATGTTGATCAAATTTGGCCAACATAAAGCACATGATGAGTTTGGTTAGGCTATCTTTATAAACAATCATGTAAGACTGCTCTAGTCGAGTATACCCGACTACGAAACTCCCTGTACCCAGGTCTAAAACTTCCAATCACAACTTCCCACTAAGGAATGAGAGAATGTGCTTCCACGAGGAATGCCTTCTCAGTTAGTAATTTTAACTCCGAAATATGAAGTCCAACGACGATTCTACATACTAAAGTAGCAATATCTGCGTGCGAAATGAATTAGTTTACCTCGCACTATTTTGGAAGGCTAAGCCCGCGCATATCATGAAACCGCCACTGCTCTCACGAGTAATTTTAGAAGGACTTTGTCTTCGCGTAGATAAATTCGAAGCGGTCGTTCAAAAACGCACTATTAAAAAGGCCGAGATGAATGGAAATAACTGAACATTTGTTCGCCTGTCTTTTCTGACTTCGATTTTCGTCGACAAATACAAAATTTTTAATTGTAATTATTGTAACTAACTAGTTTATTAAAATATATTAACTAAACAAAAAACCAAAAATTTAGAAAAAGGTTAAAATTTTGAATTTTGTTAATATTAATTAATTAATTAATATTAAATGGAAAAAATTCCTGAAAATCTTTTACTATTTGATAATTTAAAACACATCGAGTCAGATTCAATCACTTATCATTTCAGCGCGAAAACTCGTATTTTAAGATTGTATAGCCGTAATGTTTTTCCAGAAAAAACTCAACCCTTAACCCTCCCCCCACCACCCTATCTACGCCACTGAATTTAAAGAATATCAAAATAAACAAAAGTGCTCTAGTCGAGTATACCCGACTCCGAGAATCTCTGTACCCAGGTCTAAATTTAACACACATCTTCGTACACTTACAGATATACGTACACATACAAGCGGCAGTACCAGCGGGCTATTTTAAGTGGCGGCTGCGTTGCTACTTCACCGCAATGCTCCACAGTGCTGAATCTTGTTTGTGGAATAACTTTCATGTTCAACCGATCGAATTTTTTACAAGTAGATTAAGAGTTACCCAAGCATGATACATGAGATCCGGAATAAAGTTGACCTTTGCTGCAACATACATATATATACACGGGCAGAGGGACGGGGACGTCGATTTTCAACAGAGGCTTCTCTACGCATTCTCCGGACTTGAGGATGAATCTGCACGTACAAACATAATACATTGTCCCACCCAACAATCAAAAGAAATAGGCTTTTTGGATAGCATTTCTTCCAAACAATGAAAATAGGAACCGATTGATAGTATAAATATAATAAATAAAACGTCACGAGCTTGTTTCAGTTTTTTATTCCACATTCCTACTATTCCATAATATGTACACAGGTTTTTATTTATGATATAGTAACTTATTAAATGTTGTTTAAATAAAGAGTTTATAAACTGATTAAATATAAAGCTGAAGCCTCATTCTCATGTGGCTTTATCTTCCTGTAGCCATAAAGAAATTCGGTTAAATATTGTTACCCGTCCTTTGTTATTTCCATCTTAAAGTTTGCACCACGCTTAACTGTTTTTCCTGTAAAGCGAGAAAAATATATAATTTAAAATTTATTCAGATGAAAAAAATGTGTGGGGAGCACCTCATCCAACACAAGAAATAGGCTTAAAATCAGTAGATTATTTTTTCATTTATTGTTCAAATGATGGGGAATCCGTAGAAATATCATCATAATGAGCCATGTGTTGGATTCAGTATTAAGTTCTCCTTTGGATCAATAAAATATTGCTAAGCATATCCAAAGAATACAGCCATACTATGTGTAGCCAAATTCAATTAAAACATTTTGTTTGATATTTTCCCCGATTTTAACTCGATGAATATACTAACGCACGATGAATATACTAACGCATGCACATTCAAAATGTTAATCGAAAAAACCTGCGATCATTCAGACAAATCCACAAAACAAATATGCAATTTAAGGTTTGGTTTTTGATTCTTTGGTTAACCTCAACATCAATTTTATAGGTTCAGCGAAGACAAACACTTAAGAAAATTGCTTACCTCATCTTTTATATAGTTAAAGCGGGCAGAATTCCAAAATTCCATCTGCAGGAGAAAGAACACAAATTAAGAATCTCAAATTTACATGCAGCAGTACACACTATATTGAAATCAAGTATTGCGTAGAGATATCAGCTATGAAATATTTTGCGTTGGATTTGGAACAGATCTCTTCATGGTAAATCGAAGCGAGCTGGGTCAGTTTGTCATCATATTATCGTTAATACTTGGTTTATTTATTGATCTCTTAGATGTTTTCATGGGCTCACCTTCGTTTGGGATGGAATAAGAATTCAAAGAGCTAAGTTCCCATGTATTGTTAAGCCCGACGATGTTCAATCTGTAGAGAAAATTTTAAAAGGAAATGTTAATATAACTTAACCTCACAACATATAGAAATTAGTATTGCCTAGAGATATCAGCTATGAAATATTTTGCGTTGGATATGGAACAGTTCTCTTCATGGTAATCAAAGCGAGCTGGGTCAGTTTGTCATCACATTATCGAAAATACTTGGTTTATTTATTGATCTATTAGATGTTTTCATGGGCTCACCTTTGATTGGGATGGAATACTAAACGACGTTAGAATTCGAAGAACTAAATTCCACTGCATTGTTAAGCCCGACGAAATTCCGTCTGTAGAGAAATTTATAAAAGGAAATGTTAATTTTCAATTAACTTAACCTCACAACATATAGAAATTAGTATTGCGTAAAGATATCAGCTATGAATTATTTTGCGTTGGATATGGAACAGTTCTCTTCATGGTAATCAAAGCGAGCTGGGTCAGTTTGTCATCACATTATAGACAATACGCATTTTACTTTTTAAAGCATTAGATGTTTTTATGGCTCACCTTAGAACACGAAGGGCTCAATTCCACTTTGTTACGCGCGACAGAATTCCACCTGTGAAGAATATTTAAAAGATGCGTAAGAAAGGATTTTTATAATCTAAGTTTACCAAATATGTAAATATTGAGTTGTCAGCAATTAATTAATTTGCGTTGGATATGGAACAGTTCTCTTCATGGTAATCAAAGCGAGCTGGGTCAGTTTGTCATCACATTACTTACATATTTATATAATATTATTAAGGTATTTTGAATAACGAACCTTTACTTAGGCCAATGCTGGAAGGGCCTGATACCCAGGAGTTGTAAGCCATTGTGATACCTTTGCAATAAAAGAATATTTTAATAAGTGATTGTCTTAAATTATTTGTCAGCAAATTTATAAAGAGTTGGATCAGTTCTACTATCTTAACATAAACCGATTACATGGTTAATTCAAGTTTAAATAAATTATCATCACAAAAAGCGTATCTTTTTTGTCTCGATGTTCTACTTACATTTTGTATTACAAGATTTATACATTTTCGAATTAATTCATCTCGAAATCAAATCAAATCTGGATAATTTATTTTTGTTTGTCCTCAAAGAAATTTCATTTTAGTGCAAGCAGCAATCCATCTGTAAAAGAACATTAGATGATGTATTTTACAAGTTAGTGTAATTGTTTTCAATTGCTTACCTTTAGTTGGGATGGAATGTTGGGGTTCTTACAATTGGCCGAATACTGAAGCGTATTAACCTGAATAAAAGAAAAATAAATTTAATAAGAGTCTTAACAATACTTGACCTCTAGAGCAAAATATCAAAAACGTTCAGTTTTAAGGTGAAAGTGTCATCAATAATTAACTTCAAGAGTAGCAAATAATAATAATAGGTCATCATGAATATATTTTTTAACGTGATGGGAATGCTTCAAAGAACAACTTACTGTAAATTTCCAGTCAAGACATGAAATATTTTTGTGTGTGCAATCTGAAAGATATGAAAACAAAATAGGTTAGTTTGTTGAAACCCCAAACATATCCTAAATTCTAATAATTACTTCAGTTTTAAGGTGAAAGATTCATCAATTATATATTTCAAGAGTAGCAAATAATAATAGTCATCATTTTAAAAATACTACATATTAGAATTGTACATTTTGAAGGTCGAGGAAATCGGCCAGCTCGTTAAATTTTTGGCGAAGTTCGACGTTCGCTTGTGACGACCAGTAGGAACTAGTTCGGTTGAAATAACTCGTAAACGATTCGATACAATTCTAATATATATGTGTAGATTTGGATATACGTTAAGCCACTTACCATTGTATCATCATCAAAGTACAGCTACTAAGCATTTAGTTCATGCAGGTGTAACTTATCTGAAATATAATGTAATCAAATATTAATTGATTTATTCGAAATCGAATCTAAATATTTATATATTTCAGACTTACCATTATATTTTGATAAATGCGACAAGCACTAGAAACAAGCCAACTGGCGCCTTCCAGAGTGCGAACATTCCTGCAAGTAAATAAATACAGCATTAATAACTTATGGCACTTATACAAAAATCATAAACGGTTTAGTTTCTTGATTCAGACTACTTTAGTTTTTCATCATTAGATTACAGCGACGAAAAATAAAACATCATTTAATTGTACAAAAAGTATAATTGTTTTGCAATTTCTCACCTTTCGACAGCTGCACAACTCCGAGACTGGAATACCTGTAAAGAGAGAGAGAGAGAGAGAGAGAAGCAACCCAACAATACCATTGACCCACCATACAAAAATTGAACATTAACTTTCGTTTTTCTTTTTATTATTGTTTCACTTTGACATTCATATTGTCCGAATGCAATCGTGATTCACAAGTACACCCCTTATTCAACTTAAACGGCCTCTTGAACGGGTGGCTCATAACCCTCTGGGCGGTCAATTACGGCTCCCTCGGCGGAGACGACGGCCTCGGTGGTCTTGCCGCCACCATCGCCATGGAGCTCCAAGAGTTTGGAGATGTCGAAGCGCGGCTTCTTGAGCACCTTCACTTTGCGGATGTAGACATCGTGCAATGGGTAGATGCGCTGGCAGCTCTTCTCAATGTCCTTAGCAATCGAGTCCAGTGCCAGTTTGTTAACCAGCTGCTTCAGATCGGCACCGCTAACCTCATTGGTAATGATGTCAGTCATGCGACCGCGAATCTTGCGGACCTGCGACTGCTGAGCATAGCATGTCTTGCGCTGCGATTGCTGGTCCTTGGATGTAAATCCAATGCAGAACACGCGCAACAAGTATCCATCAACGGTCTTGGCCTCAACGATAGCCTCAATGAGAGTTTGCCATTTCTTTACCATCGATCTGTTTCGGAAAGAGCGTAACGTAAATAACAGAGCTGGCAAACAATGGCTGCGCCTATCAACGATATCGATTGTTTTCGATAAACTTTCCCACTATCATTCTTGTGAATGCAATCGAACACGATTACTCTAATTAACAAGTAGCTTTATTACAAAAACATGTAACTTTTACAATTTATTATCGATTCTAGTGAGTCATCAGATGCTAGGGTTTTTATTCATACTTATTAAATCATTCATTCGAAACGGAACACCTAACAATTTTAATTCCTAATGATTAAATCGGAATTGGCCCTATTTTTCGATTTATATACATGGTAAAAGAAAACCTGACCAAAAATAAAATAAGGTTGCAAGGCGAACTAGGTCATTAAGAACAATGGACTGATCAGGAATATATTTTGTTCAGTTCGAACTAGCTTATTCTGAACGAATCGACACATCTCCGTTATATAGCCGACTTGGATAAATATTGAACATGTTCACTGGTTTTCTGTTTTGAGACAACTCACGTGTTCATAGACCGTTCATTTTGCTACTCAGTTGCCGCATAATATTCATTGACGATCATTTACCCCAGTTTCCAATCAATTTCCTGGCTTTAACTTGCTTGCTGTCAATAGAACTAATAAAAAAAAAACACACAAAATAAACAAAAACAAAAGAGCTAAGCAAAAGTGCGCTGCCTAACAAAAATAATCACTTAGTAAAGTGAACCATTTGAAAGAAACATGAAACATACATATGTATGTACATACATACATACATAGTTCAGGTGAACACTTTTACCACTAGCTGAAAGACAACCCAATGCAATCATATGTACTTACATACATATGTACATGGACAGCTCAATCGTTTATTGTAAATGACTAATTGAGTTAACTTTAAGCATTTCCTCGTTTTTGTATTTGTTGCAAATAGGTGGTCGCCAGCCTGCCCCAATCCAGGCTAATATGTACATAGTACATACGTATTGAAAAAAAAATAAAGTATTACTAACCTGTACTTGTCTGTAGTTAAATCCATGCCGTGGAAATTGCAAAGCACGTTGCGATCCTGCACATCTTCGGCAATGAGGCGGAACTTGCGGAAAGACCGCTCGGGGTCTATATCTTTCTGCAAGTCGGCCAAAGACACTTCAAAAACGCGACCTTTTAGGTAGTCAGAAGCAATTCTTTGACCCTGCGTTCGGTTAACGAGGGTTTTACCGATCTGCCGGGTTTGGAACATGTTTGGAGCTTTGACATCGTACCAATCCTTACGGGAGAATGGATCCACCACCTTCTTTTTGCCTCCTTTCTTGCCGCCTTTGGAGAGACCCTTATTTTTGCCGACCGCCATGGTAAATGTCTAAACCGGAAAAGGTAGAGACACGTTGGCAGAACTGTCAAAAGGCGGAAACTGTCCGCAGGGTTGATTTTTGCAGTTGAAAAAAATGAGGCTGTTAAGCACCATACGATTGTCAATTGTTCAACAATAGTGGAACGAACAGAAACAAAACAAAATTCAAACAAATAAATATTAGAGTACTCATCCAAGTTCCAATCGACAAGTTGGATACAATATAACAAAATTTGTTCTTTTATTAGTCATTCTGAATGCAAATCCGCATGCCCGGAATATATATTTAATTTTATATGGTAAAATGAGCATGAAATAAATGTTGTTAATGTTCCTAATTTTCAGGCCTGCTCCCAATTCCACATTTCATCTTAGCTGTTCCGAATACGCCAAAACGAGTGATATTATCATTTTGAAAACGAGTAGCATTTGAATATTCGGAATTTTAAATATATGCCAGAATTCATAGAAAAATGTTAGTCAAATTACATATTTATTAATTAATTTAAAAATTGATTGTAAATTTCACCATTCAAAATGAAAACGAAATCGATCAGGGAAACGTGCCTATTCGCATTTCATCATATGATTTGCTTATCGATAACAAAGTTAAGAGTCGATATGTGCTCGTGTTTTTTAATGCATTAAATAAAATTCGAAATTGGTTTTGTTCTTAGTTTATTTTGTTGGAGTTAATAAAAACAATTATAAAGTTTAATATTTCTATATGAAAATATCTTTAATTATTAAGGTTTATATGAAATGCAAATAATTGTATGCCAAAACGCAAGTAAAACAATATCAAATGAGAACAACACCTCACAAAACGAGCGGAATTCATTCGCATTTACTCCCTTTACCCATAAAATGGGTTAAAAGGGAATTTGTGCAAGTGTATGTAAGAAGGAGACATCTTCGACACTAACGTATATATATTCTTGATCATAAGATTTCGATTTGGCCATGTACGTCTGTCTGCTCCTCTTTCTAGATGAACTCGTTGATCTCAGCAACTATAAAAGCTAAAGACACCAAATTTGACATGTAGGTTTCTGTATACCATAAACAGATGATTTTTTTCCGATTCACCGCAGAACCAACATTAGGATTGATTTAAGGCCATCATTTAGCTCCGATTGATAATTTTTATGTCTGTCAGGGTATACTTGGTAGGAAAAACGGAATAATGGCAATTATTTAATAAATGAAGACAGTACAGTATACTTGTACGGAAAATAAATTATTTTGAAGTTAACCAAATAATTTAAAATTATCGCAGCCCTAGCAGGCAAGTAGCTGATATTGGAACAGGGTTATATACATAAAAGTCTTGAGCACCTAATTTTTTTGACACAAAAAATGCAATTGTGCTGCTTTTCGTGGAAACAGCTGTTTATGGAAAATACACATGCACTGTACTGTCGTTGTTAAGCGTAAATTGGCATCCCTCTTATTTTCACAGCTGAGTGACAGTCAGAATATTAAAGAAGCTCCGTGTTCCTTTTGATATTTCATTTTCAATTCTTTTTGCAATCCCATAGTGAAACCTGATGTTTCATGTGGTTAAATTTGCGCAAGATCAAAAGCGTTTTTTTCTGAATTGCCTATTTGTTTCGTATTTTTTTGAACAGCTGATTTGGCTGAAATATGACCTGAACGTTTAAGTTTTGATGCGATCCGCCGATTGCAAACTGAGTTTGTATTGAAAAAATAAAACAAAATAATTGTTAAAAAAGTTGTAAAAGTTTTTTTTTATAATACAGTACTTAGTAATATTGGATAATCGAGGTGGCAGCTTACTCAGTATTCAACACTTTTGTTTTTCATGCGATTGGCTAACAACGATGGTGCTCAATGATTTTGGAAAATATCTACCGACCTTCAGAATTTGAAATGCAGGGCAGTTCTTGTAGAAACATACTTGGGGTGTATTAAATGTGTAAAGGTGCGGTCACACGATATGGCATTTTCCCACATTTATGTAATATCGTTATCGAAATCAACCGTAAAAAATGTTATATGGCAAAAGTAAGAATATAAGTTAAGTATTTTAACATATTAACTTATATGGCACGTTTCTACCATAGAAATTCTTGATCTGCTTTGTCGTGCAAGCAGGTATCTCAATCACAAAATTTATGTGGCAGCCTGCTATACCGTACTCACACGCTATGGTAACTGCCGACTGTCCTAAATGTGGCAAAATGACACATCGTGTGACCGCACCTTTATAAAGCGAGAGAATATTCAGAATAAGTTTGACTCGTGCGACAAAAATTAATACCAGACAGCTTCAAGTATTACGGTGCGGTCACACGATATGGCATTCTGCCACACTTATGTAAAATCATTGTCGAAATCAACCGTAAAAAGTGTTATATGGCAAAAGTAAGAAAATATGCTAAATATTTTAACAAGAAATACTTACATATATGGCACGTTTCTAAAATAGAAATCTTTCTAAAATTTATTGGCTAAAAATCTGTCTATAACGGGCAAATATTGAAAATGTAAATTATAGATTTTGGTTTTGTTTCTATGAGGAATAATGAAATAGCAACACTACTTATCGATAACAAATGTTTTATGATATTTATTATACATCAAAATGGAAACGCAAACGTCAAATTAAAATTTTAAGCAAGGTTAAATGCTTCGATCGTCGTCAATGTAAAAAGCTGAATGTTTCTAACAACGTTGAAGGAAGCTCTTTCAAATTTTAAATTAAACAAATTTAGATTTTGAGTGATCTAACAGTCCTTTCCATTGCAGCACATTTATTACATTCGACGCCAATTGTAATTTTGGCGAAACGTGGCTGAAGGTAACATATATATTAGAAATGTAGCCATCCACCCCTGCAGTTTTTAGTATTTTGTTATCAAAAACAAGATGCTTATCGATGAAGTCGTGTAAAGGCAAACAATGATTAACAGTTGTGTGCACGGGCATACATACATTGTGCGTCACAATTATTATTTTTAAATAAATAGTTATATTAAAAACATAAGTTTATATGTTAAAAAATTTAACATGTATTTGATGATATAGAAATTTGTAGGGTTGATTTCGATAATGATATTGTATACATATAAGTGGCAAAATGTCATATAGTGTGATTTCAGCTTTAGGGCTGTAAACTTTAAAGTTTTGTTTTAAGTCAACACAACATAAAATAAACTATTTGTTTCACTTTATTCTTCATTTAATTTCCCATACGTTCCACCGATAATTTTTTTTATGTAGACACGGTGTGTGTTGTGGAATGGAAACTTGGTATTTTAATGCAAGCAATATTTGGTCACACAGTCAATTATTCATCGCATCCATTTTTGTTCTGCTTAGTTCCTTTTAAATTTTTTTTCGCAAGCTAAAAATAATATAATTGTTTGTCTTATAAACAAATATTTTTTCACTAAAACATAGCACAACACATTTTGAATAGTGCAAAACCTTGCTCATCAGTGTAACATTTAATATGGATACGGCTGGCTTTGGTCTATGTTAAAAGATATCCGTATCATTGTTTATGGAGGGACCTTACTACTAAATAACTTCTGATCTCGACATTAACCTATATACAAATGAGTAAATGTACAACTTCACTGGTGCATACAGACTTCTAGTGTAAGCGGTCATTTGTTTATTGAAATTCGGCTCTGCACTTGCCACAGAACAACGCTCAGGAATCGCATAAATAACTTGTATACAAACATACATACATACGTGCATATATATGTGGACTTACATATGTGGCATCTTTTGGCATAACCTGCGATGTACATCAACTGAAACAAGCTCATAAAGTAATGGATCCAACTAACTTTGCGTACGAACACTATGGGATACTAGTTCAAAACGACGAGGAGGATATTTCAAAGCCCCACGAGTTCTGCGGTATAAACGTACAAAGCCTCAATGATGGTGAGTTATACATACATTGTAGTTTACTACAAGGAATAAGTTCAGAAGTTCACTTTTTGGATAGCAATGCGAACGATCATGCAATTGATTCGTTCGTTTAGTTCGTTCCTTTTTATATTCGCCCGTTTCTTTAAATAGTTGGTTGTGTTCCTCAGTTCGTTCTGCCAATCGTACTGCATCCGATTCTTAGCCAAATAAAAACTAATAGAAATAACACTTTTTTCTGCTAAGCCAAAGTCTACAGAAATCCTTTGACTTCGATTTTAGTTCGTTTTGTTCATTTGAGTCCCATTACTGCAAATATTTTTAGATAAATTAAATAAATTTTGCGAACTTATTCTGAGTGTTATAGGTGTTGCAGGGTGAGCTGTAGTGAGGATATGGACATGAGCTGCACAACAATCGATGGCAATATCGAAAATATCGATATATAAAGATACTTTCGTGGAGGTGTTCGCGATTTTAGGCCCGATAGTCTAAAGTGGCGACTATTGAAAGTTAGTGCAGTAGTGAAGCTATATTACAATCATTCATGAGAGAGATTCTTGCTCTATAAAATATAATGGCCACGTCACCAGAAAAACTTGTTCCCTGATAATTTTCCTGATAGCTATGATCTCTCTGGGTAGTATCATATCATGTATCATCGAAATAGTACTCTACTCTTAATCGATTGTGACACGATCAGCTGTTTCTATCGCAATGTTTTTCTGTCTGTCTGTACGTCAGGATGAAACCGTAGTAGAAAAGCTGGAGGGAACACATTTGGAATGAAGGTTTCTGTATACTGTACGCAGATCAAGGTTGTGGGTCACTCATATTCTACTATCGAAATTTAGAGCCAATTGTTTAGGAAACGCCAAAGTTATTGAAGAAACCATATTCGGGACTGCAGAGCGGGGAAGAGCACCAGCGTAGTCGCCAGTTAAAATGTCTCGCTTGCAGTGCAGTGGACTATTGCTTGTGTGCGTATGTGTATGTGTAAGTGTTCGAAGATGTGTTTGGAAGACATAGGTAGAGGGAGTCTTGACCAGAGCATTGTTTTTTTTTGTCTCTTTTAAATATGCATAGGTGGAGTAGCAACTTCGTGGGTTTTAAACTTCAGCTTTCGTCATCAACTGCAGTACCTTTTAATAAATTATAAATATTTGGAAAATGTATTGTAATTACTTACAAGCTGCTTCCATTATCTAGTTTTGTTTCAAAGCTTCCAGTCTGTCATGTGAAAAAGAACGTTGCAGTCGGACGTACCCGAGAGCAGAATACTCGGTTTCAAGCCCGGTATAATTTGTTTATTTTTGGGGTGGGAAGGAGAGAAAAACATGGTAATCTGTACTTCAAATTTGGTGAATCTACCTGAACAGGTGTTAAAGAAATACATTTTGTTCATTTGCTGGGGTGTGGGTGGTTTACCAAAGTTGTGCTAGCTTGTGTTCTAAATTTGGTGACTCTACCTACAGATATAGATTTTGCTCCTTCGCGGGGAATTTGTTGATGCAGGTCTGTCAAGGAGCTCAACATTAGCCTGCATGCCAAACTTGACTCTACCTATACAGGTGTGGGAGATATAGATTTTGACACTTTATAAATTGTGTGGTACCAAGTTTGGCTGCTCTACCTTCAAGGGTGTGGAAAATTGCGTTCATACGGACGAACGAACGGATGGACAGACGGACATTTCACAAACCCGAGTAGAATTGAGAGCTTAACGCCTTTGGTTTCTTACAACGGCGTTGGCAACAAATATAATAAGGTTAACTAGGTCTTAAACTTATCGATCAATTGAAATATTTGATCAAAGTTATTCTCCAGGATAACTCGCCAATGGCCAATGATAATCGCAACATTTAACCCTTTCATGCACAAAACTTGTCCAGAGCAGTTGTATTTTTTTATGTTTGTTTTTGATTATTTTGAGGCAAATGACAAAAAAAGATCAGTTCACATTAATTTAGTTGTTCAGACTGTCTGGCATCTCACTACAAACAAGAGAATTATGCAGCCAAGGTGCTGTGTTGTATACAAACCATAAATATGTACATAAAAGGGTTAAGGATATTCATTGAAGCATTTTTGCTTACCCTTAATATATTATCTTAATAAAGTATCCTAAACAACTGAGTGTGGTAAAATTTGATTATGGATTTTGAATGATATCGGTAGAAACTACTAAGTATGCATGTACTATTTGTTAGTTACCAATGGCTTACACACTAATTGGGGCATTGGTTTTGTATGCACGTATCAGTTCTAGGCCCAAACGGCATTGCCCAGACCACCGAGATGGTCCTGGCTTCACAGAATGATAAGGTTTTTGAGTCATTTATGCAATCGGAAGCACACAACATAGTCAGCTATGATGGCAAATCATTATTGAGGACGGCAAAAAGTTTTTGCCTTACGTCAACTAAAATGTAAGTTATTTAATGCAGCTACTTTGATTGTTCCAATGGGTTTTTCAACTTGCAGGCAAAGAAAACCAGTCGCTAACAACTTGCAAATGCGAAACAACGATCTTATGCTGGGAGTGAACAGTTCAAAGGCAACAGTCGAGGCTAACGAAGGAGCCATTCCACAAGATTTGGTAAATTGCATGGAGCAGTTGCATCAACAACATCCACACGAAAATAATCAGGACCGAACAAAACATTCTGAAGCTATGGATAGAAAAAATATTGCCTTGATGAACGCTAATGGGAAGTCCAGGCGCTGGGAGCAAAAGCTTGTTCAAATTAAGACTATGGAGGGGGAGTTTAGTGTCACCATGTGGGCATCTGGGACTTCGGATGATGAGTATTCCAGTTCCGATCAGAACCCAGAAGACGTCGATTATTTAAATGACACTGAGAATGCCTCAAATACGGCAGTGCTCATATCACCAAACCAATCAATATGCGAAGAGCAGATTCAAAAAAATGACACAGTATTACAGCAGCAACACTTGTTTTTTCAACAGCAGCAAGAACAATTTCTGCAGCTGCAGCAACAAATGAATGCTCCCTTAGCAGGGGCAACAACAACAGACAAAACAAACAGCACCCTTAAAAGAAACTCGAATTGCGAAGTCGAAGCGCACCCACCATCGTTTACAGCGAGTTCTCAGGATAGTCAGCGGTCTAACGGACAAACGCTTATGGCCATGGAGAACCAAACATTATCACAAAATGATAATGATTGCGAGCTATCAAATGAAGTAGCTGCGTCCGGATCTCTGTCATTTGGTGTGGTTCGTCAAGGTAAGCTGCAATATACATAGATTCAATTACGTTCAAATCATATATTTATATTTAGAGAATAACTTTGCGTAATTAAAAATAATTGTAACAATAATAATTCATTTCATTGATTGAATAGTAACGCCTTCAGCGGACAATGTGGCAAACGATCAATCCGACTTTTCGCAATATGTCAACGATAAAAAGATCGCTTGCCCCCATAAGGGTTGTCATAAATATTTTCGGGACTCATCTGCCATGCGCAAGCATTTGCATACGCACGGTCCTCGTGTACACGTCTGTGCAGAATGCGGAAAGGCCTTTGTGGAAAGCTCCAAACTAAAGAGACATCAGTTAGTTCACACGGGTGAAAAACCATTTCAATGTACCTTTGAAGGCTGCGGGAAACGTTTTTCGCTGGACTTTAATTTAAGGTAATTATACCTTGGCAAATAATATACCGTTTTGTATATATATCGTCAATTTATGAATGTAGAACGCATGTGAGAATACACACTGGAGACAGACCCTTCGTATGTCCTTTTGATGCATGTAACAAAAAATTCGCTCAGTCTACAAACTTAAAGTCACATATATTAACACATGCAAAAGCCAAGTAGGTATATGAATTTGAAATATAATATGTAAAAATTCTATATTTTTATAATTCTTGTCTATGTTTTCAGGCGAAATACAGGTACTCCGCGCCATACCAGTTATCCTAGTAACGAACCTCTAAGTCCCAGTTCGGAAAGCTCTACAAATTTAATTAAAGTTGAATTACGTGATACTATGTCAGATACCCATGCCCCTTTTGTAATGTATGCCGACTAAAATGTTAAGTACATATCTTTTAGAAACTCAACTGAAAGATAAGCCTATTTTAAGTATAAAGTAATTATTTTAAAGGAAACAGAGAACATAGTATGTACATATATAGATACGTATCTAAGTATGAATAGAATCATTTATTTTCTGAATAAGATTGTCATTAAATGGATCGCCAATTTATATATTTTCATGTGTTTACGGATGGCTATCTCATAAAATCCTATGTATAAATGGCTTAGGAATATAAAGTCTTCTATTTACACTCTTTCCAAACTCAATTTAAATATGATCCAGTTTGAGCCTGTGGATCGGATTAACAGTGCGAAACTGGGCTCACATTCAAACTCAGGTGTGATCACAGCCTTATGGTATTGCCATCACCATTGCAAATCACTAGAAACAGATGTTCTTGAAAAATATGTATTATGAGTTTTAACCGATCGTTCCAGCTAGATGATAATGATCTGATCCGGGTGGTTCCCACATTTGTACTGTATGCAGCAAAAAGTAGAATCTGTGCCAAGTTATATTAAGATAGTTCTAAAACTGAGACAAGTTTGCATAGCAATAGACAGACAGACTGACAGGGCTAGATCAACGCGG
This sequence comes from Hirtodrosophila histrioides, assembly GCA_037075165.1. Classification (NCBI taxonomy): domain Eukaryota; kingdom Metazoa; phylum Arthropoda; class Insecta; order Diptera; family Drosophilidae; genus Hirtodrosophila; species Hirtodrosophila histrioides. Next base: position 1,249,256 of record JBAMCL010000474.1, on the reverse strand, counting down.
CTGTTTAAGCTGATCAAGAATGAACATACTTTTTATATGGTCGGAGATGTCTCCTTCTGCTGTTACATACATTTGCGCAGATTTATTTTGAACTAATTAAAGAGTAAACAATAGCTATTAATATGAAAAAGAAACTCCAGAAAGTACAAATTATAACCACTTTAATACTAAAGTGAAGTTTTTACAAAATAAAATGAAATGATTTCAAAATGAAAACGTTTCTATGGCTTTTAAAATTGTGAATTTTCTCTGGGTAGGCGCAACAGACATAAACTTCACAGCTTTCGATAAGAACACTTTTGAAAATATTAGTAAATTTCAATTCATTTTTACAAATGCCTACTTCTGTAGGAGCAGTCGTAATGGGTAAATTAGCTGTCTATAGGATGCAAAACTTTTGCATTGGGAGACTGTTGGCTGGATTATAGATTGCGAATTCTCCTTCAATTCTGCTGAAATTTACCTGGAAGTGAAAACCATCGATAGTGTCGAAAGTGGAATCGATTGTTTACAAATTCGCTACGCATCGGGCACGTTTTGAAAAGATTTTTATAACTGACATACTTTTGTTTCTGATTTTTACACGAAAATTTAAAATTAAATTTAATGAATGATAATTTATGTTTTCTCAACTATTTAGTAGTTAAACGACCAAGAATTTTTAAGCACTCACTTTTATTTGGCAAACTCCTTCATTGTTATCTTTAAACTCTTTGTATCCAATAAGACTTTAGGTAAAACCTACCTGGTACCTTTGAAGCAACCCTTTTTAAAGTTCTTACACAGTCGACAAACTGGTAAATATTTTGACCGATATAAAATTGTAATAATGAAACTTTATTTGGCTTTACTCAGAGTGACTACTATTATTTTTTTTTTTGTACATTACATTAACATGTGATTTGTTTCATGTACCATTAGTTATCATTATCATATATCCTGAGGGAGGTCAAGCGGATGGTTCCTTTGGAACCGTCTTATTGTTGTGCTGATCTCAAGCATTTAAGTGCTAGATTGGATGATTAATAGTCTAGCGGTGTATCGCTCGCTACTGGTACGTGCGATCCCTTCCTCGATCACGGTATGCGTAGCTCGCTGTGAATTATGGCGTTGTCCTGATATACATGTGAATATGTTTTCTTAAACGAATAATTATTCGTTGTTAACATGGCTACAGCTTATATCAGCAACAATTGGAAAAAGACAGTGTATTTTGTAGCATAATGTTATAGTTAATCAGTATATACATGCGCAATAATTTGTGAAATGAGTTTTATGAAAGCAAACGAGTGTAACATAAGATGTAGATAATTGGGTTTTTTCTTAAAGATTACCATGAATGCAAAAGATTTTTTCTTTTATGTACCGTTGATCGTGTCTAATTCTACAGTATTTCTCTTATTACTGAAATTATTTACTTCTGAAGGGCTGATCCAAGAATTACTCAGTGGATTGTCTGCTCTCCCAAAGTCATATTTCAAAGCTGGATTTCTGTTGAGGTGAGCTGATTGTAGCTCATTGATCGGCAGGGGAGTATTTTTACGTAATATGAAATCTGAAAGCATACATAACATGTTTACTTACACAATTAAAATCTTAAAAATAAATTAATTTTAATATTTACCGCGGATATAAACTTGGGAGCTCTTAGTTCGTTGCAACCGTTGATCATTGAGCTTACGATTTGACCGAAAGTAATTTTTCAGTATATGGACCTTATACATATCTGGGGATTCGGTAACGCTTAACTATAAAGATATTTGATAAAATTGCCTGTAAGTATGTATAACAAAACCAGTAAGAATGCGCTAGTGGAAAGTGCCGACTTCCCTTTAATAGGATGTACCCTATACATCCCGCACCGCAATCCTAAAATTTTGCGAACCAATTGAATTTTTATAAGGGATGTTTGTTGAACAGTTTGTGGGACTTAGATTAGTTGTGGTAATCTGTGATAGCTGATGGCCAATCAATGTATAAACCTAATATAGTAGTAGGTGGTAGGAAGCTTAGTTTCGCACAGTACTTTTCTATTACATATTAAGGCGGACGCACACGCTATGGCATATGAAATAACGTTATCGAAATCAACCGTACCAAATTTTATATGGAAAACGTAGAGATATATGTTAAATATTTTTACATAAATATGAACTTATATGGTACGTTTTAACCATATATGCATATTAAAGATATTACACATCGTGTGAGCGAGTACCTTACTCACAAAATCCATGTGGCAGAATGCCATACACGTTATAATAACATACACGTTATAATAACATTGCCGATTACCATATATATGGCAAAATGGCATAGCGTGTAACGACGGCATTAATGACGGAAATTTTGAAAATTTCGTGCAATCCCTGGTAAGCTCGCTTACAAGGCTCTACATAAAAAGACAGTAAGCCGATTTTGCAAAATCAATGAAAAATATAAATATACACATGTACATCGAAAATGGCAACATTATATTTCTTATTACTTTTCGTGAAACTTTTCAAAGCATTTTTAAAATGCCATTGGATGTTGCCTGATAGATTTGATTGCCCAAATATTAGAGTCAAGCGAGATTACTTTCTACAATGGATCGACTTCAAATTTGGGTTCAAGCGTCTACACAATAAATTGATCGCCAAGTACTTAACCGACTTTGTTATTCTGGACCCAAGGACTAAGAACTCCCCATAAGAACTCAAAGTTGAAATCGTTACTGCGGCTAAACTATCAAGGATATCAATAAAAATAATATTGCAGTAATTTAAAGCAGAACATTAACATTTATATTAAACAAAAATATTTATATAAATTACTAAAACAAAACAATAAAATAACGAAAAAACATAAATCAAGGGCGATTTTCATGGCGCAGCTTATTTCGTGCACTCTATTTTGATAAACGTATTATTCTCAATTATAATATTTAGTATTTTGTTATTAACAACTCATTTCAAACGTCATTCTCAAGAAAAAACTAATTATACTCGGTTTCAAAGGAACATTTTTTGATAAAGAGTGTATTGGGTTCGTGAAATGTCCAACTGTCCGTCTGTATGAACGCAATTTTTTTCCACCAAACGTGATACACACCTTGGAGTATACCCTCAATTTATAAAGTTTCATGATCTACTACGCTACACACAACCAAATTATACATGACTTGAAACCGAGTATTCTGCTGTCGGGTACGCCCGACTTCAACGGTTACTTGTTTTTTAGTTATTGCTGTTGGAATCTTTTGCCATTCCTTCAATAGGGCGCGTTTTGGATAATTTTTTCTCTAGATCTTATAGTTGCTGAGATCGACGCGTTCATACATACGGACGGGCAGACGGACATGGCCAAATCCAAATTCCTTTTTGTACTTACATTACTGCCTTCAGAGTCTGTATCCTGGGTTCCTTTATAACCTTCTGAATTGGGTTCCAAATCTTTGCTTTCGACGTCAATAGTCTTTTGAAAAGCTGATCTAAGATTGGCAGGAGGCAGTTTTAAAGTATTTTCTATAGCATTCGGTAATGTCCATGTTTTTTGGTCATCGTTCCAAATAGAGTTTTCCAAAATTTGTTCGGGATTCCTGGAGTAAATGGTTTGATGTATTTAAATATTTAGACGTAGATTTAAGAAAATACATAAACTTGTAAGGAGTAAGTGTACAATTTCAAGTTGCTGAGGCCCCCTAAGAACTCTGCTGAGACTTTAACAAACAGTACCTGTAGCTTAAATTATCTTTCCAATCATTTATACATAAAATATTTAAGATCGCTACAGTCGGCTCCCGACTACTATATGTCATTTTGTTGCCTTTTGGGATCGTTAAAGAGCTTAGAAAGCAATTTTTGTATTTGTGCAAAATTGTGTTTCATATTCGAGATTGTCCTGATTTACTAACCGATGATCAACAACAACAAGGAGTTAGGGATCTACATTTTTCACAGTAGCTGTCCTTATGATGAAAGTGATTACTAAGACGGGATTTTATAGAATAGTGCGCTATAAAACAGTTAGTGTTAAGCATCAAACAGTTTTTTAAAGATCTTCAACGGATTCTACGTATTTTTACGGATTTAAGAAAGCTCTTGGATAATTGTACTGGAGGTAATATTGGGACTGATATAGAAATTATGCGATTACATTTACCAATTCCTTCCGTTTTTTCGGAGAATAGGCTTTGCTTTGTAAAAGAGAATTTGATAAAATTTCAAATTCCGACCAAGATGTCGAATTTCGTCCAAATAATCATCACGATCCAACTGAAATTCTGAATTTAGGTCAGCCACTTCCCTTTCAAGCATTTTTATTTTTTGACTAAACTTCTTAATGCGCTCGTTTTTGATGTTGATTTCCTGCTGAATGCTGGCATAATGCCCTTGCAATAGGTCACGATCCTCACTTTCAACTCTACTTAGAGCATGGGCGATGGCGCTTAAGTGCCGTTGGGCTTCCAATTTACGCATCCTATGACGTTCCCGTAGTTGGATATCATCCACCCTTTCTCCACCGATAAGAGCATGTTTTATTAAATCAATTCGTTTTCGTGCGTGCAACTGAAAGTCCTCCCTTTCACCTGCTCGATCAGCTGTTGGGCTGAGTTTCTCAGTTTCTGGTTTTGGCTGCACGTATGTTTCCTTATCCTTATCCTTATCGTTCATCTCTGCAATCATCTGCTGTCGCATCTTATCTTTCTCTTCCTTCAGCCATAATTCTTTTTGTCTACTATTGTCTTCAACAAATTTGTGAATAATTGTGCTTTCACTTTGCTGGCTCTCATCCAGCATTTTTTTTAATTTCAATATCTCATCCTGATATTGGCGCAACTGGGCATCTTTTGGATCTTCATTAATTGTAGGTATGTTTGATATATTTTTTGCTCGACAAGCGTATCGCAATGTGGACAAAGTTTCATCGTAGTTGGTGTCAGCTGGTGAGATACACGATATCATGATCGTTTTTGTGTTGCCTCCCAAGGAATCCTAAGCATATAGATGAATGTGTAAATACTTTATATAGAATTTGACAGCATGATACATACATAAATACATACTCGTACTTACATATGGGTGTATTTATTACAAATCGAAGGGAACTGGGCTTTTTATTTCATCCCATTTAATTTGATCTTTCTAGACCTGGAAACAATCCTTGGCACTAGCGATAATACAAGTGTTTGCTCCCTGTACCCATAAAATGGGTAAAAAGGGGGTATTAAATCTGTGGAAATGTATGTAACAGGCCGAAGGAGACATCTCCGACCCTATAAAGTATGTATATTCTTGATCAATAGCAAAAAAGATTTCGATTTGGCCATGGCCGTCTGCCCGTCTGTATGAACGCGTCGATCTCAGCAACTATAAGAGCTAGAGACACCAAATGTAGGTTCATACCTGCCCCAGGATCGAACAGTAGAAACTAGTCTTGTTATATGAAAACTCTGCAAAATGTATGCAAATTAGTGAAGCAAGTAATATTTAATTAATTTATGGTTTTATTTAGTTTTTTAGACATTACAGTAGAGGTTGGTATTTAGGATTGCCATCAAAAGTGGATATTTTCATAGTAATTCCATAAATTTTGCAGCGTTATTTATACAGAAACTCATATACCTAGGGCAGGTATGAGATATATTAGTCCAATTTCGATGAAATTTGGTCAGCATATGTAGAGCATAATGAAACTTAAGTTTGGTGAGTTTGGTAAGGTTTGCTTCATAAACAAAAAAGTTTTGCATACAAAAACATAGTCAACCGATTATTCCTATGGTAGCTATATGATATAGTAATATGCTCCGGCTGGTTCTCATATATGTACTGGCTGCACCAAAAATAAAGACTTGTGTCAAGTTTCATAGTCTAAGTTTTTAAATTGAGCGATAAGTTTGAGGGCAAACAGACGGACTCGCAACATTTTTTAACTTTGACTACATATTATTTATATGTATGACACCTACAGGTCATCAAGGCCTATCAATCGACGCGTTATGAATTTCCCTACAATATGCTGGCAAGATTTTTAAAATCGTACTAGAATTAAAGCCACACTAGCCAATTTAGTAAAAATGTCAGTGATTTTCATACAAGTTCAAAAGCGCGCTCTGAGACTCTTAACATGTGACGTCACACGCTCGCGTCGTGAGTAACGGATTTATAAAGTGTCGAGACTTACTCCCAATTTTCGTACTCGATAAGTGTGCAAGAATTTTATCGACTAAGGACCGTTATAGAATTCTTTTTCGATATTATCGATAGCATCGAATGGTTAAACTGACGGGTATTTCCAGCTCTAGTTGATTCTTATGTAAGATTTGAACTTGAAAAGATTCTATTTAACAATCTGACACCTTTCTGATCATTCGATTTGCAAATTGGCGACCACATGCACTTTATGGAACAAGTATAATATCAAACCTGTAGTAAGCGAGTGAGCTTTGAGTCCCGATAAGGTACGTGCCTTGTTTTACCATCAACTAGTGCTGAGATAACATTACCCAAAGCTGAGAGTGATAAATTGATCTTTGTCGCCTCTTTTAGCCTTTCGCCGAAAGCCCCGGTCTTGCATTGTCTCTCTGATCCAGCTAAGTCGACCAGGTTCAATTTTCCCCTACGTATACCGCCAATAATCTGTTCTGAGGGCGCTGAAGAGGATCCTTGAATTTGCTCCAAGCTTATTGTAAATATTGTATGTGACCGTGAGCTCTTCTCATTCATCAAAGTGGCTGCTGTTATACGGTTTTTGTTACCTACATTCAGCCAATTATAACACTCCTTCGCATTGACAACGGGTTGAGTCGTTAATGTTGGGACTGTAATTCCAACACCTGGCACATCTTTAAGTGCATGGTTTGTAATGTTGGTTGAGTCATTCGTGGTCAAGAGATCTCTTATATTTTCATTGTAAATTTCTAAATAGCTCACCAAGGCCAGGTATCGGACGCTGCTGGCTATGGAGATTGTCTCAAATATATGATCAAAGCACCTCGGTATGATGCCGTTGTTTGGGGCATCTTCAAAATATCCTTCACCCTTTTAAAATATAAAATAAGTGGTTCTGTTGTTATTCCGAACTATAAGTTAACTTTACCATATAGTACCTAACAATTACTTACCTGCATTGTGTGCGTTTTGCCACATCCTGTCTGACCATACGCAAAAATAGTTCCATTATAACCTTCTAAAGTGCTTTCCACTAGGGAGTAACACATATCATTGTATATCGTCTCCGTCTTTGAAAGCCCATCATACACACTATCAAATGTAAACGATTTTCTCGGCGCATTACGAGCTAAAGGGTTTAGCACAGAGACAACGTAATCACCAATTTCCACAATGGTCTGGCGTCGGTTTCATAAATAAATGATGTTATGCATATAGATTTCATTAAAATATGAAAAATAGTTTATTTTCAATAATGCTTTTAAAACACATTGTACCCAAAAAGTGGTTATAAAGTTTGAACATTCTTGTTCAATATCGATCTGATTCTATCCAGCGGTCTGTCCAAAGACCGTCGAGACTATACGAGCTAGAGACACCTAATTGCGCAGGCTAAGTTTATATTTTGAAACGCCTGAAGCTCTAAAGGTGCGGACACACGATATGGCATTCTGCCACATTTATGTAATATCGTTATATGGCAAAAGTAAGAAAATATGTTAAATATTTAAACATATAAATTATATGGCACGTTTCTATCATAGAAATCTTTGAATTGCCATATCGTGTGAAAACGCATCTCAATCTGGTAACTGCCGACTGCCGCAAATGTGGCAAGGTGCCATATCGTGTGACCGCACCTTAAGGCTGGTACACTTGTTGGAATATACGCTTTGCTTATAAAGTGCCAAAATCACCTGGTCAATTCTAATTTCAATCGTTGCAAGAATCATAGCTTGATTCACCGGTGTTCCCGACTGCTGTATACTGGGTTACCAGGCTGTTTTATTTTGATAATTATACAACCTGTGTACCAATTTTGGTTAGTCAAGCGTCTAGGGTGTCCAAATAAATTGTGCTCATGAGGACGGACAGACAGACATACAATTCCACTAGAGTGTTGATGCTGATCAAAAAATATATTTCAAACATCTATGTCAATCTATTTATTTTATATACTTGAGGTGGGACACGTCTCCTACAATGCGCTACACATTTGTTTGACACAATTATAGAACCCTCTGCAAGGGTATAGAAAGCAGGCAGTTGTATACATTCTTAAATATATAATGTACATACTCGCCCTTCATGCAGAAATCGATATAAATATATACAAATATACAAAGTATGAGAGTGATGGAACATAAATTGTCAATTAACGGATTAATTGTCTCAACGTAAATATGTATGTAACCATAATCTGAAAACTGTTTTTGTGTTTATATATCTTGTTAATAACATACATCACACTTGCTTCCAGTTTCCTTTTGATTCATTGGCCGACACCGCACAATAACTTTAACGTTTTCACCCATTTTCAGTGGTTGGTAGTTGGAAAAATAATTTATGCACGTGTCCTTTCAGGGTGGTACTTCCTATGTAGAGTGCTTATTTTGTACTGTCAGTGCACCGAGTAAATAGCTTGAACTTGAACCAATAACACTAGTCACAAAACTTATTGCATTTCAGGGACTCTGGCAATTGATTTTTGTGTCGCATGTAAATACACACGGTCAACTGGAAAGTTCAGTCAAAATATTATAACAGTATAGCAGTGCTCAAAATATCGCCAGATTATAATTTGTTACCTTGGGTTATATATAGTCGGATCTAGAAAGCTCATTCTAATGTTTGTCATTAATTTTTAACGTTTTGAAATAACATTACAATTGAATTATCAGCTTATTAAAGACGCATATATGTAATATTTCGAAAACTGGGGCTACCTAACTTTTTTGACTCAAAAGGCTGAAAGTTGGCTAGTCTTACAACAATTCTACTTAAAATTCTATTAACTGAATATCGGGACTTAGCGTGCCCCTTGCGTACAACTATCAACTCAAACTTTTGTGGCACAGTGTAAACTAACGTGGTATTTGACTAATATACATATTTACATGCATGCATAGGTATGTGCGAGTATTCATATTAATACGCTTTAACAATAATGACACACATGTACGAGGACTATATATGTACGGGTATGAATAATATCTACAAAATACGATTTTCAATATAAGACCCCGTCCAAATACTTCCTTCTTCTTTTTTTGATGTATATAACTATAATATCTATTACTATACCGAGTTGCCCGGCTATATTACGTTTTTGTGTGCCATCGTAGAGATAATAAATGAGTGTCTCCAGCGACTGTTCCATATCCAATTTCGATGAGATGTTTGGTGGTGAAGGTGACTTCCTTTCAATTGTCGAACCTCGCCCAGTTTGTGTATCGGGGATTTCTGAGTACACTTTGGGAAGGAGATTAATCGAGTTATACGTTAGATTAGTTGTCCTAGTGCTACTTACTGGTGTTAGGTTAGGTTAAGATGGCATAGACCACCTTTTCCTTGCGATGTCTTGGATTCTTTGAGAATTATTTTTGCGAACTTTTGGAGGTAGTTCAGCGGTGTTCTCGATAGACTCTCCATGGAATTGAAGCTATCGGATCCCAGAAGGTTGACTCTGCTTTTCATAAGCGCTGGGCAATCACAGAGGAGATGTTCCTGGGTTTGGGATACCCCCGGCTCCCTGCACGTGGAATGTGTTGTACTTTGCTGACTTTATCCCAGACATCTTGTTGCCCGTAACCAAGGCGAACTGAACCGAACAAAAACCACTTGCTCTATTGAAAGTTCGGCTGGAAGACCTCTAGTTGTATGGCCCGATGACTCGATCACCAGTGTCATCATGCTCGTCTTGGTCCTTTTTCGATCCTCTCTACTAGCCTGCTCTCGCAAAAGTCACAGGGCCTAGGTTTTGATCTACCTCGAGAGCCTTTACAGTATTGTACAATAGTTATTGTCTTTGGGGTGGAACATCGGAATTCGTCCACTTAAGTTATTTCAAAGTCTGCTCCTTTGGGACAACCCGAGGGAAAGCACCATCGTCCTCTGAATTAGTAGTAATAGCCGAGCCGATCTGGCTCTGTCTGTATGTGCGTATGAACGGAAGTATTTCGAAAACTATAAGCGCTAGAGACATAAAATGTAGGTTCCTGTGTAGGCGCTCCTTAAGTTTAATAGAAATGTTGACTATGACCCCACCAAATTACCCAAAAAATCAAAGAAACTGATTTATAAGGATTAATATAGCTTTGATTTATGGCTAGCATAATTATTGGTGTATTTCGCAAATTTTAAGTCGATCGGATAATAAACACAGAAATTATTTAAGAACAGTTTTTAGAACTGCACATCGTGTGCTTACTTGCAATGCCGCTGAGCTGCTTGATGCATATATATGTGTCTAACCCGGACCATGTTCAGTTGCCCAACTTGAGTGAGTTTTTCGGGTTGCGGCAACCGATTGCAATGTAATTGGGACGGTTGGTACAATGTTGTGCCAACTGAATTCTCAATCAAAACCTTTTGATACGAGCACCGAGTTGCCACAACTGGTTGTGGTATAGCTGGACAACGCACAACTCGATTGGCACAGCTCGTGGGCGTTTTCCTTTGGTTTTGTTCTTTCTTGCTACTGTTTTCGCTGATCGCCTGGTTCAAATGCTGTTCGTTGTATGCAAAACACTTGAAGAGCTCTGCTTCAGGTTCGGGGGTGGGTTTGCTATGGTTGTGCTATAGTTGTGCATAGTTGTGTACATCTTTGTGGGCGTCTCCCTATCCGTTTTGGTTTTTCTCGCTACTGTTTTTTTTGTTCGCCTGGTACTTGTCTGTTGTTTTGTGCGAAACATTTGAAGATCTTTTGCTGCCGTTCATAAGCGGCATTGTTTATCAGAAAATAATGGCCAATAATGCCATATTCAGATTTTCCTTTTGTTATTATTAACAAAATTCAAAATTTTAAATTTCTTTTTTCTAAATTTTTGGTTTTTTGTTTACTTAATATATTAAAATAAACCAGTTAGTTACAATAATTAATTTATCAATTGTTTATAAATTCGGCACTTGTCGACGCCATTTTTCTAGTTTTGCTTCGAAGTTGGCTGATCCGATTGCAGCGTGCGAGGCGAAGACCCAATTTGAGTGACAACTGGTTGCCGCAACCGATTGTGCTAAAATCGGCCCGTGTATGGTCTGCATGATCCTTGGTTCAGGGTACGAGACGTAGCGTTCTTACTTGTTTCGATTATTATTCAGGAAGGTCAGCTTTTTAACGGAGTCTCGCATATATAGGGTTGACACAGTTTATGTTAATAAAATTGTTACGTTAACTATCCCAGTGAAACCAAAAGTCTGTTCACCCGTACGAGTTGTTCACTCTAGCGAGGGTGCACTGTGCTTTTAGAATAAAAAGAAAGGCTGTGAACAGTGTATACGTCAGTCGGTAGCTTTTGGTTGCAACGTTCTAACTTGTTTTCCCTGAGCGTATGTATGCATGAACATTAGGATTCCGAAAGTGTTCTCACACTGGAAAAGTTTCAAGAGCCAATGTCAGGAAAGCTTTACGTCTAAATTTTGGGCGCATGCGTTATGCGCATGCAAATGAAAGCTTAAAGCCATACGAAAGCTACGTTAATAAAATTTAATGTGACACAATTTACAGTTTTGTGGCTGCATACATTAAATATCCACAGCTCATACCCATAATAAAAACAAAAATATTGTTATATTACTTATGGGCAGACGTTCAAATATTGAAATTACGTCCGTTCGATATCAATTTAAATAAAGAATAATCGATATGAGACTGAACATGTGAAAGGTGTTGAGATGTTACCTCAATTTTTTCTTGGCTTAAATGAGCAACAACAAGAATAGTATACAGTGATTTACAGTGCTGCAAATATGACACACAAATATGTATGCTTAGATAATGTTAACGGTTACTGTTCTTTCTGCGGACAACTCCAATACAAACGATACAGCTTAATGAAAAAGGAGTCGATCGGATCAAATGCGTCCTACGGGATATACATTTTACATTTAATTTTGTTGTCAATGGTTTTGGTTGCGAATGCGTTGCCACCAGTTATTCGCGTTGGTAAGTTATTAACGCTAGTGAGAATATTTTAACTATTGAAATCGAGAAGCTGCCATCCTGCCAAGTCAAGAAGCAGTAATCTCGATAGGCTGGACTCCGATTACATCTAAGTTTTATGTGGTTCGACAAGTGGGTGCGAAACACAGATCCAATTGGCTTATTTGTCAGAATTGGATAAAGTATGGTCCGGACTATTCTGTATTGTAGATACACACTCTCCGAGAGCACATTGTGCCCTTTTAAATTGTAGTACACAAACTGTTCATACAGTTCATTAATAAAACCTTGAATTTTCATTTTGTCTATTTTTACCGAATAAGGTGCTATATTTACAGAAGATGAACGTGAAGGGAGCATTGAATCGGCATTTAAGTATGCGATTTACCGCATCAATAAAGAGAAATCCCTTCTCCCTAACACACAACTGGTCTACGATATTGAGTATGTACCGCGCGACGACTCCTTTCGAACTACAAAGAAGGTCTGTCGACAATTGGAGGCTGGAGTCCAAGCCATTTTTGGTCCAACCGATCCTCTACTGGCTGCACATGTGCAGTCAATATGCGAAGCCTTTGACATACCACACATTGAAGTTCGCATTGATTTAGAGATGGACGTTAAAGAGTTCTCTATCAATTTATATCCGTCCCAAAACATAATGAACTTAGCTTATCGGGATCTAATGATGTACTTGAACTGGACCAAAGTTGCAATTATTTACGAAGAAGATTATGGTAACCATACACATATTGACGTTCGATTTACTGGTCTTTCTTTATTTTTACAGAGCTATTCCGACTTTTTCGCAACGACAAACTCAATTTAAAAACTCCTTCCTTGGTTAGGTTTATAAGGCCGCCCGCCGCGCGGTGGAGTGCACCAAGATGCCTATCGGCCCATTGTGACGCCTGCGGGAGAATAAGACTGGGGAGGAAGATAGAGTGACGGGGGGCAATCCAGCTGGCTTTGCCAAGTGCTTTTGCGTTTTTGAATGAATTCCGAGGAGTTGTCAGAAAACCGACTAATACAATCGATATCCTTATTCGGCTCATGTGGATTTCTTGGTTTCAAGCCTCTGTATTCGAAAAATTATACTCAATTTTTGTCATTTCACTTAGATCCATAGTCAGCTCTAATTTACTTGATTGCACCTATGGGTGTTTTAAAAATGTGCCTGGCAGGTGTGTGCGTGATCAAGACTTTATAGGCTACATATATCCCAAGTCTGATGTTTATAGTTTAAAACCAATAAAACCAATCCGCTAAGGCCTTGACGATGTATTCGTTCCCGGCGATCTGGGTATTGAATATCTTCTAGACGAGCAAACTAACTAGTACATCCCAAATAGTTTACGGCACTAATTTTAGTGTATTCATCTTTATTGCAGGACTTTTCAAGCAGCAGGACCTAATTCACTCATCTGCGGAAATGAGAACCGAAATGTATATAAGGCAAGCAAATCCGGAGACCTATCGTCAAGTTTTACGTGCAATTCGCCAAAAGGAAATTTACAAAATAATAGTTGACACAAATCCAACTAATATAAAAACTTTTTTTCGATCAGTACGAAATATACATATATGTATTATCATTTATTATGATACTCTGTTTCCAAACATTTTTAAGTAATTCAGTATTTTGGGCTTGTGCAATGTCCGTCCGCGTGTCTGGCCATCTCTCGGATGATTGAAGTTTTCCCCCTTGAAGCTAGTGCAACAAAATTTGATACACATATTGTACATAAACATCTGACAAAGTGCTAAGATCTTTGCTACCCACACCCACTCTCCTGGAAATCAATCCCGGCAAAATCAATACTCCACAACCTTATAACTAGAGTGCCCATAGTGACCTGAATCTTCTTGAAAGAATTGACTAAAAGATGTATGCCACGCCCAGAAAAAACCGGAAACAGAGTATACCGCAGTCGGAAACAACCGTCTGCACCCTTCTAACTTGATAGATATGCGTGTATGCATCTGTGCCTCATATATGTCTTACATACATACATTTATTTGGGTGGATTGTTTGTTTGAATTTTTCAAAATCAGTGATTACCACGTTTTATATTATTTTCTTATGTAGCGCTTTTAAATTGATTTGAAGCCCGTCTTAGTACTCTGTTCACTATTAAGGGAGCTACTGTGGAAAATTCAGCTCACCAGTTCTTGTGGCTTGGGCCCTGCGTTGACCATCACTCGGTTCTTAAGTGAGTGAACCAGGACTCACTAATACATGAAAGCCCTTGGGGTCCAAGGTTAAATGAGGGAAATATTATAATTCATCGAATCGGGTATAAGCTAAAAATCAATTCATAAGTTCTTTTCAACAGGCGGCTAATGGTTGCCAAAAAATGTAACCCGGACAATCATTGGTATTACCTTTTAGAACAATCATGTAACATAGTATATGCATACACTCGTATCTATATTTATCCATACATAAATAAGGAACCAGACAGAAATTATACATACATTTCTTGCAATATAATTCCAGATATTGCAGCTTCAGATGAACGACCATCGATATCATTATATGTTTACAACCTTCGTAAGTTTTTCAGCGTCTATTGATAGACAGACGTGCGACTGAACTGTATAATAAAAGTATCTTAACTCATGTAGGATCTGGAGACATATGATCTTGAGGATTTTAGATACAACAGCGTAAACATAACCGCTTTCCGTTTAGTCGACGTTGGAAGTAAACGCTACCAGGAGGTTATAGACCAAATGCAAAAACTGCAGCATAGTGGATTAGACATGATCAATGGAATGCCTTATATTCAGGTACAACAGTGCATTAGCTCTAAAGTTGAACGTACTAAGTTTAGAGTATTCAATTTCATTTTAGACGGATTCTGCACTTATGTTTGATTCAGTATACGCATTTGCACATGGCCTGAAGGATTTGGATAGTAGTCACACGTTAACGTTTAAGAACCTTTCCTGTAACTCTGATAAGGCCTGGACTGACGGACTTTCACTCTATAATTATATAAATTCAGTAAGGAAATAATAATAATTTTAAGAATGCAGTCAGTAATTATTTTGATTTTAGGCCACAGTTGACGGCTTGACTGGACGAGTTAACTTTATTGAAGGACGTCGAAACAAGTTTAAAATTGATATACTTAAATTGAAACAGGAAATAATACAAAAAGTCGGTTATTGGCAACCGGATGTGGGTGTAAATATTTCTGATCCAACTGCATTTTACGATTCAAATATTGCAAATATAACTCTGGTGGTAATGACTAGGGAGGTTTGTTGATACATAATAGATACATAATGGATACAGTGTATAAATATTTAATATATTTAGGAACGTCCCTATGTGATGGTTAGGGAAGATGCTAACCTCACCGGAAATGCTAGATTTGAGGGTTTTTGCATTGATCTACTAAAGGCGATAGCCCAACAAGTTGGCTTCCAATATAAAATTGAATTGGTTCCCGATAACATGTATGGGGTGTTCATACCGGAAACCAATTCCTGGAATGGAATAGTACAAGAGTTAATGGAAAGGGTGAGTACATGCTACTTAAACTTCTTAATATAGACCAATTAACCAACGGCATAATCACATTTCAGCGCGCAGACTTGGCAGTCGCATCCATGACTATAAACTATGCACGGGAAAGTGTTATTGACTTTACCAAACCGTTTATGAACTTGGGTATTGGCATTCTTTTCAAGGTAAAGTGTTGTACTCTCTAAAAGAAAGGTTAGCCACTTACTGCCTGAACTTAGCCCGAACTGCTCCGGGTGCAGGCTACATCCCTTTACATGCATAGACTCAAAGAAAATATACCTCTGATTGTAGAAAATTAGCAAACCGGATAGGATATGGCTCCATGGATACTTGTCTACATAGTAATAATGAAAGTTTCCACAAAAAAAGAGAAATGTGTCTCCAAATTATAGCTAACTAGCAGGTAATATCCCCGCCTTGCCCGGGGAAATATTTAGATGAAAATGCATTTTTTTTCTTGAATTTGACTACTTTCGTCAACCGTAAGAAATACAACTAAATAGTTGAGCCACGTGACTAATGTTTTCAGTGTAGGGCTATGAAAATGTCTTTGAAAAAAAAAAACATCAAAAAAATGTCCCACTCATTTGTCCTTGACTTCCATTTCCCGCCCGTGGCGACACGGAGTAGATTTTCCAAAATCATTTGGCATTTAAAGCCAATTTCTGGAATAATACTAAGAATCCAGAATCAATCTTTCCAACTGTTTTCCGCCCGTTATATTGCCCGCAAAGTACCGAGGTTTTTGTATTTATATTTGGAGTTTAGTATAAAGCCACGTGTATTTTTGAAAACCGGTAGCACATGTGACGAATTATTTAATGTGAGGTGCTTTGAAAATTAGTTTCAAAATGATTGAATGATAAACAGAAGTTTGAAAATGAGTTTTAAGTCAATTGGACGATAATCAAAAAAATTTCATGCAACAGTTTTTCGCGTATTTTCCGACCTTAGGGATAGATTTTCCAAAATCTTTGGACACCGCGCCTATTATGTGTTTGGGTATAACCATAAAAATGAGTTTAAAGCCAATCACATGAAATTCAAAATGTCGAATGCCGGAGTTTTCCACCGATTTTCCGACCATGTGGTCGAATTTTCCAAAATCGCTGATACACGTGTCGAATTGAATTTGAATTTGTTTTTATTTCGTTTAGTGCCTATAATTCCCAAATGGTTCAAGCATTTTTATAATGAAGTGCCTGATGTTTGACATATATTTTATTGAAATTGTTTTTTGTTTGTTTTGTGCTTATAATTCCCAAATGGTTTAAACATTTTTATAATGAAGTGACGGATGTTTGCCAACCATTTTATGCAAATTGTGTCTTTTTTTGTGTGGTTTAAAAAAAAAAAATTATTTTACGTGAAGAGCTTTGAAAATGAATTTGAAGGTGATCGACTAAAATTAGACTTTTGCCCATACAACTTTGAGATCCCATTTTCCAACCATGGGGGTGGATTTTCCAAAATCGATGAAATATGTGTCAAATTAATTTTTGTGTAGATCTCGGAAAATGAGTTTGAAGCCGATTGGATGGTAAACAAAAAAGTTTCATACAACAGTTTTCCGTGATTTTCCACGCTTGTGGGTGGAATTTTCCAAAATCCCGTCTTAGTCTGCACTTTCATCATAGATGGAACCTACTGTGAAAATTTCAGCATCCTAGCCAATCAGTCAGTCAGTCAGCACGAACTCTTTTATATATATAGATGTACTACAAGTATCAATGAAATTCTATTTACATTTTCTTTAAAGGAGAGAACCTTCCATAGAGAAGACAAATATTTTCTATTAATATACATTTAAAATAGGAAAAATTTGGGTATGTTAAACTATGTAACAGACAGGAGACATCTCTGACCGTCCAGACGGGCGTCTACCTCTTTGACAGACACTATTTATAGGTGCTAGGGACACTAAATGTTCTTTCATGGGTTGTGTTTTGTAGAAAACATTAGTGAGAGTTCCCACAATGTATACACATATATGTACATACGTAATTATGTATGTATGTGTGTTAAGATACTTCCGACCCTAGTATAGGGAATTACTGAATAGAACATTCTTACATGCATGTAGTTGTGTATATTTGGTTTACGTATTTTGCATTATAAAGCTTTCATATACAGCGTTAAACTTAACATAGCTAAATCCCTTTAGGTGCCGACAAGTCAACCCACACGACTGTTTTCCTTTATGAACCCATTGGCAATCGAGATATGGCTTTATGTGCTAGCTGCTTATATATTAGTATCCTTCGCCTTATTTGTGATGGCTCGATTTTCTCCGTATGAATGGAAAAACCCGCACCCATGTTACAAGGAAACTGATATCGTTGAAAATCAGTTTTCGATATCGAACAGTTTTTGGTTTATAACGGGAACCTTCTTACGTCAAGGATCGGGACTGAACCCTAAGGTATGTATATCTATCCTTTTAAATATTGTACAGTTAACGGGTAAGGCTACACTTTTGTCAGAATATTGTGTGCATAAATATTTTCCCTTGGCTATTCGGTCGGTACATATCTATTTTATATCGCCTTAACTGTACTACTATTTAAAAAAGTTGTATTGTATTTCAGATATCAGATCGCGCTCAATCGAAGTTTTTCTCCTTTATGAATCCACTCGCAATTGAAATATGGTTCTATATAGCATTTGGCTACATTCTTGTATCAATCTGTATTTGGACAGTAGCACGATTATCCCCAGTCGAATGGGTGCGTTCCAAACCAGCCTGTTCTATGGCGTGCGACCATATGTTGCACAAAATCCAGAAGGCCAATAATATCAACGATCAATTGGAACTAAAATGCTTTGGAGGCATACACGATACAGATCGAGCTAGTGGTTCCAATGCTGAACACCTAAGCGAATTTAAGGTTGATGATCCAGCGTATAGAGCTAATGATGATGCTGATGCTGTGGACAGATATTCCCTAAAATATTCGATTGCTAAGGACGATGATGGTGAAAACGAATCAGATGATGATACTGTGGAGTTAGTTAGCGTACAAAATGATTTTACATTGAAGAATAGCTTTTGGTTTGCAATAGGCGCTCTTATGCAACAAGGGGCCGATTTATATCCTAGGGTATGGATATCTATTTAATTATGTATCTTAAATAATATGTACTACTATATTCACTACACAGTATGTATTTATGTATACAATCTTTATACATACATACATATGCACTTTTGTACAGTAACTGAAAATCCATTGAATTGCGGGCAAAGCAAATTGTAAATACTTATAGCTTTCAAGATATTTTAAACGTGAGGAAAATTTGGAAAACACAATAATTACTGCCTAAGCCTTATTCCTTAGATTCTTAGAATCAACTCATTCTCTTTTGCAGGCAACATCTACACGAATTGTTGGCGGATGCTGGTTTTTCTTTTGTCTAATTATCATATCATCGTATACGGCCAATTTGGCTGCCTTCTTAACCGTAGAGCGCATGATTACACCGATTGAAAGTGCGTCAGATTTGGCAGATCAAACTGAAATATCATATGGCACTTTGGAAGGCGGATCAACAATGACATTTTTTAGGGTGATTAATTCTTTAAGAGAGAGATAAGAAATGTTGAAAGTTTATCGTGCGTGTATGCGTCGAATCTTTGCAGGACTCCAAAATTGGGATATATCAGAAAATGTGGCGATATATGGAAAACCGCAAGGCATCCGTGTTTGTGAAAACCTACGAGGATGGAATCAAGCGCGTTATGGAAGGCAACTATGCTTTTCTTATGGAATCCACCATGTTAGACTACGCAGTGCAGAGGGACTGTAATTTGACACAGATTGGAGGCTTGCTCGATTCTAAAGGTTATGGTATTGCAACGCCCAAGGGATCTCCTTGGAGGGATAAAATTTCTCTAGCTATATTAGAGTTGCAAGAGAAGGGTATCATTCAGATACTTTACGATAAATGGTGGAAAAATACTGGAGATGTGTGCAATAGAGATGACAAGAGCAAGGAATCAAAAGCCAATGCATTAGGTGTTGAAAATATTGGTACGTATTTGGAGACTATCTTAGGCTGGTTGGTAACGTTTTGTTAAGGGAGTTATTGATAGACGGTTGTGAATAGTAGTAAATTAAAAAAAAAAAAAGTTAAAGATATGTGTTTACTAATTTCCAATATTCAATCATTAGTAGTAGAAAACATTTTCGACCCTACAAAGTACATATATTCTGAGTCAGCATAAGTAGCCCAGTTGATATAGCGTGGTCCGTCTCTCCATCTGATTCCATGCAAACTAGCCTAAACTCTTGAAACTGTTTAAAGCTATTGTAATGAAACTTGGCACAGACCCTTCATTTTGCTGCAGGCAGTACATATGTCGGAACCAGCCGGATCGGACCACTATAACATATAGCTGCCATAGGAATGATCGGTCGACAACTATGTCAAAAAGGTTTCCTTATCAAACAGAGTCTCTAAAAATCTGACCAAATTTGGCCAAAATCGGACCACTATATCCAAACTAAGTGAGAGTTTTTAATACTTCGAATAGTTTCCTATCATTTTTGACCATAATCGGACCACATTTAGTTTTGTATAAAAGTGAATTCCTGCTAGGGTATATAGCTTCGGCACTCCGGAGATAGCCGTCCTTTCTTGTTTCTAAATCCAATGAATATCCTTTCTGTTTTTGCAGGTGGCGTATTTGTTGTCCTCCTTTGTGGCCTAGCGCTTGCGGTAGTTGTGGCCATTTTTGAATTTTGTTGGAACTCGAAAAAGAACTTGCATACCGAAAACCAATCGTTGTGTTCGGAAATGGCAGAGGAACTGCGATTTGCCATGCACTGCCAAGGATCCAAGTCAAAGCAAAGACCTGCATTGAAGCGAGATTGCCTGAAGTGCGCTCCTGGGTCCACTTACGTCCCGACAAATGTAACTTTGCCAAATTTGGGCGTTCATTACAACTATTTTAATTAAATTCGGAATATACATAGATACACACACTTTGCCTGCGAGCAATTTGTATGGCTTTTAAAATAAAGTTAAGTATACATATATGTACATGTGTATGTACAATCAAACTCACATACATACATACATACATATGTATGTATGTATCTGCTTGACAGAAATAAATTATTTTTGTATCAAGACTTTCAAAATAAATATTTGTACCAATCAAATTATATAAGTATCCTGTGAAACAAGCTAGAATGCCACGTAATTCCAATATTGAAAAATAAACCTGACCTGCGCCGCTATGTATGTATGCATATACATATGTACTAGGATGGCCGATATCTGTTTCTGTCTGTTACATAGTCTTGTATGTGTATGTGTATATGCGAAGAAAATGTATTCTTTTACTCGGCTACTTCGGGCGCAGAGTATATAGCAGTCGGGAGTATATAAGATCAGCTTACTTCTTACAACTTCTAGATTTCAGGAAAGCTTTGAGCAACCTCCTTGTAAATTCAAAACCTTGTTAGTCACCAGGCAGACGTGCAAAACAAATGATAAATGTTGAAAGCATTCATAATTACGTACATTTGTACATAGGCGATATTTATTTTGTTTTTTGTTTAGTGCAAGTACATTTGTTAATTGTGCTAAGCAGACTTTAATTTCTAAATTTCTTCGTTAAAAACAATATTACCGTTTATTTTTTTTATGAGACTTATTTAATTTACGCCGCTTTAGGATCATATCATACAGAGCATCCAAGCCTTCTTGTAGCCCTTCGCCAGTTATTGCGCAAGCAGGCTGTATGTACCAGCCCTTAAGCTGCATACCCGACGTGGAAGCGTTTAAGCTATTGTGCTTTATTGTGAATTGAGAACTGTTCATCGTTGGAGATGTAGTGGTCGGCGCACTGCTTTTAGCATCGTGTGGCAAACTGGGGCCCTTAACTCTGGACTCCTCGTGGGAATGATGAGGGAATATGCCTCTCATTGGCGATACTTTCTTTTCGGTGCCCTTATCGAGATCCGGCGCCAGTTGAGTCATTGAAGTGGTGCTGCGATCAGTATAACTTTGGTTTGGAGTACTATGTCCAACAATATTTCCTGTTGAAGTTGAGGTGGAAGTTGATATATTCGATATTGGATTGTGTAGCTCATGAAGTCCCAAAAGCTTTTCAAGTTCCTTGGGACAGCATGCGTTGGGTAGATCTTGTTTGTTGGCTAAAATCAGCACAGGTACACCCTGCAACGTATACGAGAAGACAAATGTATTTAATGTTATTCGTCAGTGCCAAGATGTGTATGGGGATTTCAGATTTGGGCTACAGTATGTCTCCTGGTTGGGCACACTTGACTGTAGTATTAATTAATTCTTAATTTCTTTTGCGAATGCAAATGCCAACCGACCGATAATCTGTCGCTTTCTGTGATATCACTGATTACTTAATAAACCCATTTATGGATATACATACATATAGTCGACTGCCTTTGATCACACTTGCGAAATGCTGCAGGTTATTTTAAAGCACGCAACAATTAACGTACCTGATTATCTGGACATTTGGCTGTACGCATTAACTCCATCTTAGCTTCTTCCATACGTTCAATATCAACAGAATCGACAACAAATAAGATTCCATCCGTGCATCTGAAAAATACATACAAATTTGAAATAGTAAGTATTGTAAAAAAAACATGTATAAATCGTCATATCTAAAGTGTTTCCAGAAGCGTCTCACAAAAATTGCCATGCATAATACGAACCCGGGTTCACGAACCGAACCAAGAAACAAGATGAGGCACTAAACGATCATAGGTACCTGTATAAATTACGTATGGATTAGCAGCAATACTCAATTATAATAGTTCTTTCTTGGAAACACTCAAAGATATTAAATTCTTGAAGATACAATCATAATTTTCGTATTATGGATTACTGGGTTAAAGTTTTCTTTAATTCCGCTACAAAAAAAAAAGCAAGGTTCTTCATTTCGTTCCCTTGGACCATGAATGAATCTTAGACGAAGAAATTTGACCACTTTCTTTGATAATCATTAATTAAACGACGGAACTTATTCCTTTGATTGAACTCGTATAAATCTAATATACTTATGTATATAGTATATACATATATAAAGTATGTATGCAAAAGGTATGTAAACACATACATATGCACGCACACAAGAACAGCTGTTTGACCTACCGAGTGTAGCTTCGCCAGAGCGGCCGAAGTTTTTCTTGTCCGCCCACATCCCAAACAAGAAAGTGAACACCCTTTGCCTTTCCCAGAGTGCCTTGAACCTACAAAAGAGATAAAGTTTATCTTGTTCTTTTCCAATGATATGATAACGCACCTTTTCACAATTGAATCCAATAGTGGGCACTGTATTTAAATACTGATCGAACTTAAGTCTATAGAGCGCTGTTGTTTTTCCAGCTGAATCCAGGCCTAGCATTACTACATGTAGAGTTCCCTGCAAATATTATTCGCATATGTATGTTTATTATTTATATATGTTAAATATTGTTTACGACTACCTGGGACGGCAAGGCATCCAATAAATTTCCATTTTTCACCATCGTTGCCCCCATTTTTTGCCCCTTTATTGTTTTTCTGTTTTTTTTTTCTTCTTCTCTGAATGTAAGCTTAACATTTTAATGTACTGTTATTAACAGCGAACACAAATGTATCTTTGTAAACATGGCCACTGTTGTATTAAGCAAAAATAAAATTGATTTTATAAAGATAAAATTATACAGATAAGAATTAAGTAAATTGTTCTTTCGGACGGTGGATATTTGCAACGAAAATCTGCATAAAAGGGTATAGTTCGAATCTAGATGCTGCCAACCGGCTCACAATCACAGCCTCTTAAAAATGAAAACAGGACTATGACAGAGCACAGCTGCCTTTAACTTTATCGATTGTTTCAAAGTTTGTTCACGAACGATATTTTTTTCGAACTATCACAACAAGGGAGTTCCATGGATTCATTTCAATTTGATACTGGTATTATGCGATTAACTCAATATCCCATTATCTATGTAAAATTATTCTTATAAAATTTCGCAACCTTCGGCTTGGGCGATTCCACATGTTAGTGGGCTTCTGATGTTATTTTTTTACTCCCAGTAGCAATAAAATGGGTAAACAGGGTGTACTTAATCTGTGCAAATGTATATAACAGACAGAAGGAGACATCTTTGACCCTATAAAGTATGTATGTATATGTATGTGTATATTCTTGGTCAGTACCAAAAGAAATATCTATTGGGCCATGTCCGTCCGTCTATCCGTCTGTATGAACGCTTCGATCCCAGCAATATAAGAGCTAGATACACCAAATTTGGAATGTAGGTTTCTGTATACCATATGCAGATCAAGTTTTTTTTTTTCAGATTATATTTACATACATATTTTGACATTATTCAAGAGTGTTATAAGCAGCGCATTGTAAATTTGGCTATTTACTTAAATATATGGATATTAAATTAAATTAATTAAACTCATATTTATAAAATTAAAATCAAGCTCATTTTCATCGAAATATGTACATATATATTTAGCTTATGTTATTATTTCAGATCAAGTAATTTTAATATACTTTAATTTAAATAAAATGTAATTGCCATATGTTAAGTATTTTATTGCTTATTCAAATAAATAAAAAAAATATATGTATTAATACTTAACATTTGGCAATTACATTTTATTTTCGAGTATAATTTATAAAGTCCAATATGGTATGGCAGCACCAATTTTTGTGCGGTACTTACCATCACTACTTATTCATACTTTCAAACGCATATCGATATCTTATCGATGCTCCTACGAATACGGTAGTCGCTTCGATTGTGTGGGACCATTTATATTTAATATTTTAATAAAATTGTTGCAAAATAGTCAACCTCCGCAGCCGGAAATCGAAACCTCAAATTATTTCTGAATTTTTGAGACAAGAACCGTATTTATTTAGAGGCTTCTTTGCAAACAGTAACTCAACGGAAGCATCACCTAAATTTGTAAAAAGCGTTTATTTGAATATCAATATATAAAAAAAATGTATTTTCTACACTTCTGTCTGGCAACGTTGTTCGATTTGTGCGCCACACAAGAAACCTATCGATAATTCGCCAGTGCTGTCACCTTGTCGCACACAAATGGCTTATCGTATTTAGAACATGTAATAAACGAATGGCTTACCTCATATTGCTTCATATACTCGTATATGCATATGTGCAATATAAAATAAAAAGTGTATCAGTTTTATTTTATGTAATGTATTTAAACAAATGAATTTCCTTTGGCACAATAAATACAGACTTCGAATACTCACAAAAAAACGAGAGGAATTCATTTGTTTCATCTTTTTTAAGTCGAGCGGAATTCGGAACAGGACGGATAGATTTTGCTCATTGCGATGGAGCGGGGGAAGGTGGGAAACATTTTTTTTCCTAATTGTCCAGGGCGTCTAAGGTAGTTTGTGGTCAAATGGTCGATCTTGACACTTTATAAATCGTGGGTAGTGCCAAGTTTGGTTGCTCTAGTTTCAAGGGTGTCAAAAAAATGCGCACATACAGCCGAACATTTCATAAAACTAATATATTCTATTTCAACATTTTTTTAAGCCGAGTATTAAAATGACCGGAATTATTTACATTGAAACCTAACAAAAATAATCAATTTGTGGAAGAGTATATTATGGATCTTGGATCACGAAATTATTTTCAAAAGATTTTAGGTGCTAAACAAGAACGTTTCCATATGTTGTAAAAGAACCTAATAAATTTTGTAAAAACAGTCGATTTCTCGATTATCGTTTCATTTAGACACAATAAAAGAAGTGAGTTTCTTACATCCTTCTGAATAGTAATGATAATTTATTTTTATTTTTATTGTATATTTTTTGTTGAGCAACCGTTTACATGGTTGAAGGCCTGACTGATTTGGTTATTAATCATGATATCGGAATTACAGAAAACGAAGTCGTAGTAACTGAGTAGTTTTCAGATCTAAATTCCTTCGGCCCTTTGCAAAAAGGCTATCTACGCCAATGATGTTAAGCCTGATCAATCTATTATCCACATTTGAGCTGGTTTTTATACTATGTTCCCGAAGGGAAAAATAGTATATTGGGTTTGCGCAATGTCCGTCTGTCCGTCTGTCCGTATGAACGCAATTTTTTTGCCTTTATCTTTGAGCTAGAGCAACCAAATTTGGCACACATGTTGGTGTATATCGTCAGTTTATAAAGTGTCAAGATCAGCCCCCCACCCCCACCCCCTCCCCCAAAATTTGGGGAAAACCTGTATCTTCCACATTTTTAAAGCTAGAGTTACCAAATTTGGCATACACACTAAAGTTGAGATTCCTGACAGATCTGCATCAAAAATTTTTGGAACCCCCCCACCCCCACCCCCCCAATGGAGCAAAACCTATATCTCCCACACCAGTAGAGCTAGAGTCACCAAATTTGGCATAGAGACTAATGTTGACCCCCTGGATAAAACTGCATCAAAAATTTTTGGACCCCCCCACCCCCACCCCCCCAATGGAGCAAAACCTATATCTCCCACACCAGTAGAGCTAGAGTCACCAAATTTGGCATAGAGACTAATGTTGGCCCCCTAGATAAAACTGCATCAAACATTTTTGGACACCCCCCACCCCCACGCACCCAAAGGAGCAAAATCGCGTTTCTTTCTGAACTCACAAATAACCATATTATATACATAGGACTGGGAACATAGTATTCTGCAGTCAGGTGCGTCCGCCGTCGGACGCCACCGCCGACTGCAACGTTCTTACTTGTTATCTATGAAGATGAACAGAAATTGGTTATTTATAGAGGACAAGCTCTCTAGTCTAGTAAGGTTAATCTGATTACAATTTAGATCAGTAGTTAAGGCCACAAGCACTTCTTGGTCTTTCGACATGTTGTCATTTTAATGCTGAACTTGACCGAAAACTCTAGGCACATACATATATACATACTAGCGGGTAATATCCCGGCCTTGCCCGGGGAAATATTTAGATAAAAGTGCATTTTTTTTTGAATTTGACTACTTTCGTCAACCGTAAGAACTACAACTAAATAGTTGAGCCACGTTACTAATGTTTCTTGTGTTCCACTCATTTGTCCTTGACTTCCATTTCCCGCTAGTGGCGACGCCGAGTAGATTTTCCAAAACCATTTGGAATTTTACCTTAGGGATAGATTTTCCAAAATCTTTGGACACCGCTCCTATTATGTGTTTGGGTAGAACCATGAAAATGAGTTTGAAGCCAATCACATGAAATTTAAAAATGTCGAGTGCCAGACTTTTCCACCAATTTTCCAACCATGGGGCTGAATTTCCCAAAATCGCTGATACACGTGTCAAATTATTTAGTGTGTAGAGCTTTGAAATTGAATTTGAAGTCAATCGGACGATAATCAAAAAAGTTTCATACAACAGTTTTCCACGAATTTTCCAAAATCCTTGACCATTGCAGCTATTATTTTTTCCCAGTCAGTCAGTCAGCACGAACTCTTTTATATATATATATATATAATCAATATATGTATATTGAGGTCCGATGCTGATTATTTGGGTTGATTATATATTAGAATATAAGCTGGTCACGATTGATTGATTTGTTTACATTTTGGGGCCACGGGACTATTCATACGAAGGAACGAGCTGCTCGGCCTGCATAAAACAATTTCTTGAATATTTTCTGTGTTTACTATCCAATCATTATGAAATAAAGCGTGGATAGATACAAAAAATCTGTAAATTCTTTTATTCAATTTACGATGCATTGGAAATTTGAAACAAAGCCGATCTTCGTAGGGAACCTATTGGCCAAATTTGCTTTTATAGTCTCCCAGAACCTAGAAACTTTGCATATTCTTGATCAAGGATCTCTAGTCTACCCTTCTTGCTTAGGGACTGTGGCAATTTCCGACCTGGGTACAGGTTGTCTCGTAGCTACACCCGCTCGCTCGACTAGACTCTTATTCATTTGTTTGGTTGTTCGTCAGTCAGGACCCACTCCTTTATATATCTACATATGTACATACATATATGAATATACATATGTACACACATATGAATTAACAAATTAATATGGGATAATCGGCATATTAGCTTGATAATTATTGATATAAGGCTATGTTAGGTTAGGTTAAGACAGTAGGTTACCCTCACGGGTGGCCTCACATAGACCATCTGGTCCTTAGTGTTACAACATATTTGACCCTTAGGACGTTTAAGATTCATTGAAGATTAAGAGTTGGATCAGTGGTGTCCTCGATACACTCTCCAGGGAAGTGAAGCTGTGGGATCCATGAGATGGACAGGTACAGAGGAGGTGTTCCAGGGTATCGGGTACTCCGGCTCTCGGCACTTACTGCAGTTGTCGTCGTTTATGATGCCAACATTCTTCGCATGGGCCGCTGTCATACAATGTCCCGTTAGAACACCTAGCAGCGACCTGCAGTCCTTTCGTGCGAGCGATAGGGATGTAGCGAGATTGATTGGCGTTTCGCGCGTTCCATATTATTCTAGCCGTTCCGCATGTCGTCGCAGGTCAACATCTGCGGCTGACTATCCGTTGAGCGTGTTGTTCGAGTTCTGTGTATATCGCTTGGTATAAGTTAAGTCTTTTGATTTGTCACAAAATGTATAAGAAAAGAATTTGATGAAAATCAAACTTTTGTAGGATATAGCTGCCATATGAAAAATCGGTCTAAGATTGAGGTGTATGATAAACTTCTATGCTTATGGGGATATCCCAACCAAAAATTAAATCGAAGTTACTACTAACTGATTTTGTTCAGAGAGAGAGAGAGAGAGAGAGAGAGAGAGAGAGAGAGAGAGAGAGAGAGAGAGAGAGAGAGAGAGAGAGAGAGAGAGAGAGAGAGAGAGAGAGAGAGAGAGAGAGAGAGAGTATTGAATTTTTGTGCTTACAAATATTTAGTTTCGAAGATATTGCAACCAAAGTCAGCAACTCTGTTTCGTTATTAGACGTTGACTTAAAGTTATTTTATTTTAAATTCTATAACTATACAAGAATTATTATAAAGGGTATAGAGCTTCGGCATTATTTCTTGAACATTTTCGAATGCATGTTCAGGAAAATGGGGATCTCAGCCCATAGTGTGCGGCATCTGTTTGTTTTAGAAACATACATATGTATGTACATACATGTAAGTAGGTATGTGCTTATTTTGTAGATATATGTATGTATGTATGTACCCTTGTATGTATGTCGATACATATGGCTGTATTCGTATGTATGCGTGTGTGTGTGTGTGTGCATGTATTTTTAAATAAAACTGTATTTAAATGAGCATATACATGTATGTATGTATGTACGTGCGTATGTATGGATATCATCTATATGAACATCTACCTACATATATACATATATCAAAACGATTTTGTGAATGTGCGCGACCAGGCAACATAGTAAATAGATAGAATGTGGACAGTGTGGACGCTATCTTTGATGTGCACTCATATTCTTTAAATCAAAACGGCATATACATACAGATACGATACATATGTATGTATATTTATTTAGTTCGCTCGAGGTCATCATTTCAGTCCGGACGGCATTTTAATTTTATTGTTATCTTACACAAGTTAGGACCGTTAATTTAAGTTTGATTCTACAGCATTGCACTCGTATACTTGATTGTAGTGAAAATTTTCTAAAAACCTGGTGAGTAGAAAAACGCGGACCACCTGAACAACGTTCTATTAAAAACAGGGAGTACAAATGTGAAAATGAAATGTGTATATGGATACTCTAGCGGTTATGTAATAGGAAAGATGTAAATTTCTTAATCCTGCACATCAGTACATACACACACACACACACATATATATACACACTAATGCATGTACATTTGTACATAACTAATATGTACAAATATATGTGATGAGCCCGTACTGGTCTATGCATAACATGCATACAATACAGATGTAGATCCATACATACATACATACATATACATATATTTTGGACGGTGCCAACAGGTGATAATTGTAATTTTGATTGTGTGAATGAAAACACGAATTTCTTTTTGAGAACATCAATATATGCACATTTATACATATATGTATATGTATGTGCATATGTGTTCTTAGGTAGAATATGTTTGTAAACATCAAAGATCGAGTTATATAGATTTCATTTTGCTAAGACCACAGTTGCAGCAGTTGTACAAAACTTAAATATTTGTTGATCTCAAACTACAACTGGTGAAAAACAAAATCAGGATGTTTTTGTTTCAACTAAAACAAAATAATTGTTCTATTTTTATTAGAATTTTGAATATTATATCAATAAATATTAGATTTTGATGTTGTGTTCAATACAAATATACAATATGATTGTGATCAAGAAACCTATGCACTTGTAAACTCCATTGTGTTTGATAACGACTCCTCCTAATATAAGGATCTCTCGTTTTTGATTACGCGAAACTTAATATACACAACTCCCCTTGAATTCCGTGCGTATTACCCAGAGAGTAATGTATACTTAATTTAGTAATAATAAATAGAAATAGAAACAGCATAACAAGTTCGCGACACAATAATGAAATAAAAGACTACTTCTTCTACACACTCGTTTCGTACATAAATAACTTGTTATAGTCTCCGAAAGGATGAATCAAATAATGCTCGGAAGACCCCAAAAAAGCTGAGGAATTCGTTAATTCTAAACTAGCAAAAAATCGAAGTTCAACTGCCTAAGAGTGACCAGTTCACGATCGTTCTCTTGTAAAGACCTGGTCTGGTATGGTCATGTTGGAAAATAAAATGATTTCAATTGGGATGTTGTTTTCTGTTCAGTCAGAGAATAGGCAGGTGCGCTGTTTCCGATCAGACGTAGCAAGATTGGTCGTAGAGGGAGAGAAATGATCAATTCGAATCCCAAAAGATATACTCGATTAAAAATATGATATCACAATGCAGCCATAAATCGATGGGATGACGATCGTGTACGACGACCATCCGGTGTGGCGATCTATTATACTTACATTTGTATATAAATATAATCAACTATTGACTATAGCCAAATAACAAAGTCATAATCGGGGGATGAGCGTGTGTGCTCTCATTGCAAAGTTCACAGATTTTGAAATTAATTCTCCGGGCTATGTGGTGGCAATATCAAATTACCATCATTAAATCCATCACCCGAGTGGTAATTTGTACACATGAACTAATCGACTGTAAATTAGCTGATGACCAAACTAGAGATAGGCAGGACGACTACCGCAGGATGAACCGAAGGAAGAAGAATTATATTGATGAACTTCGGTGAAGAGATAACCGCAAAATGTAAGCAGGAGAAAAGTTATTTCCGCTCAACTTCTCTCACATCTAGTTAAGAACAACTTCAGAGATAGATGTCTTACTTCACCACAGTCCACAACGGCAACATTTCGACTACTGAAGCCCGTCTAATCAATCCGAAGGAACCTCTGAATACAAACGAATAGAAATACCCGATTATTTGAAGGGTATAAAAAGCAGATTAGTGGTCAAAACGATAAAATCTTAAAGAGCATGATTAGAGGAAGTGTGATCCCTGTCATGACATCTGATGGCCACACGAGCAAACGGGAAACACAGTGCGTGTCCTGATTGAATAATGCACGGAACATCGATGAAATACAGCAATACAAATTGAACCTTAGACATCTGGAATTTGCAGGCGATATCTGCCTAATTGCAAGTGGATTAATCCATATAGCCGCAATTATAAGTGATTAATGCAGCCAAGATCAAGTCCCCAGGAATACCGGAGGTAGATCCCACGCACTGGGTGTCGACCTATTGCAAAAATTCTAATAATCCCTACACCTCGCCCAGAACTGATCAGAATTAAACAACTACATATCTTATAGCTGCTATATAAACATTTAGTAGCAATGCGAGTTCCAAACAAGTAAGAATGCCATAGCCGAGTACACACGACTACGAAACTCCCTGTACCCAGGTCTAAAACTTCCAATCACATTTTCGTCCACTTACACATACACGTACACAAAGCCGCACACACACGAGCCACTGCGTAAGCGAGGCATGTGCTTCTTTCCCCTTTGCTGCAGCACTGAATCTTCTTTCGTCAAAAACTTCCGTGTTTATTATCCGATCGATATGTAAAAAACGTATTTGTCTCTCAAGAAACGTGTCGGACTAATTCTTAATTTTAAATATTATCATCAGCTAAACTTGGTTATGAAATGTTTCATCGAAATCAGATACCTATGTCACATAACTGTGACATATGGATGAAAATATTAATTCTGTACACGTTCATAGGTTAAACTATAAGTCCGAGAATCACCAAATTTGGCATGTAGGTTCCTCTGCGGGCGGTACCAGTAAATATTTTGTTTTGGGGCGTAAGCTTTCTTAAAAATAATAGGAATCTAATAAATGATTAACAAAAAAGAACGGCTTTCTTCGGCGTGCCTAAGCTAAATGCCCTTGCAGCAATGTTTTTAATACAAAAACTCAATTATCATCTCATTGTTACTCCCTGTACCCATAAAATGGGTAAAAAGGGGGTATTGGATTTGTGCAAAAGTATGTAACAGGCAGAAGGAGACATCTCCGACCCTATAAAGTATATATATTCTTGATCAGTATCAAAAGAGATTTCGATTTGGCCATGTCCGTCTGTCTGTCCGTCTGTACGTCTGTATGAACACGTCGATCTCAGCAACTACATGAGCTAGAGACACCAAATTTGGAATGTAGGTTCCTGTATACCATACGCAGATCAAGTTTGTTTTCAATCTCTGATATCTTACCCCGTTCCCCCGCAAATCGACCAAAACGTTTTACAGCCACAGTTTTAAAGATATAGCTTTGGGATTTGGCATGTACAATACTTTAGTCACTCTTAATATACTGTCCAAATTTCAAGTCGATCGGATATTAAACACGGAAGTTATTCAACGAGCAGGACTCAGTACTGGAGCGAGGGGGGAAGAAGAAGCACAGCCACGACTTAAAATGCCTTGCTTGCGCTGTCGCCTTGCTGTGTGCGGCTTTGTGTATGTGTGCGTGTATGTGTAAGAGACGAACATATGATTGGAAGTTTTAGACCTGGGTACAGGGAGTTTCGTAGTCGGGTATACTCGACTAGAGCATTCTTACTTGTTTCCATTGGAGTTATATAAAATTGTGGTCAGATTCCGATAGAACTAAGGGGAACTATATGAAGTATAGTAAAACTCTCAATTGTTGAGCTTGGATGTAATATTTGTACAAACAGACACTCTCTAGACTCGGTTTACTTAGGTGAGTTTGGTGAGGATATTTTGAAAAACAAAAAAGTTATTCCTACAGTAACATAGTTGTCAACCGATCAATCAAGCCTGATCCGGTCGGTTCCGACATATGTACTGCCTGTTGCAAAAAGTCAAGTTTCATTACGATAGTCTTAAAACTGAGAGACGAGTTTGCATATTAACAGACGGACAGACGGACAACGCAATACCAACCCAGCATTGATGTTGATTCAGAACATACGTATAAACTTTGTGGGATCGGAAAGGTCTCCTTCGATGCATTGCAAACTTCTTGACAAAACTATAATACCCCCTGCTAGAGTATTAAAAGGAAAGCCGTATTTGATTCAAAATTATTTTTTTTGCCGTTTCTTACCTTTTTTAGAAACGTAAACCTGGATATAATATATAATGGATTCTGAGGTCGTGGTAAGTAATACGTATAAGCTGAATAATTTTATAAATTAGTTAATACTGCAGCTGCACAAAGAGAAAACATTGTATATCTAAAAGAATCAATTTTAAATATCTCATCCATTTTTGAAATCCAAATTATTTAAATAATAGCAAAATGACATTTAGTAATTAATTAAATGTACTTAAAACCGTTCAAATTGTTAAGAAAAAGCAAATGTATTTATTCATTTGTTACCCAAGATATGTTTTTAAAGACGACGGACATTGGTCAGTCCAACAGACTTTCTACCCATTATGGGAAACAGAGTATAATGATATTAGAAAATGTTAATGTATAGTAGTCGTAATATTATAATTTTTATGTGTTCGATAATATCGTACTGATATTTACAAACACTTCTAATTGGTGACACTCGGGCAAAATTTCATTTAAGGAAACAATTTCAACAATATATTTGCAGGTACTTTCTAAAATCAATGATTATATTGTATTATATATATATATATATATATATATATATATATATATATATATATATATATATATATATATAATTGTTGTAATATTGGTTAAACTGATATAGGTGTGTTTCTGTATAATTATTGGAAATTATTACTGTAAATAATATATCTTATCCTTTTTTATAAATGTATACATTTTTTGAGAAAATAATTTTGACACTGTCAAGGCGATAATAAAATTATTTCAAGGACAAGGACATGCGCTACAATCTACGAATGAGAATGCCATTTGCTTTCTTGTACCTGCATAAATGCTTTCATCCCAATGAGTCAATGTAACGTTTTTAAAAGAAAATTTTGTTTTTGTTTTTTTCATCATAAAGACAAAGTTAAATGAAACCGAATCCTCGAAAGCGGTAGAAAATTCCAAAGAAAATGTCCCACCCGAAGCAATTGATAAGTCTAGGGATCAACAAATAGATAACAAAGCTGCCAGCACAGAGGAGCCAGAAAAGGAAAAGGACCAAGCTAATTCAAGTGAAGAGACTGTCGAAGAAGTTAAAGTTGTGGTTGAAAAGGACGAGGGCGGAACTCAAAACACAGAGACCACAACAACAACTACAGTAACTGTCACTAAGAATGATGGTGGTGAAGAAAGCGAAACAACGTCTACTGTAATTGTCACCAAGAAGGATAATCCCGAGGAAGCTGCGGAGACTACTGAAACAACGACTACAACCATCAAGGTAGTAGCCTCGAAGAAGATTGATGATGTTGACAGTAAGGTAGTGCCAGAAGATGAGAAAAAAGAATCTGATAAGGCGGTGGAACCAGCTACATCAACAGCTGATAGGCAATCAGTTCCAGAGGTATCTAAAGAAAGTGCAGAACAAAATGTTAGTGCAACAGAAGGGGATGCAGAGGAATCGGAAGAATCAGAGTCGGAAGAGAGTGACAATGCTTCTGAGGACGAAGAGCCTGAGCCAGAGGCTAAGACAGAAGAAGTATACAAATTTTATTTACTGATAATATGCGCATATTTCAAATACTTAATGCTCAATACAATGCTCAATAACCAAACCCTCTTTATAAAATCAGAGAGTTCTTATGACATTTAGTTCTCTGTGTTAATAGCTCTTAAGTAATTATGGTCAAAGGACGAGACGTCGTTTAAATAAAATGTATTCGTTTTAAAACGCTTTAACAAATATACTTAAATAGATTGAAGATGTTAAGGATCAATCCAATGCTTCTGCTCCTCCCGAAGATGCTGCGAAAGTAAATAATACTCGTGCCGATGTCGTTTTGGAAGAGAAGGTTTCAAGCATAAATGTGAGTATTTAATTTAAAAACTGTTTACTTTGGGAAGTATTACTTATCGTCAAGGCAATGTTCATCTGCTAATGATATATTATTCTTGTGGTATCGGGGGACTCTACGAATTTTAATGTACTAACTTAGACAATAAGTGGCGAGCTGCAGGCTTCAATATTATTTACTTATATTTCAGAAGGATATTAATAACCAAATTGAGAACATTATATCTGACATTGATATTAATATAAAAGCGCAAGAGAAAATAACTCAGCTGAAGGAACAAGAGCTCCAACTAATCCAGAAACAAAAGGAATTGGCCAACCAGATTCATCAGCAACAGATCTTGGCCCAAAAGCTAATTGCCCAAAATCAGTTAAAGGAGCAAGAGTTGCAAGCGCAGAGCCAGCAGCGGGAATTCCAACCCCAAAGCCACATCCGATATGAGGATGCAGTTCCAAAAGTATCGCAGGAATACACAAAGGCTTATAACACGCAAGAAGATTCCTACGAGACAAAGGTAGGCCACAATAATTTTCTAAAAAACTTTTATGAAAAACAATTTAACACATTTTCAAATTATATATGGTAATTACACTGTACCTGCTAACAAAGGTAAGAATGCTCTAGTGGAGTATGCTTGACTATGAGTACCCAAGTTTATACAAATACTGGTACTCTAGAACTTATTAGACTCTGAGATCGACGTGTTCATTCGGAAGATTTTAGATCTAGGTACATGACTGCTAGTTCAACACACCTTTCAAGTCCCCGTAGCTATAAAATAGGTAAAAAGGGAGTATTAAATCTGTGCAAGTGTATTTAACAGGCAGAAGGAGACATCTCCGACCTTATAAAGTCTATATATATTCTTAATCGGTATCAAAAGAAAATTCAATTTCGTCATGTCCGTCTATCGTCTGTCTGTCTGTCTGTCTGTCCGGATGAACGCGTCGATCTCGGCAACTATAAGAGCTAGAGACCCCAAATTTGGAATGTAGGTTCCTGTATACCATACGCAAATCAAGTTTGTTTTAGATTTAAGATATCCCCCGCATCCTCGCAAATCGATATATAAACGATATGTAAAAACAATTTTAAGGATTTAAGCGGGGGAAAGAAGCATCGCAGCTACCACTTAAAATAACTCGCTTGCTCTGTCTCTTGTATGTGTGAATCTTTGTGTATGTGTAAGTGGACGAGGATGTGTTGGGAAGCTTTAGACCTGAGTGCAGGGAGTTTTGTAGTCGGGTATACTCGACTAGAGCATTCATACTTGTTCCATTTTGGTCTGTGTTTGATTTGTAACTTCAAAGTGAAACCTGGTTGATGTTCATTCAACAATCCATTTTATGAACGATGGCTCCTACATGTGTAGTAGTAATCCAATCCCGCCGGTTCCGACTTATTTATCCCTGATCGAAGAAGGCCTGTATGGTGGGTTCCATTAACCTAGTTCCAAAAGTAAAACACAGTCACAGGTAAAAGAGAACATAGGCCTGGTAAACGGATAGACGTCGGACAGACGGACCAGTTAGATCGACCCGATTGTTTATGGGGATAAAGAATAAATGTTCATACTTTATGGGTTCGGGAAATCCTCCTACTGTCTGTTAGATACTTTTGCAGGACTCTTATGTACTCTATGTACCCATTTTAATGGGAATTAAAGTTTGAGGCAAATTGTCGACTTTATAAGGACTTCCGGCGGAATTCGATACCAGTGAGGTAGTTTGAAAAAACCCCAGACTGGGAGGATCGCGAAAGGAAAGAAAATATTTCGTGACTATAGTATTTGTATAAGCGTATGTAACTATTAATGGGATAAGTTGTTAGTTTACATACGAACATAGCATGTCTGAAAATGTGGACGTAAATACTAGAAGTATGCATGTACATAGATCTAAATGTTCTGTTCATTGCTTACCCAGACATCTCGTTTATATGTCATGTATATGTGCATAGATATAGTGTATGTATATATGTATGTATATTAATATGTATGTGTGCACTACTTAAGCTCATTTGCGCGATTCGCTTTCCACTCTCCGAATAATGTCTCTATAATTAGCATTAAAGAGAGCTCCGCAGATGTGTGTCTATATATATGTATGTAGATCTGTGTGTATGTAGACAGTATATGATACATGCATGTGTACATATGTAGTCGAATCTGTTTAGAACAATTTTATTGTACTAACGGCTAGTATCGAAAATAAGGCAGATTTTATGATTTGCGCTTTCGCGTCCAGAATTTAACTGTTTTGAACATGCAAAAGGGCTTCCCAATATGCAATATCAAGGGTCTGCCCCAATCTGTATGGAGTTCGTGTGATTCAGAAAGGTCACACACCCAACTGAAAAATTGTACAATTGAAAGGAAACGTGGTTTTCGACCTAGCGATCGCTACGATGAGAACAAGAAGAAAATTTTGCTCGAACTAGGCACTAAATTGTGGCAACGGAAAAATGTACGTACATTACAGAGTCATCATTATACATAGATTGGCGTACATATGCATATAGTAGATACCAGTATACCTACATATATACAGACATGCATATGAATCTATCACTATACCAACTGCATATAGTATTTAAATATATGAGTTCATATCAACGACTCTACCACAAATGCAAGCTTAGAAAATATGAATGTGTATGTTATTAAAATAGGAATCTTCACACGTGTCGAGGACAGTTGATTTGCGCAAGATATTTACTCCAGCTACAGATGCTCCCCAAATATTGCCCAAGAACCGTAAGTAATGTTGAAATCAATTGAATTGAATTGAAAAAGGTGATACGTAAAATTAGAGCGCTTAAAGTACTATATATAAATTTCAACGGCTACCCAATACAATACAAATGCAAATGCAAACGCCTCAACATTCGATTCGAATGTAGCTCTCATTCATGCTACCCCATTCTCGTTCTCCTTCTCCTTCATCCTCACCACAACCACCAGCTCAGTCATATTCATACACTGAACATACTATACCATATACAAGTTACACTGATTTACAAGAGCCATGCATCAAATTGCAATTCGCCTTGAGCACTCC
Source organism: Hirtodrosophila histrioides (assembly GCA_037075165.1). Classification (NCBI taxonomy): domain Eukaryota; kingdom Metazoa; phylum Arthropoda; class Insecta; order Diptera; family Drosophilidae; genus Hirtodrosophila; species Hirtodrosophila histrioides. Next base: position 1,211,116 of record JBAMCL010000474.1, on the reverse strand, counting down.
ATGGATTAGTAGTCGCAATTAGGAGTGATAGTGGATTACGTATCGCCTTTTAAATGAATCTCTATTGTGAAGCAATTGAACTGACTTTAAATTTGTTTAAAATAGGAAAGCTATATGCCTCATCAGCATTTTATTCCCCAACACTGCATCCCACGGTGGAGGACCAGGTTGAGCTTGCCCGCCGAATCTCACATTCATTGAGTGACATAAGCAATCACACATCTAAGGGTCAATCAATGTATGTGAATCGGAAGAAACGCTCAGTCAAGTGGGTCCACGAAGGTTGTGGCCAAGGTAATAGCTTAGTCGATGCATGCATAAGGTGATATATTTCTATAATATGTTTATATAGAACGATTAGAGTATCATACACAGCAGAGAAAAACAAGTAAAAACATTCTGACTGCCATATACTCTGTTTCCAATCTGTTTCCTTCTGGTCAGTGGGAGTGCGAGACTATAACGTCTCATCTTGCAAGAAGACCACCACAGCTGTTTGTATATTAATAATATACATACTCGTATGTATATCAGTTTTTCTTAATGGTTCTTAAGTTAACGATGAATTAGTAACGGCCTTAGTCGAGTATACCCCACTGCGAGACTCCTAGCCCCTGGTCTACACAAGCAGTTCAAGCAGTGCAGCACTTCCACAAAATCCATTTATCCTTTTTGGGGGCCTAGATAGGCCTTTGGTGATCTGACATTTTATGAACTGAGGATATAGTAGCTTCAAGGTTGAAGAAAAAAATGTGTTCATACGGACAGACGGACATTGTACAAACCTAATATACCTTACTTTTTTTTTTTTGCAAGAAAACAAATTGTTGGAAACAGTGTATAAAAGAGCTCGACCTGACTGACGTATTAGAGACCTGAGTTCTTACAGTAGTTATTATGGTTATCGGATCAGCTTCAAAAAAAGCTTTCAAAATTTATGGCGAAAATGATTTAATACTGGCATTTCCGATTTCGGAGAATCCATTTGCGAGATCAGGTAGTACTCGGAATTAATAAAAAGTTTTATGGACAGCTCAGAAAGGCAGGCAGGAAGACTAGGAAGATACCACCATCAATGAGGGATATTTCCAGATAAACGGTATTCGGGTATGACTTGAAAATATGATTTATGAATGATTTATGATTTATATGTGTACATAAAGTCTGTGCAATTAAATACTAGAAAGGTGCATACTTGATCATTTTTATTAGAAAAGGGCAGGACCAAATCTGATGTTATTTTCATATGTATATATCTACATGCGTACATTCTTATTTCTAAAATATGACAATACATAACTAAACTAAACTGTTCATTAAATGCGAAGCTTCTTAAAGTGTTTACATGCCTTTCTTAAGTATCTTTCGAATCTGCAGCTTCTTTATTAGAAATAACTAACGTATTCATCTATTTATTAATTATTATTATTAATTAATATTAATATACATACTCGTACGGTTTGCGCTTATGTGTTCTTCAAATGCGTAAGTTCATTTCTTTGAGAAAAAACAAACGGCTTAACATTTGTTTCTATATTACTAAATTAAGGGCGGATGCGAAAAAGGACATGCTAGATAACAACTCTCAACTTGCAGAATTATTAATTTAGTCAAGCCCGAAGTTGTATTATTTTAAGAAATCAGGGCCGATAAACGTAAATGTTACTTTCCGAACTATTCTTAAAACATTCGAATTTGATTTAATTAGAATTGATCGACATTATAATGTGCTATATATTTGAGTCATAACACAATTCATAAACTACACGGTATCTTAAAACGTTTACTAAACTCCATAAATTCGATATTGTTAAATAGCGGAAGATGATATAAATGATACTCACACAATATATAAAGAAAATTCTGAAGCAAGTTTGAGATCGGATCTAACCAAGCTGGACAAAATGCCACTAAAGCTAATAATGAATCCACGAGGACAAATGCGAGATTATAACTCTCTGAGAGAATCCATAAATGTGGAATCGGGGCTTTTATCACCTGACAATTGCGCTGAGCTAATAACTGCGCTGCAACTGCATAAAGGCCGAGGTAAACAAATAAAACTACTTGAATAATATAGTTTCTTTAAATTTCTTTAAGTTATTTGGAATACTTTCATCTGCACTACCAATATACAAAGTTCTTGTATTCGAAACAAATCTTGCCCAATCAATTAATAAATTAATTTTTTCAAACATGTACCACAAATCAAATTCAAATGCTTTGCCCGCCTTCGCCCTTGCCATCGCCATCGCCTGCGCCTACGCCTCGGCCTGCTTAACTGCGCTATCAACAACAACAACAATAAACACAATAAAAAGGAGCTGAGCTCTTTGCAAAACGTCGTAAAAAGGCTGAAAATTGGGTAGTCGATGAGACCAATGCCGGCACTCACAGTCCGTCTGGTATTCCAGATTATCACCAATATCAACAGGCAAAACCAGCCACCTCTCCAAGTATTTTACCGGCATATTCCGATGCTGGCAAGCATCGAGTGCAACTAAACTTACATCAGGATCAACTAATTGAAAAGTACTCAAAGCCAGGAGTCCAGGTAGTTAAGTCACCCTGGGATGCTGCTCTTCAGACCGGCTCGGCAAGCTCAGCATTTTTAGAAGGATCGAAATATCGTAGCCAAACGCCGATTGCATCTGTCGCATCACCCGTGCATTTTAGTCGAGATGTCAACGATTTCCCAGAACCAGCTCCGGTCGCAGAGTTACCGACGCGTCAGCCTGTGTCTTCGGCATATGGAATTTCATCAAGCGACGAAAGGGATCCGTATAAACATGTTAGTGACAACCTATAACTTTCGAAGGCACTATAAAAAATGTATCTAATATTTCATTTTAGCCCTTTGACACTCGTGTCCATGGTCAATCAGTTCAACCGTGCAATCCACAAAGAGAACTGGCGTATAAACCAAGCGTGGCACAGGGCTGGGGAGGCCGAAATGTTGATTTACCAAGAGGTAAGGCTATGGTTTTCAAATGATAAAATTAAGACGGCTTTTAACAATCTGGTAGCTTGTCAAATATCTCATACCAGCAAATTGCCATTGGTAGTAATCTCACAATCGAACATCCTTTCGATATTTACGTTAATACTGTATGGTCAATCGATATTCGACAAGAAATATTTGCTTCAAACTTTGAACTTCGAACTCACAATTCCCCGGATCATTACTTCCTGTACCCAAGTAACGGATAAAAGGCGGTATTAGGTCTATGCAACTGTATGTATAATATATATATATTCTTGATTAGTATCAGTAGCCAATTCGATCTGGCCATGTCAGTCTCTCTATCCGTCCTTATGTTAGATTTGGGTACTTGCGAATACACTTACACCAAATTACCAGCATTTAATGAAACTGCCTCCAAATGCAGTTTATATTTCGGCTGATTTGAGGAGCTTGCCCTTGGAACGTTGGCTTATCCTCATTTTTACCTTTCCTGCAGTGCACGGAGACAATACATTAGAAAGAAGCCTCCTAGTACTTTTCATTACAAATAAATTTGTAATCTAAGCAGTTTTTTGAAAATCGAAAACCTTTTTAGACCGAAAGTTCAATCGATTTTTGAAATTCGAACAGCCATCAATCTGGAGTCCTTATGATATATATTTATTTTGATCATTCCTAGTGCTACAAGCTAAAGCTTATAAGTTAGGGCACTAGTCCCTATAATTATACATATTTTTTAACATAATTTTACATTTAGTCTTTTCGATTTAACATATATAATAAGTACATAGTTCATATAATTTTGAGTTTAAAGCTATCATTAACAGTTAAAATAATTATTATTGGGTGTTGTTCTGTGAGGTGAGCCTTTAGTTTTGTCTTAAATTGCGTGGCGCCATAAATAGTTTTTAAAGGATGGGAAAGTTGATGATCGAAATCGGCAATGGGAACAATCTTATTATGTTTTTTTTACCATGTACCCTTAAAAGATTAAAGTAAGTCACAGGAGTACGAAACATCACCGACCATATAAAGTCTAAGCTCGTATACTTTTGATCAGCTTCAACCGCCAAATTAATCTAGCGAATATATATACCCGTCGATGTCAGAAAACATAAGAGCTAGATGCATCAAAGTTGGTATATATGTTTTTCTCGGAGCATTAATGTCATAGTTTAGATTTACAACCACAAATCAATCAGTCAATCTATAGCTTTGATTGATAGCTATATTCAAGGTTGCTCTTATCTATTGTGATCGGATAATAAACACGGAAGCTATTCATCAAAATAAATTCCGAACCGGAGTAGCAGCGCAGTGTTAGGACATGTGTACATTTTTGAAGTCGAACCACTTGATACTTGTTCAAGATTCAAAATAAGTGTATGTTAGTTTTTATGTCTACGAGTATACCTTTTAAAAGTATGTACATAATATATATGTCTTCCATTACTAGTAACATGACATATTAAATATTTCAGAGTATTATGAACAAGGCAACCACCAAGAATATGAGAACTTTGATAATACTGATAGGGGTGAATATTACTATTATTATGACGCCAATGATCATATTCAGAATGCCCATGGAAACAATATCCACTTAGTACATCTTACTGAAAATCCGAGTAATTACTATTTAAATGGCAAGCAACAAACTGTGGCCTTGTGCAACCAAAGCCCTGCTCCCAACTTTAATGATGAGATTCGCCATAGACTACAACAATTAGAACAATTTCAGTACTGCTTTGTCCAGCAGCAACAGCTACAACAACAACAGCAGAGGCTGGCTGTGGGGCTGGGTCTCGAGAACAAGCGTGTAAGGTCATGTGATCAACGAGAGATATTAAGGAATAAAGAAACAAATATGAGTCATAATGCGGCTAATTATCATCATATTAAGTCAGCACCAGCTGATGCGATATTACACTGTGAGCATGCTAGACCAGAAATCGAAAGCAACGTTGAACTTATCGAACCAGCTATCGAGTCCGTTGACGAACCAGTGAATGTTCGTGAATTGATTTTCTCGTTTGAGCAGCAGTCGCTGAGAGAACATGAAGAGTCTCAAAAGAGCAACCGATGCAAAATTACAGCTGACAAGGATGAACTGATTGAAGATAATTTAAAATCACATAATGATTTTGTATTGGAAAGCCCAACAAATACCGAAGGCATGATTGCAAATCCCTTACTTTGTCTGTTCTGTCCTGAATTTGTTATTTCCTGTATTTTATGTTTTTGTAGTTCAATCAAATTCAAATTTGCCTAAAAACAATTACTCCTGAGACTCCTATGTGTGAAACACCTTACAAATGTTCTATTTTCTAAATGTTTTAAGAAATTTCAAATCAATATAAGTCAAAAGTATGTTTTTATAAGTCGTCGTGCACATCAAAATAGATCTTAAATGCCCTGGCGTCCTTAATAAAAGATATAATGCCGACAGTCATAACACAGTTTACATATTAAATACATATATGTATACCTATGAATATATGATAAGTACATGTCATTGCATGTCCTCATCTATTTTAATCACAACAGTTACTTTGAATTTTGTGTGTTTTTTATATTTCCCCATAGGTCTCTATGTGCCTAAAGAAATCTCTCTGGCTAGCTACGCGCCACCGCCAGTGCAGGCAAATCAGCAACCTTCTTATAGCTTCCAAAATTCAGCACAACCCGACTTCCCTAAAGGATACCCATCATCTCGATTTGGACCAGTCTCTCATGAAATAGTTGGCGAAGCGCCCAGTGGCTTCCCCGTATCGAATCCCACGTCTGGCTTTTACTCATCAGTGCCGCCCAAGCAGCAACTTTATGGTGCTGCGAGCTACCAGAAGGTGCCACCAAGTTCCAAGCAGGCAGCACCTCAGGTCAACTTTAGTCCATCGCCGCTGTCCTTTGATAAGCTATCGAAATTTCAGGAATCCGACCAAAGAAATGCAGGTGTACCAAACCAGCGGTATCTAAATGTAAACAAGCAGCCGGCATACGGCGTGCGTAATGCATCCCCAACTCCGTTCGGGTCGGGGGGAATTGAAGTTCGCCCAACCTTTGATAGTGGGTCAAGGTTACCCAGTTCCCCGATTTCAACAAGGTCTACTTACAGTGCGGGTCCTCAGTCGACTTGTACCTCGGGTCAAAGCTTCAACAACTGCGCTCGCGGTTGGAGCACGGGCTCCAATGCTCAACGAAATGTCTTCTATCCAAAAGTCGCAGTGGCAGCGGAAAGTCTGCCCTATTCAGACTTTTAAGGAACAGAGACATGATAATAGTACTATATATGATTTTTTATCCGATTACGATTTACGACATGCTAATCTCTTATTCAACATGTGTGCTCTCTAGAATATGTACATACGATAAATAATTATGTATGTTGATTGCGTTTGTTTATTTGCGTCTTTTAAATAATAATACATAATTATGAAACAAATTTGTTATTTTAATTTTACTGCTGCCATATTAACTAATGTCAGGACACTTACCTCCGCTTAGCGCCGACATAAAATTAAAGTAATTCTTTCAAGTTGCTGCTTGCTTTATGAATTGAATGGATTAAAAGAAAATAAATTCTGATGTTCTCTTACATTTGAATCGCTTATTAATAATAACAATAGGAATTCTTATATGATCATCCCTTCAAAAATGTACCCTTAAATTTACGGGTCCCAACAATCAAGGCGATATCTTTAATACTAATTGAAATTGGTATTAATTATTAAGATTCTTTATAAATTGTTAGTTCCTGAGCTTGGTATTTGGTAGTACATGTGTCAGAACCGGTTCAGATGACTATTCTGTTATGTGTTCCAAAATTCGTAACCTATCACACCAAATTGAGGTTTAATTATCTTCCAGACAACTCAGCTAACTCACCTCAAAATGGGAGCAATATATCAATCTATAGCTGCTATAGGAACAATCAATTGAATGAAGAGCTGTCATAGAAAAACATTGGTGGTATCTATTTATCTATCTATATCTATATCTATATCTATATCTATATCTATATCTATATCTATATCTATATCTATATCTATATCTATATCTATATCTATATCTATATCTATATCTATATCTATATCTATATCTATATCTATATCTATATCTATATCTATATCTATATCTATATCTATATCTATATCTATATCTATATCTATATCTATATCTATATCTATATCTATATCTATATCTATATCTATATCTATATCTATATCTATATCTATATCTATATCTATATCTATATCTATATCTATATCTATATCTATATCTATATCTATATCTATATCTATATCTATATCTATATCTATATCTATATCTATATCTATATCTATATCTATATCTATATCTATATCTATATCTATATCTATATCTATATCTATATCTATATCTATATCTATATCTATATCTATATCTATATCTATATCTATATCTATATCTATATCTATATCTATATCTATATCTATATCTATATCTATATCTATATCTATATCTATATCTATATCTATATCTATATCTATATCTATATCTATATCTATATCTATATCTATATCTATATCTATATCTATATCTATATCTATATCTATATCTATATCTATATCTATATCTATATCTATATCTATATCTATATCTATATCTATATCTATATCTATATCTATATCTATATCTATATCTATATCTATATCTATATCTATATCTATATCTATATCTATATCTATATCTATATCTATATCTATATCTATATCTATATCTATATCTATATCTATATCTATATCTATATCTATATCTATATCTATATCTATATCTATATCTATATCTATATCTATATCTATATCTATATCTATATCTAAGTACATATGATGACTGGTGATATTCGACCAGCCCAAACGGTAGAAGATAGAAGACTGCTATTTTTACAGTACATTCTTATTATAAAGTTACGTGGAACTGTCGAAAGAAATGGTTAAATATATATCGGGAAGTATAAGAAAATTGTATTGGAAAATTGTATGTAAATCTCGATATGCGCCAGCTGCTGCAACACAACGTGAAAGCTCTCTCGGCTTTAAAACTTATAAGTGCGACTGAAATCGCCATATTGCTTATGTCTCAGTCTTTTGGTGTGCTTGATAGTTGAACGTTTTTAGTGTTGAAAAACATCACAAATTTTCCAGAGTTGCAAGACTGTTAGATAAAACCGCACATATTTGAATAAGTTAATATTAGCTTAAAGTAAAATGTGAATAACCTGTTTAATATAAGTCGCGCGAATTATCACCATATGGGTTAGGTTTTTCAGCCTCTACCTATGATTTGCTCTCGATCTACAGTAGATGGCACGCTGCTGCGTCCAATGCCAGCTAGGGTTTTTGCACATAAAAGCTTTTAATAAAAGCTCTTCCGTTTCAGTTTGAATAGGAACTTTCTCTGATTTGGATGTTTCCATTTGGTAATTTAGAATAAGCGTCGAATTCTGGCTCTGAGGCTCATCATCGACTTGAAATTTATGCTAAAAAGCCCCAAATCATATTTTCACCGTTTACATCCATAAAATGGGTAAAATGCGTGCTAAAATTGTGCATATGTATGTACGGCAGAGGAAGCATCTCCGATCCTTTAGGTATACTTATATATTCCAGAACAATATCAGTTTCCAAGTCAATCTGGCACTGACCGTGTGTCTGTCTCCGTCCGGATGATTCCTTGCTAACCATTTTATGGAATTCACAACTCAATCTCTATTTCGATTGAAACGTTAATCTTGTTCAATGAAAGCCGCGATATTCTCTTTCTAATTGAAAACTGTCGCTTTGATAATAAACAAGCCATGCAAATATTTTTTATCATTGTAACGAAGTATTGCTGATGTCAAACTATCTTCTATTTCTCGAATTCTCTTATTAAGTATCATCTATCTTCCCCCAGGCGATTAAGATAATCATACTAAAATGTTTCCCGTATGCCTCTTGCCAAGGGTACACTAAGAAATAAATATTAAAAATATCTCAAAAATCGCGGGTTTCCATTAAGTTGGCCAAGACGTTTGATAACAAGAGAGCCTCCAGACGAATAGTAGGCTTTGGGAGACCTAAAGCTGGTGAGCGAGAATTCTGCTCTGGCTCTCTCTTAACTCAATGTGATTTTGCAGAAGCTCGGATGAATACAACACGAGTTCTTTCGGGGGTTGATAAAAGCTGAGTTGCGCATTGGACGCAAATGTTTTGCGAATACAAATCCCAAGAATAAATATACGGGGCAAGCTTTTCTACACTAAATAAAAGCAACTTTAACGTGCAAACTAAAACGGTAGTAAAAGTATTTAAACAAACTATTAATGCACCCAATGAACTCATAAAAGTGAAATGTTTACCAAAATATTTAATGGTTTATAATAAAGGAGAGGAAAAGGTTTCAAACTACTTAAAAGTAAGTACACATGTATGCATGCACTTACATACGTACATATAAACATATGTATACATATATTGTTTGCAATATCTGGTCAATGGCACTATGTGCCACATAATATGGCGCGTCAATAATAAAAAATACATAAATAACAATAGAAGGCATGCCTCAAGCTACATACAAATGTACGTAAAGTACAAGCCGTACATACATACGCATTTTCAATACAGATACGTTTCCAGGGAGTACACATTCGTGTAGTGCTAACATAAATATTTGGCTATAGCCAAAGACTATAAAGGGTTTGATATTTTTGCTACAACAGACTCAACTGCAATGCAGCAAGCCTCAAATTTGGGACCTAATGCTTACCAGTTTCTATAAATTTCTGTGCAAATATAGGTCTAAAACAAGTAAGAACGTTGCAGTCGGCGGTGGCGTCCGACGGCGGACGCACCCGACTGCAGAATACTATGTTCCCAGTCCTATGTATATAATATGGTTATTTGTGAGTTCAGAAAGAAACGCGATTTTGCTCCTTTGGGTGCGAGGGGGTGGGGGGGTCCAAAAATTTTTGATGCAGTTTTATCCAGGGGGTCAACATTAGTCTGTCTGCCAAATTTGGTGACTCTAGCTCTACTGGTGTGGGAGATATAGGTTTTGCTCCATTGGGGGGGTGGGGGTGGTGGGGTCCAAAAATTTTTGATGCAGATCTGTCAGGAATCTCAACTTTAGTGTGTATGCCAAATTTGGTAACTCTAGCTTTAAAAATGTGGAAGATACAGGTTTTCCCCAAATTTTGGGGGAGGGGGTGGGGGTGGGGGGCTGATCTTGACACTTTATAAACTGACGATATACACCAACATGTGTGCCAAATTTGGTTGCTCTAGCTCAAAGATAAAGGCAAAAAAATTGCGTTCATACGGACAGACGGACAGACGGACAGACGGACGGACGGACAGACGGACAGACGGACATTGCGCAAACCCAATATACTATTTTTCCCTTCGGGAACATAGTATAAACAGAGGGAAACACCACCACCCCTATAAAGCACTAAGCCTTGTGTACATACATACATACATACATTTATTCTTGATCCGAGCCATGTGTGCCTGTCTTTATGTCAATCTCATAGGCTTTAAGAGCTAGAGCAGAGAGGAAAACGCTCCCGCTGCACAGTGAGGTGTTCGTACCCTTTTGTTGCAAACAAATCAAATCTGAGCCGCTGAAGATATATTAAAAATTTAAATTGGAGTTAATTGGAGTTAATCGTGCAGCCTTAAAAACGATACAAATTGCTTAAAGTCGATCATCTGAAAACCATTTCTTGTAAACTGTCAGTTTTTATATGTGCACATTTCGTTCACATATGTACAAGGTACATATGGAGTATCTGAGATTTGATCAGGAACTTGCATTCCAAATGTGGTGTCTCTAGCTCTTGTGTTCGTAGTACGTACGGACAAACAGACAGACACACGGGAGACGAATAAGTAATTTACTTAAAGTAAATATCGACTCGGATATAGATACTGATCAAGAACTTATACGGTCGGTATGTTATGAGTACTGGGTGATCTAGACCAACAACCAAGTCGATCTAGCAATATCCTCCTGTCTATCTCGGCTAAACGCGTCGATCTCAGAGACTATACAAGCTAGAGACGCAAAATTTGGTATGCAGGTTCCTGTAATTTAAAATGTAATTTTAAGTTTAATTAATAAATTTTGCTGAAACTTTGGCATGCGTAGTTCTTGGGTCTGCACCCATTGTGCAAGTCTTAAGCCGATCGGATAATTAACACAGAAGGTATTCAAGAATCTGTTTACTCCCTGTACCCATAATAGGGGAAAAGGGGTATTAAATCTGGGCAAATGTATGTAACAGGCAGAAGGAGACATCTCCGACCCTATAAAGTATAATAACGAAAACGTTGCCCGACGAAATATTTAGATTAAAATGCATTATTTTGAATTCGGCTACATTCGTCAACCGTAAGAAATACACAAAAATAGCGAATCACAATTATCGCTCCCGTGGAGGTAGACTTTCCCAAATAGTTGATCCAAATGCTTAATGTTTTGTTGTGTAGGGCTGTGAAAATGTCTTTAAAGTCGCTATAACGAAACAAATAATTTCACCCCAATTTTCCGCCCGTGGCGAGGGGTGGGCGTAGTCCTTTCAAATATTTTTGATGAAGTTGGAAGATTAATAGTAACATCCAGCATATATCGGAAGGGTGGGAAAAAGTCTGTACTTAATTTTAAAACAAATATTCCCAAAATTCGCAAGTCAGGTTGAACTCTTTTATAAATATAGATATATATTCTTGACCAGTATCGAAACAAAATTCGATTTGGCCATGCCCCTCTGTCCGACCGGATGAATGCGTCAATCTCACCAACTATAGGAGCTAGATACACCAAATTTGAAATGTAGATTCCTGTATACCATACGTAGATCAAGTTTCTTCCGATTGGAAATATCTCCCACCCCTGCAATTTGATAAAAAATGTTTTACAGCCATACTTTTGAAGATACAGCCTGTAGCCTATTGGTGGTTGCGGTGCTGATCTCATCTGTTCGGCAGTACAAAACAAGTAAGAGTGCTGTAGACTCCCTCTACCCAGGTCTAAAATTTCCAAACACATCTTCGTACACTTACACACACAAACTCAAATACGAGGCTTTTTAAATGGCGCCTGGGCAGCTGCTTCCCCCGCTCTCCAGTACTGAATCTTGCTTCTTGAATAATTTCTGTGAGAAGTAGATTAAGAGTGACCCAAATATTATACTGCCAAATTCCAAGCCTATATCTTTAGAATTGTTGTTGCTATAAAACGTTTAAATTGAATTGCGTGGCTGTGGGGGGAATATCTGAGATCCTGCTATACACGAACCTGCATTCTAAATTTGCTGTCTCTAGCTGAGATGGACGCGTGGGTAATACCAACTAAATAGTACTTTATTTATATAGTGTATTTAAAGTCGGACATGCAAAGGTCCAAAATAGACTTTTCAACAAAGTTGGTCATTGATTAAATTAATTTAATTTCAGGTTTGAAAGGCATTTATATGTATAAAGAAGGCTCGCGCTTATGAGAAGTACCCAAGGCGAAGAATGGCTTCAAAAAAGAAATGCTCGGATAATTTTAATAAGATCAAACCAATCATTTTTTTGATCTTACATATTAATGGTGGTCTTCAGCATATCAACGCATCTTCTTTCTTAAATATTAATGGTAACGGTTCACACTACTTAACATGTTGCTTAAAGTTAAAACACACATATTTCATATTTTTGCAGACCTGGCCAACATGGATAGACCTTACTTTGACGACATCAGTCCAAGAAATATTTCGGCTGTTGTGGATGAAACAGCAATTTTAAGATGTCGCGTTAAAAATAAAGGCAATCGAACTGTAAGTAGATGTATTCCATGAAATTCAAAGCACAATAGATTAAGCAATTGCGTTAATAATTTGGAAGCAGATCTGTCAAGGAGGTCAACAATAATCTGTATGTCAAATTTCGTAAAACTACTTGGGTATATAAATGTGGACAATATAGCATTCTGTCGAATTGCGGGGTGGGGTTAGGGTGGCAGAAAATCTATACATAGAAGCTAGAATGAAATGGAAAAGTAAAAAAAATATGGTTAATAATATATATCGGGAAGTGCTTAGCTATCGATCTATGGTAGATGGCGCGCTGCTGCTGGACATCATAGGTTTAGTGGGTAATTCTTTAGTATAGTGACCTCATGTACATACTACTTCAATATGTCTGACTTTGGTCTTAAACGACGCGTCCCAAAATTAGGAAGCAAATTCCGGCGGAGGAGCAAGACTTTATTGTCGAAATAAGGAAATAAATTCTAACAAGTAAGAATACTATAGTCGAGTATACCCGACTACAAAACTCCCTGTACCCAAGTCAAAAATTTCCGATCGGATCTGCGTGCACTTACACATACACACACACATACACAAAGCCGTACACACAAGCGACAGCAAGGCGACAGCGCAAGCAAGGCAATTTAAGTCGTGGCTGTGCTGCTTCTTCCCCCCCTCGCTAGAGTACTGAATCTTCTTTGTGGAATAACTTTCGTGTTTATTATCCAATCGACTTGAAATTTGGACAGTATATTAAGAGTTACTAAAGTATTGTACATGCCAAATCCCTATATATCTATATTATTATTTTCTTAAAAATATTCGGAATATCGGGACAGGCCAGATAAACTTCGGTAATGAATTAGCCGAACATGGTTTTATTGTCTTATATGTTTTATTCTGTAAATGTCTCGTTCTGAGGCCTAATATGAATATGTATGTACTGACATTTCTAATTAACTTATTTTACTTCACGTATAGGTTTCATGGATGCGCAAACGGGATCTTCACATTTTGACAACTAACATTTATACCTATACAGGTGATCAACGGTTTTCTGTAATTCATCCGCCAAATAGTGACGACTGGGACTTGAAAATTGATTACGCACAGGCACGGGACAGTGGCATTTATGAGTGTCAAGTAAATACTGAGCCAAAAATCAACTTGGCAATTACTTTAGAAATCTCAGGTAATTATAGCATACACACAGAACGTACTCTCCTTCGACCCCGCTTGTCAGCCGATTTAACAAATTAAATTGTTTAATTTGAGCCAATATTCATATGACGATTATTTTCACTAAATTTGATTGTCGTAGCTTCATTAGTATATATAGAAATAACATTGTGCATTTTAATGGACGTCCAAAAAATGTCTCAAATGTATCGTAGATAAACGCTTCTTCCATCTTACAATCTTCTATGTATAACAGAGTTTGTCCTAATTGATTGGTGACTGACTGATTGCCAATCATCGCACAGCACAGAACTAGGATGCTGAAATTTTCACAGTAGGTTCTATCACACAGTGCACACTAAGGCAGGGTTTTGGAAAATCAAATCAGCTTCAATCTCAATTTCAAAGACTTACGCAAGAATTCATTTGACATATACTTCACCGATTTTGGAAAGTCCACCCCCATGGGCGGAAAATGGGGGTCTCACGGTTGTATGGGCGACAAATAATTTTAGTCCGATCAAATTAATTTTCAAAGCTCTTAACGTCAAATTCATTTTCCTGATTCTATACAAAGATATAAAAAAACTCTGGCATTCGACATTTTAAATTGTCATGCGATTGGCTTCAAACGCTTTTTCAAGGATCTTAACCCCCAAGGTCGGAAAATTCGGGGAAACTGATGCATGAAATGTTTTTGATTATAGTCCGATTGACTTCAAGCTCATTTTTTAAACTTTTCTGTTTACCATCCAATTATTTTGAAACTCGTTATCAAATCACCTCACATTATATAATTCGACACGCTACCGCTCCCGACATTTGCTACCGCTGCCGACATCTGATTCCGATTTTCACAAAGGCAACCCCACGGTCGGAAAAGTGTTAAACATTTCAATTCAACATTTTAAATTTTCGTGCGAATGGCTTCATACTAATTTCCAAAGCTAATTACAAAAACCTCTGTAAAGTACAGAGCGGGCAAAAGAACGGGAGGAAAATAGTTGAAAAGCTTTAGTCTGGAATCTTAGTATTATTCTTGGAATTGGCTTTAAATGCCAAATGATTTTGCCACGGGCGGGAAATGGAAGTCAAGGACAATTGAGTGGGATTATTTGTTTAGTTTGATCCGCTCCAAAGACATTTGTATAGCCCCACACAAGAAACATTAGTCGTCACTACTCAACTATTTAGTTTCCTACCCCAAGGAAGGGAAAATTGTGACACGCTATTTATGTGTATTTCTTACGGTTGACGAATGTAGTCAAATTCAACATTATGCAAAGTACATTTAAATATTACGTTGGGCAAAGCAGGGGTATTACCTGATAGTATAATATAAGTACTTTGGTCAAATTGGAGCCAAATTTGACTGCTTATATGTAAAGACATGGGATTGTCAGATTAAATATTGAGTTAACTACGCCAAATTTTATGAATTGCCGCTATCCCGCCCTTACGATTCGACAACATTTACTTAAATTTTTCATATATTGACCATTTATTACATATTTTTTCCGGCTTCTAACTGTTTCATTGCAGCTGAAAGTGATATGAAGGAAAGAAATTCGGAAAAAATGTATTATGACTCAAAAGGTTAGATTTTATGTGGTCTATATATTTACTTAACAGTATACGTTCACTTTTTTATCAAGAATTGTATAAACATTCCATGTTATAGACAAATCAAATGGCACAAATATTAAGATTGCCTTAATCTGTTTGTCCCATTGTTTTGTTGTATACCTATCGAACTGTACTTAGTTGTAGTTAAGCAAAAACAAGTAAGAATGCTCTAGTCGAGTATATCAGGAGTTTCGAAGTCGGGTATACTCGACTAGAGCGTTATTACTTGTTGTCTATACAAATGTTACATCCAAACTCAATAATTGAGTTCTATTACACTTTATATGGTTTCCTATAAGTTTATATTAATCAGGATGACGCTGCTAGAGAGAAATCAATAACGCTTTAAGGCTATTTAATCTTTGTAGTCTTCTGCCACTAATTTATCCCACTTATATTAATATTAAAGCTGCACGGGCCAAAATTTTGGGATCGACGGAAATACACGTAAAGCGAGATAGTACGATTGCGCTAGCTTGCTCAGTGAATATACATGCCTCATCTGTATTGTGGTAAATCAACCAATCAATCAAACAAATTGTTTATTAGTAATGTGTTGCTTAATACAATTTTACAACTAAAGGTACCATGGGTCAGCAATTGTCGATTTTGATTCCCTACGAGGCGGCATTAGTTTGGAAACTGAGAAAACCGATGTTGGTACCACCAGCCGTCTAATGCTAACACGTGCTTCTCTGCGGGATTCCGGAAACTATACATGCGTGCCCAATGCAGCCGTACCAGCGTCTGTCCGGGTTCACGTGTTGACGGGTAAGTGTAACACCTCGTGTTTTGTATTCTTGCATATGTATATGTATAATTTTAATATTTTAAACATTTACTTAAATGCAATTATGTTCTGTAGGCGAGCAGCCGGCAGCCATGCAAACAAGTACTGCAAGCGGTATAAGGGCTTCTACTGCAATCATAATTACATGTTTGATCATATCAGAAGTATTGTTGTTTAAAATTTCAAACCTAGCCCAATACATACTCGTACATCGAAGTTTAAGATGACTAACTTAGAAAATCTAGCCATAAACCCAAAATGTTCTTTAAAGGTAGAAGTTTTAAATAAAACGAATGGCTTTATGTGGTATTGTATAAATTATGTGGTTGTACATAGAAATAAATAATTGCGGTGTTCAAAAAACGCGCTAAAATCAAATAATAATGCTCGAATGTTGATAGCAAACTGTTTAATAATTATCAAATTCACGTTCACGACACATAATTTTATGCAATTCCATTAGAATCCAAAATATTGAACTTAGCTATTTGCATAATAATATGTACTCCTTTCTTTTGTAGATTACAAACATATTCCAATGGAACGATTGTAAGAGAACGAGTTTACCACAAAAATTCAATATACATAGATACTACATTAAGTATAATTCCTATAGTCTTATGTAATAAAACTAACAATAATAAATACTTATATGTATACATATACACATAAATACCATAGTGTAACAATCATACATGGGGATCTAGCCAAGTCCTTCGACTCTATTATCCCGTCTATGCATAAATTATGGATTCAATTGGGCCTAATTTTTTTTAACTTGTGTAAGTATTGACGGTTATTGGCAGAAACAAAACCCAACCTTAAATACCCGTAAAACTGAACAACGATCATATTATACTCTATATCCTCCACATTTTTACTCCCTGTACCCATAAAATGGGTTTAAGGCGGTACTAAATTTATGCAAATATATGTAACAGACAGAAGGAGACATCTCCGATCCTATAGAGTATTTCGATTTGGTCATGTCCGTCTGCATGTCCGTCTGTCTGTCTGTCTGACGATCTCAGGAACTAGAAGAGCTAGAGACACCAATTTTGGAATGTAGATTCCTCTATACCATACGCAGATTAAGTTTGTTTTCAATTTCAGATATCTCCGCCCGTTCCCACGCAATTCGATAAAAACGTTTTATACGAACAATTTTAAGGATTTTGCTTTGGGATTCGGCATGTATAATACTTTAGGCACTCTTAACCTACCGCCCAGATTTCAAGTCTTGTGTGTGCGGCTTTGTGTAAGTGTGTGTATGTGTAAGTGGACCAAGAAATGTTTGGAAGTTTTAGACCTGGGTACAGGGAGTTTCGTAGTTGGGTATACTCGACTAAAGCATTCTTACTTGTTATTGCTAGAGTCACCAAATTGGACACACAGACGACCGTAAGTCTACCTGACAGATCTGTGGGCATGTCTTCTATAGGTTATAGCTATCGTTACTTAGTTTGACATGCAAACTTTGCAACCACCATCGCCTCCCCAGAAAATAAGCAAAATCTAAATCTCCTGCACCTTTGCCTGCAGAGTCACCAAATTTTATACAATTCAGGCTAAATTTGTTCACGTCTCATTCCTACCACCCTGCAGAATACTCTGTTTCCAGTCCGGTATAATTGGGTTATTTGGGGGAATAACTTAATTATACCGGACTGGAAACAGAGTGTTCTGCAGTCGGGAACGTTCGACTGTTATTACTTGTATTTTAAAACCGTTTATGTTGTTATAATTATAAAAATATTTGTATTATTGGTAGTTCATAGGTCTAGGGCATACAACTAAGAATACAAGCTGGAGCCTTTGGCTAACTTATAAGTATTACATTAATTGACATTACTGTCATAAGACTAGATAATTTCTTAATTTTATCGTCTTGAGCTAGGTATTAGTTGCTGGCGTTTATACAGCGTTTTCGTTTTAGCTGTTGAAGTTTGTGATCCATTGTAAATAGCATTTTTATTAGTGGTTTTTTCGAATTCCGCAGTCTTTGCACTTAATGTTGCTCCTCCAATATTAGATATACTCGCTGGAACTTTCGGCTCGGATATACTAGTGCCTTGCATTTTAGTTTCTATATATAAAAATAAAATACAATCTTATGAGACTTATTTTCTCTATCATGTTGTCATTTTTATACGATTGCAGAGGGTACTTTCATAATGTAATGTGAATCGCATTGAAAGGGACATTCACGTCCGTCTGTTTCTGTTTGCATAGAGCCTCTTCTTTTAATTTTTTAAGCTAAGCTCATAGAATTTCAGACAATTGTCCTCTCTGCCTGGTTGATGGACAATTAACAGCCACCCATAACCGTAAGAGCTGGAATTCGGATTTTCAAAATAGTTGCCGAAAGTGCACACTAACGTCGGATCTTAAACTCGATTGAGAAGAATAACAATATTGTATATAACTGAAAGAGTATGGGAGAAAGTCAAAGTTTCGCTCGATCAGCTACAAACTCATCTTTAAGGGTCTTTACGGTAAGTAATTCGACACATATCCGACAATTATGTCTTATTATTATGTCTTATTTATCAAGATGGGATATTTACTTAACTCATAATATTTTGTACGGGCTGCCATAGGAACAATCGGGTTAAAAATTTATTTTTTGTATGAAAAGTATTTCTGCAAGGGTATTAAGTCTTCGGATCTGCGAAGACACACTTGATTGTCTTGTTTTATTACCTTTCAGAACACCTGACTTTACCGGTTGTAAGCATGATTCCTCCGGCATTGATATTTTCAGACTGGCTGAGAAAACGTTTAAGTTTTCCAGCAAAACTGGAGTAGATTGCCGCCGCCCATCACATAAGACAGCGGGCTCGTATGAGGGCTCTTTTGAATGTACCAGGGTCTCGATTGGTTTTGATTTTTCAATTCGGGTTCTGTGAAATTAATAAACATACATGTACATAAATAATTATGTTGGACAAGTGTCATAATGAGTAAGGTGTCTAAGGATTACTATTTTAATGTCTAATTATGTTGTTTCTTTAAATAAAGCTTATTGCTCAACGCCTACACTTAAAAGGTAGTTCGATAAGCTGTCATTGGAAATACCAAAGCTTAATTAAGCTCCACCGCAACTAGACATTGAGATATCTAAATCTATATATTCAGTACTTGAAATAAATCTTACGTTAGCGATTGATCGATTTTGCTGGTGATTAGAGAATGAAGTTTTTCTGGACACGTATCCAACATATGAGAATAAAGAACGTCAATAATTTCGCCAGGAACTTTAAAGATTTCTTCATAGTGATCAATCATAATTCTGCAAAGAAAGATAAAATTATCAAAGGTTAACGTCTTTTAAATACATTTACTAAACGAATAAGATTGTGCTTATACCGATGGATAGACGACATTCCACAAACTCCAAAAACTTTTCAACAGAAATAAATCTTAGAATGCAACCGCTTTCGAAATCATCGAAATATACTGTACGCTGTACCCAAAAAAATGTAAATCATTTTTCACCTTATTTGGCAAACAGACTAATGTTGACCCCCTGGACAAATCTGTCTCAAAAACTGCGCCAGGAAACGCCGGGGTGTTACCAGCTAGTATTAATATAAAAGAGTTCGGTTTAATGTATAATGAAAGTGCATACTAAGACGGGGTTATAGAAAAGACCACCCACAAACGTGGAAAATCGCAAAAACCATTTATATGCAACTTTTTTGTTTACCAACCAATCTGCTTCAAACTTATTTTCGAAGATCTGTATTTCACCGATTTTGGAAAATTGTTTGGAAAACTGTTACAATCGGATTTTCCAAAATGTGAAATGTGTTTCAAACCATCTAGCTTGCCTCTGAGTCGCCAAATAGTCACTCAGCCAGGTTAAAGAGTTTTTGATATGTACATACATATATATAGACATTAAACATATTTACCTTATGACATTTATTGCGTCGAGCATATTTCCCTGCTCTTTATCATCACGCAAAATGTTTGGGGCAAATACTGTGGATAAATTGTTGCTGTCCATCTTATTCCCACTCATCTGAATAGTTCCATCTCTGGAGCATATGTCATCACTATGAGCAGCTACGTTACCAAGAAACTTAAGTAAAACATACAACGTATCTCTATGTGGAATTGGTAGCAATTTTATTAGATGAGATATGGCTTCGAGTTGCAATCGTCGGTTACGAATCCCTGAAATAATAATAATAATAATTTATAATTGAATAATTTTGATATGTCAGTCTTACGTTGAGTTTCCAGAAATGATGAATAAAATCTTTTGCATAGTAGGGGCTCAGGTAGGTCCCGTAAAAATTCTTTGAGCAAAGTAGCCACATCATGCGGGCATGTAGTATCAGGAATGCTCATATTTGATTTTTTATCAAAATCATCGCGAAGCTGGAAAGTAAGATTGAAAGACATGTAGTTTAATTTGATTGCATTACTTATAACGGCCCGTTTCCTCTTGTTCCTGGCAACGTTAACGTCCACTTACTTTTAGAACTTTTCCTTCTCTTATATTCATAGAAACTTACAATGCACATAATGTACATGGAAAACGATTGGGATTTTGCAGAGATAACATAAATTAGATAAAAACGGGTCATAAGACAGTGCAACTGTCCGACCCTATAAAGCATCAGAGTCAATAAAGGGTCCGGTCGTCCGTCTGTATGAAGGCGTCGACCCTAGAGACTAGAAGAGCAGGAGAGTAAAAATTAGGCAGGCAGGTTCCGACACACCCGAAAAACTAATAAAAACTGTGTAAGACAACACAGTTTTTTAAATACCTATTTTCTTCACCCAATAACTCAATCCATTGGGAAGTACTCATCCGAAAACATGCTAAGATAAAATATTTACTGGGTCTTATTTGTGAAAAGTTATTTGCGACTCACTTGCTTTACTCGTTTCTTAGATGTACTAACGCGAAAAAGGCCAACTTTTTGAAGTCCATGTTCCTCCAAATATTCTATACAAATTATTACGAACATAGGTACGTTTAATTTGAAGGTAGGCCTGGATTCTTCGTATAATATTCGGTCGAGATCCATTTCAACATTTCTCATGTCGAACTGACTGCGTGACATTTGTGTTGATATTAATGACGATTTTTTATGGTTTGTAAAGTAGTCAGCTGGGGGGCCGCGCTCTGAAGGACCATTACATCCATATTCCAAGGATTTAGTTGGCAAACTCTCGCACGATCGCACCTATTATAAACAATAAATGGACAGCATTGATTATAATATCTTCTATATATATAAAACTAAGTCAAAGACAAGTAAGAATGCTCTAGTCGAGTATACCCGACTATGAAACTCCCTGTCCCCAAGTCTACAACTTCCAAACAAATCTTAGCACAATTACACATACACACACACACACACACACACACATACAGAACTACGCACGTATACAAGCAACAGTTCTAGGAATTTTACATGGTGGATTCGCTTCTTCTTCCCCCGCCCTGAAGTACTGAATCTTGTTTGTTAAATAACTTCTGTGTTTTGTGATCTGATCGACTTGAAACTTGGACAATAGATTAAAAGTTCCAAAATTATTATGAATACAAAATCTCAAGGCTATGCTCTTAAAACTGTTGCTGTTAAACGTTTTTTATCGATTTGAGGGGTGTGGGGGGATATGTAACCAAAAAATTTAACTTAATTTAACTAAAACTTTGCCAATATATATCGTTCGAGCTAGAGCTTTTATCGGAGTAAGTTTTTTATACTCTGTTCCCGAAAGGGAAGGGTGTGCGAAATGTCCGTCTGTCCGTATGAGCGCAATTTTTTCCAACACCCTTGAGGCTAGAGCAACCAAACTTGGTACACATGTTGGTGTACTATATCCTCAATTTATGAAGTGTCAAGATCGATCAATTATACAGGACTGCGAACAGAGTATTCTTCTGTAGGGTACGTCCGACTGCAACGTTCATATTTGTTTCTTACTATTTTGTGTTTCTCAATACTTGTTGTATATGTGTGTATGTGCATATTGCAATTTATTTTTATTTATTTTATTTTAAAGAATCATGTCAAGAAATTTTAGTCTAGGTCAGAAAATTTACTGATGCCAGGAGGCATGTTGCAGGGAGGGTGGAGGCATGTTACAGGCAGAGCAGAAGATACTGATGGAGAGCGCCCACAGCAAGGACAAGATCGTTCTCGTTCTCGGTTAGGAGAAGCAAGGATCACTGATAATCAAGCATGTATAAATTTCAATCGTGCTGCATTTAACTATGCTAGTCAAGTGGATTTTACAGTCACCATTGGTTTAATGGTCAAAGGATTTGAGCATTGCAAGGCACTCAAATTCAGCAGTGAAACACTAGGATTGTGCTGTGCAAATGGAAAAGTCAAATTGCCGGCATTCAGTTTACCACCAGAACCACTGTATTCCTTGAATTCTAGAACGTCTTTGTTTGTTTTCGCAAGGGGACGGCGGCTGTTAAATTAGTATTAACATTGTTAATCTGGTTAGTTAAATTAGCAAACAATTACAGTTGGGCAGTGCGAGCAAAGCCGTGGGGTGTACAATTAAGCTATATAAGTATAAGTTTTTTGACCGTACTGATAATAGAACTGCTTATTTAAATACGTACGGAAATAGTATATACGTACATATATATATATATATATATATTTGTATACATATATTTGTATTAAATAATTTTTATGTACATTTGTAGTTTTTTAAAATTCGGCAGAAGGGTTTCTCGAAATAAAGTTTCTTCAGACTGAAAGCCATAATGACTAGTAAAATATAAAGAAAATACATACGTACATTATCATTTAGTTTTCCAACTCGACCACTGTTGCTGTCACTACTCCGAAATACTGACGCCAATGAAAGTTTGAATCCGGGTTCGACATCTCCGTCCCGCTTTCTGTCTCTTGATAAGCAATATTCCAAAGATGTCCCAAATAAAATATCACGCCCATCTTATTTAATTAAACATATATAAAATCAAAGTGTATTACATTTGCTCAAGTAAGTCTATCAAATATTATCAATGAGTTACATTATTTTAAATTGATTAAAGTTAGTCCAAATTGAATGATAGTGAGCATTGAGAATGTGGGCGTTTCCGACTAAGAGTACGAGATGACGCAAGCTGAGTTAGCTGCTATACGTAAATGAGTGTAATCTGAAGGATACACGAATTAGATGAACAAGGGCTATGTAGTCTCGATTCTCACATTATGGATACATACGTAAATGTGTAAATGAGGACGTACTAAAGTAACAATGAGGGTTGAACCAAAATGATTTACATGACAATTGCGATGAGATGTGATGAATACTATAGTTAACGATACGACAACAACAAAGTAATGCTTACTGTGCTCATCTTTTTTTCCAATATCAAAAAAGCTAGTGGTAAAAGCTCTTTTTTTCGATACAACTCGTCTTTTCTGGGACTTTCTTTCCAAATCTAAATATTTTATTATTGTATAGATTAAAATGTGTACATCATATCAAAATTACTTGAAGGTTTATGTTTACGCGTTAACGGGTTCCTTTTCTATTTTAAATGGTATAATCAACTTAGCCCAAATTAAACAAGTAAGAATGCTCTAGTCGAGTATACCCGACTACGAAACTCCCTGTACCCAGGTCTAAAACTTCCAATCATATGTTCGTCTCTTACACATGCACGCACATATACATACACAAAGCCGCACACACGCGAGCCACAGCCTACGCAAGGCATTTTAAGTCGTGGCTGTGCTTCTTCTTCCTCCCTCGCTTCAGTACTGAATCTTTTTCTTTGAATAACTTCCGTGTTTATTATCCGATCGATTTGAAATTTGGACAGTAGATTAAGAGTGGCCAAAGTAGTGTACATGCCAAATCCCAAAGCTATATCTTTAAAACTGTGGCTGTAAAACGTTTTGATCGATTTGCGGGGGAACGGGGGGAGATATCTGAGATCAGAAATAAACTTGACCTGCGCCTGCTATACACGAACCTACATTCCAAATTTGGTGTCTCTAGCTTTTATAGTTGCTGAGATCGTTGCGTTCATACATACGGACGGACAGACGGACAGACAGACGGACATGGCCAAATCGAAATCTCTTTTGATGCTGATCAAGAATATATATACTTTATAGGGTCGGAGATGTCTCCTTCTACCTGTTACATACTTTTGCACAAATCCAATAACCCCTTTTTACCCATTTTATGGGTACAGGGAGTAAAAATCGAACCTTTATTATATACTTAGTTGCTAAACGGCAAATTTCTTTAATAGCTCTGCAATGTCAAAAGTTTTAAGTCATCGATAATACCATTCTGAGGAATATATAATATTGTCTTGCAATATGGAACGGATTACTGAAGGCATTTTTGACCCTGTTCCTGTAACACAGAAGTTATTCACGAAGCAATTTTTTTTATGTAGATGTACGTGTAAGTACGAAGATTTAATTAGGGATTACAAAACTTGGTTTAGGATAACTCGAAGTCGAGGACACTCGTCTTGTTTATTTTTGCTATTGGTTCTTCCCTTACTTGACACGTACTTCTATGGTGCGACCAACTCTTAAGATCTTAATAAAAACAATAATACCACAATGTCAAAATGTCACAATGTCACTTACTAAGAAAAACATACTATTATTTTGGGGGGGACACCAGATCCAGATCTGAGATTCCCAATTTAGTCTGTACTTACGTACACACAAAAATTTAGAAAAGCGCTCAAAGCAGTTCAGCGGCAGTGTGAGCAGGACAGAGGCTCCACACTGCTCGGCACAACGCGAATTAGTTTCTTGAATAACTTCGGTGTATTATCCGATCGATTTGGAGAGCATATCATGATCGGCTCGACTGTTGATACTGACCAAAAAATAGCCTCCTTTTCAAGGGGGATTCTCAAAACTAATGAGTTGAATGTGCTATCAATCATTGTAGTAAAGCTTATTGTAAGAATTCGTAAATCTTTAATAGGCAAAATACCATAAACTTACCTATATTTATTCCAATATTTAGTTCCTTAATTTTTTCAATTGCAATATGCATGAGTAACTCTGCTTCGATATCGGACAGTTTTTCTAGAGATGTATCCGTTAATTGTAAAACTTGGCCTTGTTCAGAAATCCATGTACAGTTATCCTAAGCACAAAATTATTATATTAAATATTACTTTTGGGCATGGAGGAGCAATCCGAAGATAGTATGCATCTAATGTGTCGTATAATACATCTATATATATATAAAAGAGTGGGCAGGCCAAATCGAAGAAGCTAGTAGCATAAATTACTGAATTTACACAGATATGTCAAACTATCATTTTTCTGAGGCCAGATGCTTTACTGACCGTAGCGCCCCAGAGCCACTTAGGCAAAAAAGCCGAACTACTAGCGCCCCAGTCGTGCATCGCCAGCTCGGCAAAAAAAAGCCGAGCTAATAACTCCACGACACCCGCGGTTTAGAGACAGTATGTAACGCTATGCGCATTGCCGTTAGTGGCCGTTATTCGGCGACACGAGAGCGTGACGTCACATGACCCAACGCCTTAAAAAATGTATTGAAATCAACGCCTGCTTTTAAAAATCCTTTTTGAATGCGTGTAAATTAAGACAGATGTGAAATCCATTTTAGGATCTTGTAGAGAATTGAGATCTATTTGTTTTCGGAGCAGGCAGTAAATATTTGAAAACCAGCCGGATCGGATTACAATATCATATAGATCCCATAGGAACAATCGGTTGACAACTATGTTTTTGTAGGAAAAACTTTTTTGCTTATGAAGATAACCAAACATACCAAATTTTAGTTTCATTATGTTCTACATATGCTGACTAAATTGGATGAAAATTTGACTAATATATCTTGTAACTGCCTTGGGAGCGATCGGTCGCAACTTGACTTGTATGAAAAAGGTATGGAATTTTGCACTTTTGATGGCAATGCTATTTAAAAAGTCAAAGTGTTTAATTAATTTATAGTTTTGTTAGTTTTTTACATATTTCAGTACATTTTGCAGCGTTTTTCATAGAACAACTCCGATCGCTCCCACGGCAGGTGCGTTTTGCATTTATTTATAATTTTGGCAATAAAGTCTTGCTCCGGAGCCGGAATTTGCTTTCTTATTGTCAGACGCGTCGTTAAAGACTAATAGCAGTCATTTTGATGCAGTCTTTATTTGGGGCCGCTATACTACAGAATTACCGACGAATGTAGTCAAATTCAACATAATGCATTTTAATCTAAATATTTTGCCGGGCAACGCTGGCGTCTTATCAGCTGGTATATATGTATACGTACATGTATTCTACTGGTAAAGCCCGACCTCGCCCGCCCTAAATCTATTACACAAAGTACAGTTAAACAGAAGCTACCAAGAATTTTTGGGGATGTGATAAAAAAAACATAAAATTTGACAGTTTCCCTAAGATAAAAAGAAATGAGAAATATGCGATACATAAATTGTGTGATCCAAGAGAGAGACTTCATATTTCCATACAAAAATTTTTATACAAATTTCGGATGCATTTTTCACTACCTAAGATATTTTTCACAAAATAATTTCAGAGTGACTACTGTAAAATTTTCAAGTTTCTAGCTTCTACCATTTGTCCTGCCCGTGAATCGCCAATCAGTCAGTCAAACAGATTTTTTTAAAATTAATATCACAATTAAAATTTCAATACTTTTATATGGTATGGTGCCTCTAGCTTGATCGCCGGGTTAGACAGGTTAGAGAGTTTCATTTATAGTTTATACTAGACAGATAAATATAGAAGATTTAGTTCTTGATGAAAAGGTGAGGCATGCAACTTGTTTTTGTGTTTTGTTCCATTGGCTTCAAACTCATTTTCCGGTGACGCTGGGCAATTTCAGCTAGCTAATAAATACAAACCAATAATATGGAAATTTTCATTGCTTACCGAAGGAGCCCATTTTTGAGGATGTAAAACAAAGTCCTGATTATAATTTAGTCTATTCTGACCCTTTGACCGACTTCCCCAAATTTTTCTTGAAACAAATTGGCCAACATTAGATAATGATTTTGATTTTTGCATATTTGTAGTTTCATTTTTAGGACCTGCAATTAAAAAATATAAAGAATGTCAAAAAAGTGTACAAAGATTAAAATTTTGAATAATGAATTTATAATGGTTAGTGTTTCCACTATGTTATTCTAATTAGTATTTATATGTATATATATGTTACATATATATACATTCATATTTGTGGATTGTATATATACATATACAATACATATACATATATTGTACTCTTACAGACTCTTTCAAGCTCTGGATTTCTTCTTCTGCCAGCTATATGTAATAAATATATTTAATGCAGTGCAAAGCATTAACAAATCTTAGGTGCTTTCTTAGTGAACTTGTCTGCTGTCAAACACGTTTTCAAGTGTAGGGCTCATGGTGGAAATTAGAGAAATTAATTAAGGAAGAAACGAACTATCGGTGCCATAAGTGAAAAATCTGTTGTACAATATTATTTTAGGCTTCGGGTGTCAAGTCAGGAATTTCGGAAATAAATATTTAACATACCACGCATACACACCGTAGTTTGTACATTCATATAAGTATGTGTGTATGTACCTGTACTTACTTATATATGTTTCATTTATGTTTCCACTTTTTAAGCTCTGAGTACTTGAAGGATCGCTCGAGTTTGGATGCCAAAAGTTGGAAAGAAACTGCGAACTTGAAGAGAGTAAAGCGCTGGCAGTTCTTCCACTTTTCTCCTTTGGATGATGAAACGTACTTGTGGGTGACGTTGGCGCAGATATACAAGCTGGTGGTGTGTGCTTCCTGGATTGGAGGGCGTTTTCGTTGTTTCTACCCTGCTCCATACAGCTCTTATCCCATTCCATTTTTTTACGTAATCGCTCATCCAGGTCCTTCTGCCAGGCAATATGAGCGTTTTGCAAGTTCCTTGAGTTCTCGTTGCCGCGTATAAAGTCTAATGCAACAAGAGCCCAGGCGTCTAATGTTTGTACAGCTTTGTTGTTATCCTCATCCATTCCGGGAGGATTTATTTCACCTTTTGCTTTAATGTTTCGTAAGTTCCTATCATAATTAACTGACTTAAAACGATTTGCATCCCCGTCGTTTACACTTTTCTTTCTAGCCATTCTCAAATAGCGTTTTATCGTATCGCTCACGGATTGGGAGACATCCTCGTTATCGATAGAGCTCTTCCTACGATTTGGATGTGAACTACTAACCCCTGAATTGTGTTTGTCAGTCTCCTCCTCCGATGCCGCAAAGTTGCTTTCAAGCATCAGTTCATATTGTTCCGCTAAATATTTCAATTCGCACAATTGAATAAAACTTGTTTGGGTACCACATGAATTCAAGCTCTTCTCACGTGGTCTCTGCACATGTTTCCTATTAGATTGATTCGCATTAGTCTGATAACTTGTACTATGCTTAAGTTCAAGTGATTCTGGGGGCGTTCTTTGACGTTTTGCTGCATCTAACTTAACCGTTCCAGTGGCTTGGCATTTTGGTGTGGGCGTATCCCGATTATGTACAATGCTCTTTTTGGGATCGTTAAGACTACAGTTTTCCGCGGGGCTGCCTTCGTAGCTACTACTATAATTGAATAAGCTCGAAAAGGAGCCAGCACGGCGTAGATTCGATTTTGTTGGCTCGGAGGAATGTAAAATGCGATGTAGCTGCTGCTTCTTTAATATATTATATATTTTCTTTAGAAGTGCTTTATCTTCAAGAGTTTTTGGTGTTACAGAATCTAATTGTATGCCGCCGAGCGAGGAACTCTTGTTTAATATTTGTAAGCGATCTAAAAGCTCAGCCTCACAATTCTGCTCACTGGACTCACATTCGGAACTTGATAGCTTGTTAAATGCTAATCTGTTCTTATCAACAGGGCGTCGAGAACTTGGTGAAGCGGTTTGGTCAGGTCGGACTGTTTTGGTTCCAAGTAGGGCCGTAGTTTTGTACGCATCACGAATTTTCAAATAGGTTTGTAGAATTTCAATAGTTTGATCAACACTCTCGTTTACCTCTTGATCTTTCAGCTGGGAGTGAGCCCCATAATTGTTTCGATGTCGCGAAAGAAGCTTAAGCCGTTTCCTAGATCCCTTTGTGGCTCCTGGAAACGAAGACTTCCGACGCCATAATATAAATCGTGGTTCGGAAGCACACACCCGCTGAAACTGCGCCTCGATATGGGATATATTGTCTGCTCCATGCATACCATCGGGCAACAACTTGCGACCAGCATCGGTCATATACCTCCATGTCTTTCGAGTTAAAAGCCAACGTTCCCGTTTCTTTTCCTTTTCCTTGGTATGGCAACGCCGTCGACCGGAAGCCGAGGGTGATATTCTCCCCAAAGTCCTTGTGGAAGTACTTGTCCTTTCGCTTTCGGAGTATTCAGAGGACTGTTTGTCAGTATGCTTAGAGTTTATGGTGGATATATCCCCCGATTTTGGAGCATTAGCCTCTTCAATTCGATTAAGCTCATCAAGCATACCATCTAATGGACCTGATCTCTTTTTAATTACTGTTACAGGACGACGCAAAGTACTGAGCAATTGTCCCGAGGAACTAACCTCTTTCTCTTTATTTAAATCCATAGCTTGATTTCTTGTGAAGGATGATGCCATCTGAAACAAACATAATCATGAATACTTTAGGACTCTCGAGGTATAGTTAGTGCATAAATGTAGTCCCTTTAAATCATGTATTCAGCAGACAAGTTCAATAAAGCAATAGTGGACAGTATACGATAAAATTTAAGTATTGATCCATTGCTAAATTGGCAGTATTTAACCCTTACTCAAAAACCTTAGTTGAAAACACCCTGCTCGTATATTTTATGTTGATTAACACCCTATAAATGTTGCCACGTATGTACATACATATGTATGTGTTTACTTTAGCACCATATACTACTCGAAGCTCAAAAAATAAATATGCTTAGTAACCGTGAGTTAAGACATTTAGCTTTACTTAGTACATACATATATCTATATATATAAAAGAGTTCGTGCTGACTGACTGACTGACTGACTGACTGACTGACTGATTGATTGGCAATCATCGCACAGCCCAAACCATAAGAGCTAGGATGCTGAAATTTTCACAGAAGCTTCCATCTATGATGAAAGTGCACACTAAGACGGGATTTTGGAAAATTCCACCCACAAGCGTGGAAAATCGCGGAAAACTGTTGTATAAAACTTTTTTGTTTACCATCCAATAAGGTTCTCATTTTCAGAGATCTACACAAAAATTCATTTGACACATATTTCACCGATTTTGGAAAGTCCACCCCCATGGGTGGAAAATGGTGGTCTCAAGGTTGTATGGGCGAAAGTCTAATTTTATTCCGATCACCTTCAAATTCATTTTCAAAGCTCTTCACGTAAAATAATTTGACACGTGTATCAGCGATTTTGGGAAATTCAACTCCATGGTCGGAAAATCGGTGGAAAAGTCTGGCATTCGACATTTTTAATTTTCATGCGGTTGGCTTCAAACTCATTTTCAAGGTTCTATGGGAAAAAATAATAGGCGCGGTGCTTAAAGATTTTGGAAAATCTACCCCCAAAGTCGGAAAATTCGTGGAAAACTGTTGTATGAATTTTGTTTTTATTATATTCCAATTGACTTCAAACTTCTGTTTATCATTCAATCATTTTGAAACTAATTTTCAAAGCACCTCACATTAAATAATTCGTCACATGTGCTACCGGTTTTGAAAAATATAAATAAATACTAAAACCTCGGTACTTTGCAGGCAATACAACGGGCGGAAATGAGTTGGAAAGATTTAATCTGAATTCTTAGTATTATTCTTAAAATTGGCTTAAAATGCCAAATGATTTTGGAAAATCTACTTCGTGTCGCCACGGGCGGGAAATGGAAGTCAAGGACAAATGAGTGGGACATTTTTTTGTTGTTTTTTTTTTCAAAGACATTTACATAGCCCTACACTGAAAACATTAGTCACGTGGCTCAACTATTTAGTTTATATCTTACGGTTGACGAAAGCAGTCAAATTCCAGAAAAAAATGCATTTTCATCCAAATATTTCCCCGGGCAAGGCCGGGATATTACCTGCTAGTGTATGTATAATATGTTGCTGAACATGCTAATATTTCCGAAAAGGATGTCGATTCCGATAAAGGAACGAATGTTGTTTATTTAGTATATACATATACATATACATATACATATACATATACATATACATATACATATACATATACATATACATATACATATACATATACATATACATATACATATACATATACATATACATATACATATACATATACATATACATATACATATACATATACATATACATATACATATACATATACATATACATATACATATACATATACATATACATATACATATACATATACATATACATATACATATACATATACATATACATATACATATACATATACATATACATATACATATACATATACATATACATATACATATACATATACATATACATATACATATACATATACATATACATATACATATACATATACATATACATATACATATACATATACATATACATATACATATACATATACATATACATATACATATACATATACATATACATATACATATACATATACATATACATATACATATACATATACATATACATATACATATACATATACATATACATATACATATACATATACATATACATATACATATACATATACATATACATATACATATACATATACATATACATATACATATACATATACATATACATATACATATACATATACATATACATATACATATACATATACATATACATATACATATACATATACATATACATATACATATACATATACATATACATATACATATACATATACATATACATATACATATACATATACATATACATATACATATACATATACATATACATATACATATACATATACATATACATATACATATACATATACATATACATATACATATACATATACATATACACATCATTTATGTATATTCTCTACAATATTAGGAAATCAGTCTGCTTAAACGTGTGTTGCATATGATGTACTTATACAAACGTTATTAGACTTTGATTTATACATGCTTACACTTACACATACATTGGAACACACATATGGATGAATACGTGTGTACATACGTACATACATAGGTACATATGTGTATGTAACTTTTATATTATAGTTCACAGGCTTGGGGTAATACTCACGCTAATAATGACGTTATTGTAGTCTAATTAATGAATACTCTATGTATAAATTATATCGTCGTTGCAACTTGTTGTTCATTTGTATTTTGTACTTTTATTCATTGCCATGAATTTGTCAAATAGTAAAACAGAGAATATTTTTAAACTTAACAATCTCAAAAACACAACGATTCAGACCGTTCAACAAACTCAAGTCTCCAGAATAACGTCAAATATTTTGAGAGCACGCATAAAAAGATAGAATACATAAAAAAATCAGTTTATTCTTGAGAAATTATGGCCGTACGTCTGTATGTATGGTGGCATATGTGCATACATAGTAGATACATATGTACATGAATGTGTACATGTGCGTCTCTAAATACATACATACATACATAAATACATACATACATACATACATAGGAGGTGTATTCGAATGTTCATCATGTACTCATATATACATATGAATATTTAAATACGCTCTCGCATTGTGCACTCACATTTAGTGAAAATATTTACATATGTATGCATGTATTCGTATATGTGTATGTAAATATACTTGCATGCATACATACGTATACACAAGTACATATGTATAACTAAAATGCTCCTCTAGTTTATACTACAAGTATATATTACTTATTTATTTATAAGTGTATTCGAATTTCGTTTTTAAACTCCATGAAGTATTTAATTGTAGTTTATTCTGAATGTTTGATTATTACGGAGCAGTGCGTTTGTCGGGGTTTCTCTAGCGTCCAACAATTGTTCTGCGCGTTTCAAATAACTCGGATAAGTAGGAAGGCCGGTAAAACTGACAGTATCGACATGTATCTACAGGGCACTTTACGCGGTCATAACCAATACAACATAGTACTGAGGATGCAAGTTACTTGGGCAGATAGTCATTCGCAAAATTAGTGTATTGCTTTGTAAACTACTATAAACAGCCGACTGACCTGCCAAACTTATTTCATATTATAAGAGAGACTAGAAAGCTCTGCGTTGTGCTTTAATCATTTTGCAGGCAGCCATGTGCCAATGCCATAAACATCATTAGTAAGTAGACGTGGTTCTCAGAAAAATGTGGTATAATAGTATTGTGCAAGTGTCTAATCCATAAAGACATAAAGAGGCATCTTCGATATTAAGAGACACAAGTATATACTCGTACATACATATATTTTTGATCAGCAGAAACTGGCGAATCGATCTAGCCCTGCCCACCTCTCTGATATCTAGAGAGTAGACTATGAGAAGAGACTTCGAGATTCTCATATACGATATTAAGCTCATATAAAATGGGTAAAAAGGCCAAGGGCGTATGTGCAAATGTATGCAACAGGCAGAAGGGGACATTTCCGACCCTATAAAGTAAATATATTCTTGATCAGCATCAACAGCCGATCGATCATTCCCTGCCCATCTGTCTGGCTCATGTCTGTCCGTCCGTATGATCGCATCGATCTCAGTAGTAGTAGTAGTAGTTGTAGTTGTAGTAGTAGTATTTGTAGTAGTAGTAGTAGTAGTAGTAGTAGTAGTAGTAGTAGTAGTAGTAGTAGTAGTAGTAGTAGTTGTAGATGTAGTAGTAGTAGTAGTAGTGATAGTAGTAGTAGTAGTAGTAGTAGTAGTAGTAGTAGTAGTAGTAGTAGTAGTAGTAGTTGTAGTTGTAGTTGTAGTAGTAGTAGTAGTAGTAGTAGTAGTAGCAGTTGTAGTAGTAGTATTAGTAGCAGTAGCAGTAGTAGTAGTAGTAGTAGTAGTTGTAGTAGTAGAAGTAGTAGTTGTAGTAGTAGAAGTAGTAGTAGTAGTAGTAGTTGTAGTAGTAGTAGTAGTTGTAGTAGTAGAAGTAGTAGTAGTAGTAGTGGTAGTAATATTAGTAGTTGTATATGGCTCATGACTGTCCGTCCGGATGATCGCATCGATCTCAGTAGTAGTAGTAGTAGTAGTAGTAGTAGTAGTAGTAGTAGTATTAGTAGTAGTAGTAGTAGTAGTTGTAGTAGTAGTAGTAGTAGTAGTAGTAGTAGTAGTAGTAGTAGTAGTAGAAGTAGTAGTAGTAGTAGTTGTAGTAGTAGTAGTAGTAGTAGTAGTAGTAGTAGTAGTAGTAGTAGTAGTAGTAGTAGTAGTAGTAGTAGTAGTAGTAGTAGTAGTAGTAGTAGTAGTAGTAGTAGTAGTAGTAGTAGTAGTTGTAGTAGTAGTAGTAGTAGTAGTAGTAGTAGTAGTAGTAGAAGTAGTAGTAGTAGTAGTAGTAGTAGTAGTTGTAGTAGTAGTAGTAGTGGTAGTAGTAGTAGTAGTTGTAGTAGTAGTAGTAGTAGTAGTAGTAGTAGTAGTAGTAGTAGTTGTAGTAGTAGTAGTAGTAGTAGTTCTAGTAGTAGTAGTAGTAGTAGTAGTAGTAGTAGTAGTAGAAGTAGTAGTAGTAGTAGTAGTAGTAGTAGTAGAAGTAGTAGTAGTAGTAGTAGTAGTAGTAGTAGTAGTTGTAGTAGTAGTAGTAGTGGTAGTAGTAGTGGTAGTAGTAGTAGTAGTAGTTGTAGTAGTAGTAGTAGTGGTAGTAGCAGTAGTAGTAGTAGTAGTAGTAGTAGTAGTAGTAGTAGTAGTAGTAGTAGTAGTAGTAGTAGTAGTTGTAGTAGTAGTAGTAGTGGTAGTAGTAGTGGTAGTAGTAGTAGTAGTAGTTGTAGTAGTAGTAGTAGTGGTAGTAGTAGTAGTAGTAGTAGTAGTAGTAGTAGTAGTAGTAGTAGTAGTAGTAGTAGTAGTAGTAGTAGTAGTAGTAGTTTATTTATTGCTTATCGTTGGCTTGGCATGTTGCCGTCAGCATAAAGGTATGATCATATTTTAAAGTTTATAAAATATTCAACTTTTAAAGAGAGTATGGAAGGTGGAATCTATGAGTGACTGACTAATGGGTACGCATATTCTAGTAGAATGACTCATCTTCTATCCGCTTTCTATATTGCAGAGCGTGGCTAATGTATGTTGCCAGGCCAACCTAGTTTCTGCCATTGAGCAGAGATGTACCTCTTCCTATGCAAGAGTTTCCCGTAATCTACACAAGAAATGCTCCGTGTCTTGGCTTCCGTTGAAGTCGCACAGCGTGCGATAGCCAAAAACTCCGAATATCCACTCGAATTCCAATTCTGTCTTGGGAGTAGTTATTTTCAACCATGTAGCTTATTTCTCTGTAACAGTTTCTGGTGTCACTTCATCTTGCTTGTGTCTCCAGTTTTGCCTCCAGCTGGAGTCTTTGCATTGGACCAGATTATTTGTTGAGTTTTTCAGAGAGTGGCATCATCAAGTGATATTTGTGTGCCATACTCATCTGCTAGCGCTTGCCATTGATGGAAACATTGTTTTCCTCTATTGAGCAGGTACTTTTGGGATTCTACGGTCCGCCAGTTTATAAACATTTCCAATGTAGTCGAAATGCAGCTAGAGTGTACATGTAAATAATAATAATACTGTTTCCAAATGGATCGAATAAATGGGCGTGTTTTGAGGCAGATGAAGTATACTTTTGATGAAATATCTTAAGCTTCTCTCCACATCTTCACACGTCTCGCATCCCCAGTCCTGGTTGGCGTAACAAGTGATGGCCTTTGTTGTTACCTGGTACATTTTATACTTTTTGCAGTTTTTTATATTTTGCCGTTTGTAAATAATATTCCATGTGCTGCTGATTGCCTTCTGGTGCCTTTAAGCTTCTGCTTCAAATACTTTTGAAACTTTACTACAGTGGGTGTAACCCCTAAGTACTTGTACGATTTTACTACCTCGAGTGGTGTACCCGCTGGGTTTCATAGATGATGATAAAAAGAGATTTCTCCGAAGTTTTGAAACCAGAGACTCACTAACTTCCTGCTATATATTCCAAGGAAAGATTACAGACTAATGGTAGGAGTACTGACTGGACATTGCCTAGCAGCAGGTCATGCTAAAAAGCTGGGGATATTTACGGATGACGGCTGCCGAAAATGTAAGGAACCAGGAGTTGTGGAAACCTTGGAACACCTTATGCGCAGCTGTCCAGCATTCGCAACACTAAGCCATCGGTACTTCAACAAACACTGGCTCGCATCACTAGAAGAAGCGGACAGACACACTCCCAATGCGCTGTTGGCGCTTGCCAAGCGCACACGAATTCTACAGGATCAACAAACCTCCTAACGACCTTCAGTATCCGGCGACACTAAGTTCCAGTTCTACCTAATCTAACCTTTGCACGTCTTTGCGGATGATTTTTTACTCCCTGTACCCATAAAATGCCCAATAGCCGAGCCGATTTGACCATATTCAGTACTGCTGAGAGGGGGGATGCAGCAGCGCAGCCGCTACTTATTACAAGAAACTTGCTAACGCTTGTCCAAATTGTTATTTTTTTCGTTTGGATCGTGTATCGTCTATTATGACAGTTCGAGAGTCACTGTGCTCCAAAAATCTTTGCGTGGGTGGCCGGCTAATCTACAGTTTAAGCAGCGCTTTAGCTGTCGTTCTGCTCTTACAATCTAGTGAAAGCAAGTATTCCACTTTCTTTTCGTTTTGGCGATGATTATCGGCATTCTGTACTTTCTTTCGAGTGCGAACTAGCTCCCAAATACGCACCTGTACAAGCAGTGATATTTATTTTCAATAAACACAGCCGCAATTCCTGATGCAGGTCTCCAGTGACAATGTGGGATCACACTCGGTCGCCTGTGTAGTCATTCGAATCGACTTTAATTACAATTGTAACCTGTTACACTTATAAATTTTGCCAATTTCACGGAGTCACACAGCAACCTGTCCAGAAATCGCTGTTTTTTCAGCAACTATAACAGCTAGAGACGCCAAATTTTGAATGTATGTAGGTTCCTTATTATTTTTTTTTTTGTGTTTATTTGAGCTATTTATATAGTACTAGCAATATCCCGGCCTTGCCCGGGGAAATATTTAGATGAAAATGCATTTTCTTTTCTTGAATTTGACTACTTTCGTCAACCGTAAGAAATACAACTAAATAGTTGAGCCACGTGACTAATGTTTTCAGTGTAGGGCTATGAAAATGTCTTTGAAAAAAAAAACAACAAAAAAATGTCCCACTCATTTGTCCTTGACTTCCATTTCCCGCTCGTGGCGACACGGAGTAGATTTTCCAAAATAATTCGGCATTTTAAGCCAATTTCAAGAATAATACTAAGAATCCCGATTAAACCTTTTCAACTGTTTTCCGCCCGTTGTATTGCCCGCAAACTACCGAGGTTTTTGTATTTATAGTATTTGGAAATTAGTATAAAGCCACGTGTATTTTTGAAAACCGG
Source organism: Hirtodrosophila histrioides (assembly GCA_037075165.1). NCBI lineage: Eukaryota > Metazoa > Arthropoda > Insecta > Diptera > Drosophilidae > Hirtodrosophila > Hirtodrosophila histrioides. Next base: position 1,173,218 of record JBAMCL010000474.1, on the reverse strand, counting down.
TAGCACATGTGACGAATTATTTAATGTGAGGTGCTTTGAAAATTAGTTTCAAAATGATTGAATGATAAACAGAAGTTTGACAATGAGTTTGAAGTCAATCGGACGATAATCAAAAAAGTCTCATACAACAGTTTTCCACGAATTTTCCGACTTTGATGGTAGATTTTCCAAAATCTTTGACCATTGCGCCTATTATTTTTTCCCATAGAACCTTGAAAATGAGTTTGAAGCCAATCGCATGAAAACTAAAAATGTCGAATGCCAGACTTTTCCACCGATTTTCCGACCATGTGGTCGAATTTCCCAAAATCGCTGATACACGTGTCGAATTATTTTACGTGAAGAGCTTTGAAAATGAATTTGAAGGTGATCGGAATAAATTAGACTTTCGCCCATACAACCTTGAGACCCCCATTTTCCACCCATGGGGGTGGATTTTCCAAAATCGATGAAATATGTGTCAAATTAATTTTTGTGTAGATCTCTTAAAATGAGTTTGAAGCTGATTGGATGGTAAACAAAAAAGTTTCATACAACAGTTTTCCGCGATTTTCCACGCTTGTGGGTGGAAATTTCCAAAATCCCGTCTTAGTGTGCACTTTCATCATAGATGAAACCTACTGTGAAAATTTCAGCATCCTAGCTCTTATGGTTTGGGCTGTGCGATGCTTGCCAATCAGTCAGTCAGTCAGTCAGTTAGTCAGCACGCACTCTTTTATATATATAGATAGATTACATTATTAAATTAACAAAATATTGAGATTGAAATGGCGTATACAGTGTGTGCAGGAGTATCATTGAAAAAAATTAAAGAAAAATTAAAAAAAAACAAGTAAGAATGCTATAGTCGAGTATACCTGACTACAATACTCCCCGTACCCAGGTCTAAAACTTCCAATCATATGCACAAAGTCGCACACACGCGAGCCACAGCGTACGCAAGGCATTTTAAGTCGTGGCTGTGCTTCTTCTTCCCCTCCTCGCTCAAGTGCTGAATCTTCTTCGTTGAATAACTTCCGTGTTTATTATCCGATCGACTTGGACAGTAGATTAAGAGTGACCGAAGTAGTGTACATGCCAAATCCCAAAGCTATATCTTTAAAAGTGTGGTGGTAAAACGTTTTGATCGAATTGCGGGGGAACGGGGAGAGATATCTGAGATCAGAAACAAACTTGACCTGCTCCCGCTATACACGAACCTACATTCCAAATTTGGTGTCTCTAGCTTTTATAGTTGCTGAGATCCTTGCATTCATACATACGGACAGACAGACGGACGGACAGACAGACGGACATGGCCGTGCATGTGTAAGAGACGAACATATGATTGGAAGTTTTAGACCTGGGTACAGGGAGTTTCGCAGTTTCGTATACTCGACTAGAGCATTCTTACTTGTTAGGCATTCCAGTATGTATATTTCAGTTGTATAATATGGTCCAGATATATTATGCTGTTGGTTCTACAGTTCATGCAGATTACAATGTGTCTCCTGATGAGGCTAATAATAAAGTTGTCTATTCGGCTTATATTGGCTTCGACATACAGTTTTTTGTTGGAGTAGAACTTTAAATAGTTGCTTTCAGGTGTCCTGTGCAGCGATGTGCAAGATCTCAGGCATTTTCTTTCAAAGCTTCTCAACTTATCCAATAAACGCCGGCGAAATATTAAACCAAATTGGACACTTATATGTCTTATAAGTGATTGGTACATTATAATTTTGACTTTCGGTGTGACGTGTTGCGAATAAAATAGTTTTCGGTAAATTTGGAAGGCTCTTCTTGCTTTTCCCAATTATATTTTGATATGGTCATTAAAATATACGAACCTATCTAGATAGATTCCAAGATATTTAACTCTTCTGCGAACTGGAACTTCTTCTGAAGATGTTGATGTTGTTTAAAGCTTTTCCAGTTTTTTCTTGTGTTGGTATTGCAATAGTTTATGGGGGCCAGAGGGTATTATAATTTTGTCTCGAAATGTGTAATGGACAGATTCTGTATCAGCATGAATCAGCATGAATATCCGAGTCGATATAGCGATATCCGTTGTCCGTCTGTTTCTATGCGAACTAGTCTCTCAGTTTTAAAGCTATTGTAATGAAACTTGTCGGAACCGGGTGGATCGAACTACTATATCATATAGCTGTCATGGGAATGATCGGTCGGCAACTATGTTTTTGTATGAAAATCTTTTTTGTTTATAAAGGTATCGTATTAAACTTTATCAAACAGAGTCTCTGGAGAGTTTGTACAATCTGACCAAATTTGGTCAAAATCGGGCGCTCCTGTCGGTCGGTTGAGCGGGAGGCAGGTTGCATTTATGCTTGGGTCAAGTTAACAAGTCCGTGCTTGGTGTCGTTGGGCCACTTGTATGTAGTATGTACTGTTCGTTAGTACATCAGCGTCCATGAATATATACCGACAGATCCCAAATAAACCGAAGTACCGGCCGTGGGGTGGTAGGATCTCGGATGAGATGCCATGAGACCTTTTTAAGCTGAACAGTAAGGCACAGAGATGAAGCTATCCCGTCTGATAGCCAGACAGCAATAAGTGCTTAAAGCAGGACGCTGAAGGACCAGAACCGTTTATGGCTTAGGAAGACACACAACACGAGAACATAAGGTTATAGGAGAACATTTATAGGAGAGGAGAATATTGTGACGCAATCAAACTGGAGAAATGCAGTAGATCTTAGTCAATTCGACGAAACTACAATATAATCTATAGGGATTCAAGAAAAAAAAAAAAAAAAAACACAAAAAAAAACAAAAAAACACCAAAAAAAAAAAAAAGAAAAAGAAAAAAAAAAAAAACACAACAAAAAAAAAAACCCCCAAAAAAAAAAACCAAAAAAAACCAAATATACACGAACCTACCCACAACCCAACCACAGAATATGCTTACAAGGGGTAAAGATCGTACAGGTTGCACTACACTAGCCCTCTATTGATAATAATAATGAACCATTGAATCAAAGTAATTTTGAAGCTTAAATAAATAGAAAGTCTTTAGATTCACAAAATATCTGACCGTTTGCAAAGTCTATTTTAGTTAAATTTATTTATGCTTTATTTTGTTGTTGATTACAATTTGCAATATAGTAATTGTGTGTACTAAGTAACTGAAAGCACTCGTACGTTTGTACAATGTACAATGTACAATGTACAAATATGATGAATATACAAAGTATTTTTGAATGTACATAGTATGTACTACTTACACGTGTACACACTATCTGTATGTCTGCATTTTAATAACCAGCATTAGCAATAGACTATATTCACAGCCAATTCGTAAACGTACAATAAATATTGTTTCAATTTTTGCACATGCCCGTTGCCTTACGACTATTATTGTACTAAGTAATAATATTATTAAAAAAGACATATCTCCTTTGCATGTACAAATATATATACATATGTATATATATGTACAATACCCAATACACATGTATGTATGTATGTACTTATCTATAATATATAATAATAGATTTATATGTTGGTTTGTAACTGACTGGTCGGCATTTCTATGTAAAAACTATGTGTAATGACCAGTATTTGGTAAATATAGACTTACCTATGTATATGTATATGTATATGTATATGTATATGTATATGTATGTACGTACGTACGTACCTAAGAATACATACATATGTACATACGTCGAGCACATAATTGATTACTCCGTATGTACACACACAGATATATCCATGTACATACTACACACATGTGTATGTATAATTGTACATATGTATGTATGTAGTGCATGCCAGACATACATACATATGTATGCACAAATGTGCACTGCATTTGTCACATTTGTTACTATGTCTAATATTGTCACAATTAAGAATTAAGTTTACATATTCGTTTTCATGCGTTTACGTACATAGTATCGATGTACATAAGCACATTTACATGTATGATGTATAAATACTAATATAACCTTACGTACATAGGTATGTGCATTCGCATAAGAAGAGTCTAACATGTATGTCATTAGTCTTTATAGTTACATGATTTCCTATTTAATAAATACATTGTATATTTAGTTCTCACATGCTTATGTCTATTTGCTAATGTCCTTATGTACACAAACACACAAATACATACATATATACATATGAATGTACAAATGTATGCCCCAACACTTCAATTGAAGGATTACGAATCAAATGGCCAGATGTATATATAAGTAGTATCTATGTATGTATGTATGTATATGTACTCCCATGTATAATTAGTGCTACTCAAGAACCCATTTTGTTTTAAAAAATATATGTAAAAATAAAACATTTCAATTGTGCTCTAAATTTTCAATAATTTTCATATTTTCACGAGTTTTCTTGAGAAAGGAAAGTTCTGGCCATACAAATGTACATATGGTATGTATGTACATACCTGTAAGTAAGTTCTTACATAGGTATGTAGTTGGAGTTATTACAATTATCATATCAGTAAGGAATCGCAGTTGCAGTTTGATTATTAATTTGCGTAGCCTTCAATATTACAGTACTTACATATATAGTTTTATTCCGACCTAAGCTGGGCAAATTCCACTATGCCACAACATCCCTAGGGAACTGGTAGTTGTTTGATTTGTAAGATCGTGAGCTGAATCAGATTTTCAAAACATTCAAAACAGAACAGAGCAACCTTTAAAATATTGATTTCCCTTTCTTCGGATTTCATATGGCTGGTTGCAATGATGATTGCGGATAATTCTAGGAATATGTACTTTTAAAATTGAGCCTTTACAATAAGATTTTTGGCCTTGACGCATTTTACAACCTTATCAAATATCTTATCCAACAATTTAGCTCTTGCTCAGTTCCCAAGAGGAAGGAATACATTGGGCTTGTCCTTCAGTCTCCCCGTCTGCGTCCCGCTGTGCATCAGTCTTTATAAAATCGACTTATGTTCGATACCATGAGAACTAAACAAACTAAGCATGATTCGCTCGGATACATCTAACCGAACCAAATCTTGAATTGCCAGAACTTTAAAGCTCGATTTCCCAAAAAGAATAAATAAAAATGAGTTGGAAGACAATATATATAAAGGTTCATACCAAAATTGTACACTCATTCCGCGCCCGTTGGGTTGATTTGCCCAAAATCTGTGAAACACGTGCCGAATTACTTTATATGAACTAAAAGTTGATCAGACGAAAATGGAAATGTCGCCCACACAAACATAGTCTCCCAGTTTCCGATCAGGAAGAGTTATGTGTCGAAAGTGAGTTTAATAATAAACACACAAAATATTAAATTAACAGTTTTCCAACGATTTATATGTTGTTGAAGTGTTCCAAAATTGCATTTATCTACATCTACATATATATACTACTAGCAGATAATACCGCGGCCTTGCCCGGGGAAATATTTAGATGAAAGTGCATTACTTTGAATTTGACTACTAGAAAATTATACTTGAAAATTGTATCAAAATCTCGATATGCGCCAGCAAAAGAGATGAGAAATCTCTCTCTTGAAACGATCTTTCGGTTTTAAAACCTATGAGTGCGCCTGAAATCGAAACTAATTAATTAATGAATAAAATATTCACATTCGCATCGATATCATAAACAATAACCGATTAGTGTGGCGGGCGGCCGATATTTGTTAACTTTGCCGATAATTTTGGGACTTTTGAATGTTTGCTGACTGCGGTGCACATTTCCGCAGTGCACGAGACTTACGCAAGCAGAATGAGATGATGCGTCATGTTTTCACAATGGAATGAATTGTTTTAAAAATTTTCAAAAATTCATTAAGTATGTGGCTCCCCCGCGGTCGGGAAAATCGAGGTGCGCTATTGTTGTGTATTTTTTGCGATTGACGAATGTAGTCAAATTCAACCTAGTGCATTTTAATCCAAACATATCGCCGGGCAACAGAGGCTCACTCGTTGAGCCACTCAGTCTGTCAGGACAAACGTTTTATACGAAGTATATGTATAAAGATGATATCAAAATAGAAATTTATATGTTTATAATTTCCATTAATATCTAATTGATTTTGATGTTAAATGTGTTGCTTGCCAAAAATCTTCTAGTAATAGTCGTCGATGTGGTTGTAAATGGTGTCTAAAATGGTAGTTAGATTGTAATTCAATTCCCTTAATGAACTGCAATGATCTTTACAATCAGTTTCAAGTACCACAGATATACAGGTATATATTACTACAAAGCATATTTTCTAAAAATTTAGAAAATTTGAGAACTTTGTTAATATCATTATTACTGTTATATCATGTTTTTGACTGCATTCAGCTCATGATGTGCCTGAGAAACAACAAGCAGTTTCCCGGGATCCTTTTGCACATTTTTTGAGTCATTGTTATTGAGGTACCCTCCTTCTTACAAAGGTTTAGATATTGGAAACAAAACTGTTCGGTTATCAATACATTTCGTCTTGCAGAATAAAATATTTCTATTATTACTTAAATACACATGTTGAGTGTATCAAATGTCTATATAAAAACAAAAACAAGAGCAAACATATCGAATGAAAAATAAATAAGGCTTTAAAGCACCTGGGTTAGGCGTGCTCTCATTTGCGAATCCATATGACTTTTGTAGATTCGGATTACATTTACAAATAATCGTGCTCCCATATTTCAATATTTGTTTCCTCATTTTTTAAATATATGTTTTCTGACCCTATCTCAAATTAGACTTGTGCATCGCTTAGAGTAAGATCCAGTAAGATCCAGTAAGTCTTCATATTAAAAGCAAAATAATAAATAGAAATAGATATATTTCTTGCTTAACATTTTGGCTTATTTCAAATCAGTTGCTGTACTGATATCTATAACGATTCGATAATAAAATACATTCGGAAATGAGAGCACGCCTGAATAACTTAGTTAATTTATTTATTGGTTTTGCAAGGCCTGGCCAATCCATTGAAAAGTTTGCATACTACGAATTCAAATGTATTTGTGAGTGAATGTACTATGTACATGAGTACATATGTATGTTTGGACCTTAGCTTATATCGAGTATTACCAGACTACCGAATATTTGCACTACAGCCATATGTACAAATGTACATAAGTAAACTTATATTATAAACTTTTTAAAAAAACGTTGAATTTTCTCAGAGTGCTCACAATCACCATCTCTGAATGTATATGTACGCATTCTTCACATGTACATATTATCATTAACTTATATGCCAACAGAAAGACGATCAAATACTAGATCAGATACAGTCCTACTGCAGATGAATCTAGATATTACGTACATGCAAATATTGCACTTAACAAATTACCTAAATACGTAATTTCGAGTATAGAAATGAACTGATACATTGTGTGTACATACATACATATGTAGAGTTATACATGCTCGTATGTATGAATTGTCATTAGACCATCGACAAATTCATGCATACTCGTATGTACATTAGTACATTGGAACTTGAGACCACACATCCGAAATAAATGGATGTCCCTGTTTAGAGGTTACATATGCATGTATGTACATACACACGTGCTTATGTATGCCCTTACATACCTACATGAAGTACATGTAGGAGTACAATGTATAGTAGGTATATGTAGTTCATTCATAACATAGGTTGCTGTGAGTTTTTGACTTAACATTTACATTACATTACAAATACTTCACTAGCTTATTGTTTTGTTATGTACAGATCCATATGTTTAGTCTACTATGAACTTACTGAAGTACCTATATATGTATGTATTTAATACATATACATATATGTACGTATATATATGCATTATATGCAACTTGCATATTAACGGCTTGCCCAAAGCCCAGTCATTTTTGACGTTATTATGTTGTTAAATCACGATACATAGTCACGGTTCGGATTTGCTGAGTATTCATCTGTAAATCGTCCCGTTGCTACAAGCAGACAAAATAAAACATTTTCAAATTTACATATTCGCAATTAAACTTATATACTATGGGTACACAAACAAAGTGAATCTTTAAGACTAGACTGGAAAGAAACTACATCTACTAGCGTTTCAAAAGAACGGCTATCTTCGGCGTACCGATGTCATATACTGATTGTTCCAATGGGTTATATAATAATGTGGTCCGATAGTGTACATGCAAATACTCATTTTCACCCGATCGTTCCTTTGGCAGTTATATAATATAGTGGTCTGATCCGGCCGGTTTTTGTCTGCAACAAAAAGAAGGGTCTGTGCCGAGTTTCATTACGATAGCTTTAAAACTGGGAGACTATTTTGCATAGAAACAGACGGACATCGCTATATCGACTCGGCTATTCATGCTGATTCAGAATATATATACTTTGTTGGGTCGGAAACGTTCCCATCAGTCTGTTACTAGGGTATAAAAGTCTTCATTTTACTCGAAGCTCATTTTATTTTACTCAAATAATTCAACGAGGTCATCAATAGTCTTCATATCAAAGCTGGTTACTCTGGATATTAAGATGTTGCAGAGGGGGTGACAACATTTTTATACTGTGTTCCCGAAGGGAAAATAGTCAATTTATAAAGTGTCAAGCAAAAAACAAAAAATACCTATATCTCCCAAACATGTTCAGGCAGAGTCACCAAATTTGGCATACAGACTAACGTTGACCCCCTGGACAAATCTGCATCAATCTGCATGAAAAAATTTTTGGACCCCCCCCACCACCTACCCCACAAATGAGCAGAATCTATACCTCCCACACCTGTACAGGTAGAGTCGTCCAACTTGACATACAGACTTCTGTTTTTCTCGCGTCTCTTTCCGAACACATAAATAACCAAATTATATAGGACTGGGAGTATTCTGCAGTCGGGTGCGTCCGACTGCAACGTTCTTACTTGTTTTTGAGTTGGGTGAGGGGGAAGATATCAACACACATGGACGGACAGACAGGCGAACATTTTACAATCTCATTTTAGTATTTTTAACACGTAAGAATGCTCTAGTCGAGTATAGCCGACAACGAAACTCCCCGTACCCTGGTGTACAACTTCCTAACATATCTTTATAGACTTAGATATACACACACAAATCAGCACATACACAAACGACAACGAAAGCGAGGCATATTAATCTTCTTTCGTGAATAACTTCCGTGGTTACTGTCCGAGAGATTGAAATTTGGACAGTAGATTTAGACTAAGCAAGGTATACATGTCAAATATTTCAAAATTGTTCCTCTGAAACGTTTTGGAATAGGTAGGAATATCTCAGATCCAATGTAAACTTGACCTGCGCCTGCTATACACGAATCTACATTCCAAATTTGGTGTCCGTAGCTCTTATAGTTGCTGAGTTAGACTTGTTCATACATACGGACAGACAGAAATCGAATTTATTTTTGATACTGACCAAGAATGTACACACATACTTAATTATGAGTACAGGGAGTAAAAACAATGAAGAGCTTATGTACTATTTACAAATGATGCATATTAGTCGAGACAATACTTACAATCTTCCATTAATATAACCTGTGCATTTTCTATATTTGTACTAGCTACAGAGTGCGGAATTAGGTTGAACTCGTCTTCTGTCAGTGAAGTGTTCCATCGGGACCTGGCACTTGACCGGTGTGCGGATGACACAGCCATAGTAGGTGTTGAGTATAGGCTAAGGTTTGTTGGACTAATAACACCTGACATTGTGGAAATTGATCCGGCATATCCCAACAACTGAAAATGTGATCGTTTCAATAATATTATTTAAAAACGGGGAGTCATAAGGACATTAATGTGCTTGCTATTGGCTTTACTCCTTGCTTCTAACAAATTAAAATTTTTAAATTGTGTAGCCATGGGAAACTGAGAGGCTACACTAAGGAAAATTATTTCTTGACAAACTTCGTTGTTTATTATCCGGTCGGGATAAGCAATATGCTCTGAAAATCAATCGGACTAAAATGAGTTGGTTCGATTGTTGGTTCATCTAGGTAGATAGGCAGACATGGCTTGATCGACTGAGGGCCTGCCAATGGTAATCAAGAATATATACACACTATGGGTTCAGAGATGTCTTCATCTGCCTGTTACTTGGCGTGTATTTAATCGTATACCGTCTCTACTAAAGTTTCAGGGTATACAAATTACTAAGCGTACTATCATCTAATCAAAGCTGTGCTCAAATAGAAGCAAATCCAGACTGTTTGCTTGGAAGCGGAGAAGCCTTTAAATTGTTTGGTAACTTTTTATTTTTATGCAAAAATTTACTTACCGACGTCGATTGGGTGTGGAAGTGATTAAAGTACTCTCTTCCATTAGTTGAGGGATACATTTGCGTTGCAATTCGAGTGAGAGAATTGGAGGCAATTGGCTGCATTTTACACCGTGCTGCTTCTGTAGTTACATGAGGACTTGTTGGAGGATGGGGCTGAGGTTGAGGCGATGTTCTTGTCACAAGTGTTGTGCAATCCGCATTATTGGGGTCTGCATCTGAGCTGCTTGGGCTATGGTTGCTCTCTATAGTATTTACGTTTCGGTTTTCATCATCCACCAAACTGGCCTTAGTTACGCAATGACTGTTCTGGTTCGCAGAAGACAATGGAGGTGATTGGACCATCGCCAAGTCCCCGCTGGTCCGGATAATAGCTACGGGGCGCGCCATCGGGGGCAGCATGGGTGGCAACATAGTACTATGATAGTGTGTTGAAGGGGCTGCCGTTAACTTTGAGCCTCGCAGCTGCTGGTGAATTTGGTAATGGGGAGAATGGGTGTGGGTAGCCAATTGGTGCGGGTGTGAATGCTGAAAAGGTGCATTCTCAATCGAACCGGAGCCAGTTTCTTGGCAAACATATGTCACAAAGTCTGAAATATCATGAGTTTCTGTTGAAAATTTCTCCGCGTGTTGTTGCTGGGCCTGTGCCTGAGCATGTTCATGATCTTGATCCAATGTTGTATGCGGCGGTAGCCGTGGGCTACTGTGTTGAGGATAATAGAGTGTGTTGACAGGGCTAACAGAGGTGGCAAGCAATGTAGAGCAATTATGGTGAAGAATTGCTGTAAAGAAAAATCATTGTGAAATAATAAAGACATAATTAGTTATTAATATGATTACAATCAGCTATATCTATAAATATAAAACTCTTTTACCTGGCGACTGATTGGCAACTGATTGGTTATGTTCGTCTGTCTGTTTTAATGCAAAATAGTCAATCAGTCTTAAAGCTATCTATAAGCCGAGTGGGTCTGACCCTGTCTGTACATATGTACGAAACCAAGGATCTCGAAAACTAAAAGAGCTAGAGACATTTATTTCAAGTCATCGATTATTCCCCGAATATTGATACAAAGGACTTAAAACGATTATCTTATAATATATGATTTTTGAATTCGTCTACTGTACAAACAGATCGGGTAACAAACACCGAGGGTTTCAATAAACTATGTATTGCCATATTGCCAAGCAGAAGGAAGCAGTAACGCATCCACCACTTAAAATGCTCTGCTTGGCTGCACTGCTTGATGCATATGTGTACATCTCTGTACGCTGTTACAAATATGTGTTTGGGAATTTCTGACCTAGGTACTTGGTGTCTGGTAGACGGATATATTCAACTATATCATTCTTACGTGGTAGAATAAGGTTTTTGTAGGAAAGGGTCGTCTGTAAGGGTTGATACGTTACTTGAAACTATCACAAACGAAATTACCGAGTGGCACCAAAAGCGATGGCTTATCGGATCTAGTATCGATGCTTTCATTTCTTACGAATAATCACCAAGGCTGGAAAGGTATTAAGGCTAAAGTTTATTTTCTCATGCTCACGTTAAAGTTATCTGTCATTATCACGAAGATAAATTGTGTGGTTGCTAGTTGTAGCAACGCTAGGTCGTTAAGTAGGCAGTTAATCTAAGCACGTAATGTATATTAGAGACGGAAGAAGGCATCTACGATTATACAAGGTATGACTAGTCTTGATTAGTATCAATACCGGAGTCGATCAAGGTGCCTCGTATTCGGGCCTACCTTTTTGCTTGATACTACTACTATTTTTACTGTCATATGACTGTCATATACGAGTATATGGAAAAACAAAGTCGAGCTTAGCCGCAAGTTAAGTTTACGTATGAAAAAGAACCTTAGTTCTACTGTCACTACATGGATTATGTTTTTAATATATTTAACACTTTACTGTTCAATACCGTCAGTTTATAGTGTCAAGGTCGAAAATGAGCAAAATCTGTATATCCCACACCTGTACAGGTAGAGTCACCAAATTTGAAATACGGATTACTGCTTTTTTACTGCTTTCCCACTCCATAAATAATCAAATTATAGTGGACTTGAAACACAGTAGTCTGCTGTCGGGTACGTCCTACTGCAACGTTCTTACTTGTTAGTATTTTACAAGTTTTACATGTTGTTTACCTTCCGCTGATCGAATTTGTGGCATGGCTGCAATTGGCCTACTGTTCAATGGGGTATATCTGTGCAACGATATTGCGGAGTCGGTCGTAACAGTCGAGTCCCCATTTGAATTCAGGCTGTCTGCTGATCGAAGTATTACAGAAAAACTGCCGGTTGCACAGTTCTCAGTGGTTGTACTTGTACGGGAAATAACTGGAGGCGATGAACTGTGATCGATCTTACATGCGTCGGTGGATCCATTTGTCGCATCAGAGCGTAATAACGGAGACTGTGATAAATGCACACTTCTCTGATTCTGATCGACAAAGTCAACTAAAACAATGAACACGATATGGCACTGTAATCAATATCGCCAGCTTACAGTTAATGTGCGAACTTACTGCTATAGCCACCTGGAATAGGGTTTGCAATAATAGCTCCCGCCTGTGCTTGGTTTTGAGAACTGGATATTGGCGAATCTGGGGTCAGTTGATATGTGTTGCAGTCATAAGCAGCTCCCATATTCTCCCGTTTAATGATGTTCGTATGCAAGTTATTGTTGCTTACTTCATCCAGTATTGAGTCTGAAAAATTTATGAATGCTTTAACTATTGAGCATATGTATTCATATTTGTGCCTTTGGTCCATACCTTTCGATAGTGTCCAAAGCTCTTGCGATGAAAATACCCCAGTTGCTAGGATTATGTCGTTGCAGACAACACCATTGTATGGATTGTGTCTTAGACCTTTGTTTTTCGCATCAATGCTATCCTCCTTTCTGTCAACAGCAGTGTTGTTGTTTCGATTATGATTGAAAATTGCAACTTGTGGTGACCTAGATGTTGCGACTGAAGTGGCAATCAGTGTCGGGTTAGTTACACCAGAGTTAAACGATGCGTTATGAGTATTTATAAAGTTAGCCAAATACAAATCCAACTCTCTTACAGAGACGTTTATGTGATATGGGTTTACACATAGGCCTGGATGTAGGCATTCTGGATTCTTTTCCAGGCGCTCTCCATCTGTACTCTCCAATGGTATAGCCTTGAAAAGGATGACCATAACAAGGTCAAGTCGCCATACTTTATCGGCTTGTCTTAGGCAATCTATGCGTCGCATTTTGCCTTTTTGGTCAGGATTAGAAAGAACACAAATGGATTTGCGTTTGCCGATTATCGATTGAACAAAATCTTCCCGACTCTCCTGAGTAATATCCTTTCTAAGTTTACCCAAAAGACGAGACGCCCATTTTTGCTTCACTTCTGTTTTTTCATTCTGAAATGAATATATAGCGAATTATGGAACACGAAGTAAATACTAGTACTTGTGAGAATTGATAGAATATTTATTTGATTTGCATACCTGTAACTCGTCCTTACAATGCCTTTCTTCTTCCAATGACATACGCTTTTCGTGCTTTTTGTAATACTTTCGTTTAGCAGCTTGCAAGTTAAACCAAGAGTACGAGAATGATTTGACGTATGGTAATAATGCCTCAATGAAGGGGTGAAATTCATCCTATATTAAAAAGATAGGCACAAATCAATTAAGCACATATGATTTTTGTCAAAACCCAGCCTTCGAAGTTTTCACAATATTATTACTCTCGAATAGTATATTAAGAATTTTACCAATCAATGGCAATACGCACACAAGAGCTAATAATGAAACCGCGAAGCCTTTCAAATATTGTAATGACAATCTAGATTATAGTTTCAATTTCAGCTTGCCTTATCTATTTGTATAAGTTTCCTTACCCACTATTCCACAGCTTGGATAGATATCGGAAACAAACAAAAAAGTTTAAGATAGATAAGGCAGAGCGTCCATATGAAGATGCAGTACACATGTATATATATTCATAATGGATCTTACCCTTTATAAGAAACAGTTATTAGTAGCTTTTAAGTTGACCATTGTATTGAGACGCAGTTTCATTTGAAAATTCCAATTGAGATTACTTAAAGAGTGTGAAAACTTTGAATTGCTGGATACATAAAAGAGTTCTAGTAGCTCACTTAATTAAAACATTTATTACACTGAAACGCATTTGATATAAATTTAGGTTCAATAATTATTTATCAAGCATTCACAAAGAAATATAGAATGGTACAGGTAGATATAAATGTATGATACACTTTAATGAAGTGGTTAAAAATGCTTTAGGTGAATGTCACATTCGACACAAACACATAAGTATCTTGAAGTACATTTCATATTCCAAAATTTCATAGATCAAATGGATATTACAAATTATAGCACACAAGGCGGCTATAAGCAAGTGTTGTGTGGAAGTGTATGGGATGTATGTATGTGTTATTCGAGTGTATTTACTACAATACACACAGAGACATACAATAATGTAATAAATATTTATATGTATATACTTATGTTCTTATACATACTACTAATAATACTAACAATAGAATAGATAGATCGCACGTTAGACGGTTTCCTTGCTTGGTTACCCTACGAAACCCAATTCATTTCGACTATACTGATATGATCGCTACAACTAAGCAAAATGAGGTTTGATAACTTGGTGACTTCTTTTAATTCATTTTAATGAAGAGGTTATCACTGAAAGAAACGCCTGTTTTGAGGATCTTTATGAACACATATTATTTGCAAGGGATAAGAAATTTGGAAAAATTCTAGACCAAATCTATCAAAAAGTCAGTGGCTTATTAAAATGACGCCTTAGCTTCAGGACTGCAAGAATATTACTTGGTTTGTGCTTTCTTTTCGCTCATAAGTTATTGCTGATAGCTAACAATAATATATAAAAATGATCTAATTTTTAGAAAGACATCTCAGACCCAATTTGCGAATTACGTATAGTCAAGATAAGCAGCTTTATCGTTATGTTTATGCGAACAGATTAAGACCAAGTATATACATATACAATACATCGTGGAAATGTTCAATAGATTATGAAAATTGAGGGGTACTTAAGAAAACGTCCTTCATAGTCGGTCTTCCGACCAAATTTGTAACTTGTTTCTATAGGAAAAGGAAAAGAGTGTTCTTAAAAAATAAACATAAACATAAACATAAACATAAACATATGAAACATACATACATACATACATAAATATATTGCTGAAAGACACTCTTGCACAATGAATTAATAAATGGATGTGAAAAGGCAACAAGATGCAGTCAATATACTCATATATATGTGAACATTTTTATAAAACTTAAGGGTACATATACACAAATCAACATAGAGACATCAAGATTGATTGATTGAAAACCCAAGTATCATAAAATTTTTAATTACATTTGGAATATTATTGATTAATGTTGAAACATGGTATTCGCAATTCTTTTCCTAAACATCCAGAGCAATTTTTATACCTAACAATAGAATTAGTTAACTTCGATTAGTTGCATGTAATCACACGTATGAATAATATGAGAATATTATGCTTCAATTGGTATTAGATTGGCAGGATAAGAAAAAGATTTAAATGATACATATTAATAACAAACAGAAAACAGAAATTAATTGTATAATATAATCCTATAGACTATGGCAAATTATATTGTTTTATTTAAAGTAAAAATGTTTTATTAGTATTATTGTCAAAACTGATAGTTAAGCTTAGAACTAGATCTAACAAGAAACTATAGCACTGGCCTTATAGCCAGCCTTAAAGCCCACAGGCTATTAGTTATACCATTTCAAAAACTGTATCTTTCCAAATAGTTCTTGAAACCATTTTGTTTATCAAACTATATGTTTCTATTCCAAACATACATACATTTGTATGTATGGTTACGGCCAAGGTTATGGAAACTACATCTATGTATATGCTGAATTGCTTACCTGTCCAGTCGACGATGTTTGTAAATAGGAAGATACGTCCGTCTCGATCATACAGCTTCTTAGTGTATCTGGTATAAACATACCTTGCGCAGTTCTTTTACCATTGAATTACTTATAGGCTCGATTGCAACGACAAGTATCTATAATTAAAGTTAATGTGCTTTAGTACTCGGTTCTGTTTTGGGTAACATGTGTAATAATTTAAGAGCTTTGCACAGAACCAGAATGTACTCAAAAGTGTACCGAAAGTAACAATAGCCTGTTCGCACTGTCTTATATTTACGTGCAATATTGCGCCCCTTCTGACGGCACCAAGGTATATTTAACGGAACATTTTCTGCCGTCAGCAATGTGGCGCGGCAATTGGTTCCGATTGGTGATTCCGATTCTCTCTGTAACTCGTTCCAGAATTCAATTCATAATAATTCAACTCAGTGTTTTGGATATTCAACCCGTTAAGTATCCACTTTTTATAATTTTATCCAATTTTAAAAAAGTTTGATAAAAGCTCCAGCTGCTTGGAAATGATGGTATGATCCTGGTGACTGCTCTAAAAGTGCAGCTCGAACAACGGAAAATATAAACTATTGCATATAAAAATAAGGTTCCTCAAATTTGCCTAACTTTAATGCTTGTTTGTTTACGTAAAAACATGTCAGAAAATATTGCACGTTGATAGTATTAGATAGTCTGACAGGTTAGTATTAGTTATTACATCAATTTACCTGAATATATTATGCATTTATTTCAGTTCTAATTAAAAATATTGTTATTCTTTCTTGTTCAGATTGAGTCATTGGAACATTAGAACACTCCGCGATTCCTTCAGCAATTCTATTCTATTTATTTGCCAAACAGAAATTCATTTTGGAGGCGAAGAAGCTGAAATAACAAGGAAACTATTAGCGTTTATTGAATGTTGTACGAGTATACATTTTAATTAGTAAGGAGTTCTGTGTCAATTTGTGAAAAATGTCTGCAATTTGACTTATGTGCGAATTAGGTGAAATACAAACGGAAAGCAGTATTTGTTTACCAATTGAATTGAAAAGAAAATACTTTTTCGGCCATATTTGATAAATAAATATGTGTATATTCTAAATATGTCATTGTCCATTGTTTAAGAACCCTCAAGGAGATACTATAACATCATTTGTGCTCGAGTTGCAGTTTGAGCATTACACAATTATTACACAATGTACATACTACAATGTACATGTATATGTACATATGTATGCAGTTGAAGCATTTGCAGTCGATGTATCCTATTCACATTTATTCTGCTTATACATAGATAGATAGTTATGAACTTTTAATGTTTTGATTCAAAACATATAAATATTTTGGTATATATCCAGAGAATACACTAAGGCTATGCAATAGACAGACATACACCTACGAGTGTACATTAAGGCAAACAAATGTACATATGTATGTATGTACGTACATACATACATTATTTTTAAGCACTCAACACAACCAAATAGTACAGAGTAGGTGCGTTGTGCAAAACGGATACCTTTCAACTAAATTTCAAATGGGAAATGTAGTGGAGGAGCATACTGCACTGAAAGCTCTCTTCTCTCTTCATTATCAATGTCTCTTCACTTTACAAGACGAAAAACCGCCATACGCACTCTACTATATACATACATACACACACACACACATATGTATGGATAAATATGTAAATATATATATATATGTATGTGATATATATAAATATATATATATATATATAGTTGTGTGTGCTTGTGTATGTGAATACGTACGTGCATAGGGACTATTTGCTTGGCCAAATGTCTTCTGCTTAGAAAGCAAATGAAATCGTTCTAAAAATGGAAAATTCTCCACAGTGGTGGAGTACTGCCAGACAGTGGGCAAGTGAGCCATAAGCATGCGCACACATTAAAATTCGTACTGCGCATGTGGCGAAACGGGCCCAAGAGAAAGAGAGCTCTCTTTCTCTATCTCTACTGGCTACACCGAGAGAATTGCTATTGCAATAAAGGCCGAGGCCCATGCACACGCGTCGCCTTGTGATGGGCGCGGGTCGTGGCACATGCTCGTGTTAAGCAATTAGGAATGCTATAGTAAATAGAGCTCGACTACGAGTTACTCTGCAGTAGAAACAGCATTAATCATAATATTCTTTCTTGCAATGGGGTATTCACATTGTCATATTCAACTTAAGCCTAGTACAGTTCTGTATTCCACAAACCATTCTCGCGTGAGTGCAGCTTTTCGTAAATCGGTTAGCACACATCCTTATTTCTCTTGTAGAACTTTAAAAATGTGTTTAATCTGTGTTTTAATTGATCCTGATAAACATCATTTCAAATTTCAAATTTTACTTTTTCTCTAGCTTTTGGGGTTAAATTATCTTAATTAGATGAGGCGCGTGTTGAATTATTAGACGTGCAGTGCATTCAAAGCGATTTGATGCCAGAGGTTTTGTGTTTGATCTCCAAAATCGATGAAACATGGGTCGAATGACATTTTCTATAGATATTTGAATATCGCATATTGAGTTGGTACCTCTAGCTATAATATTTTAGAAGATATAGGTTTTAGCAGAATATGAAGGATGTTGGAAAGGTGTTAAAAATTTAACAAGGGTACCAAATTAAAGTGCTCTAGCCTCAAGGGTGTCGCAAATTCCGAGTCTGAGGAGCTTATATCATCGCGTAAGGACCGCTCCATTTGATTCCATTTTGAATAGTCAGAATTGAAACATCATAAGCCATCATCCTTATGGACTTGTGGGCGAACAAACTGCCTGAAATAGGAGGTAATGCAAATAAAAACTTGACTGTGGTGCGGTGATCAGGATCAGGCGACCAACTTGGGCTCCACACTACCACAAGGGTGGGAAAATCTTGGAGGTGCCACGAGTTGTGGATTATATAAAGAGCTTCAGTAAGTGAAACAATCATTGCTAATTGAAATGTACTTATATTTAAATTGTGTTCTTAGCTGAAGTACAACTGGAAACCGATGACACCGTCATAGATCCCGGCTTACCAGCCAAGGGCGACCCAAAGTTCTCGTCTGGATGAAAAAGGAAGCGCATCGATTATCCGTCTGTAGCAGTAGGCGAGCTGAAGTATGACAACGAAATGGGATTTCGGAACTCGGACACAAAAGCATTATCCATTACATTTTCTTTATTGCTGCCAGTAAAATTAATAAAACAAGAATGATCTAGTCAAGTTATCTGAAATCTGAAACAAACTTGATCTGCGTACGGTATATAGCAACCTACATTGCAAATCTGGTGTCTCTAGCTCTTATAGTTCCTGAGATCGCCGCGTTCATACATCTGGACAGACAGACGGATATGGCCAAATCGAAATCTCTTTTGACACTGATCAAGAATATATATACTTTATTGGGTCGGAGATGTCTCCTTCTGTTACATATATTTGCACAGATTTAGTACCCCCTTTTTACCCATTTTATAGGTACAGGGAGTAAAAATAGTCGATGTTGAAAATTGTCAAAGTTTAATAGTAATAATAATAATGATCAAGATATAGAGATTGATAAAAATTTTAAAAATATTGAAAACAAAATTGGTCATAAATATAACTTAAAAGGAAAAGACAAATGTGAATCTTAAAGCGGGAAGAATCGGGTGATCCTTGTTGCCGAATTGTAGTATGTAGTATACTTAAGTATTACTATCTGGAAACGCCATGTGCAATGTAAATAGGTCCTAAGCAACCATGTGCAATATCGATAAATATATAAAATATGTATAATCGACATCCTAAAATAGAAAGCTCCACAGGGGTTCCACCAATTTACAACTGGCCAACATTGACGATATTCCGTTTTGTGAAGGGAACAACTATCGCCATCTGTGGGTTGATCCTTAGAACTTAACTGAAACTGGGCATCCCCTGTGGACACACTTTGACCACCCGATTGTGGGCTCTATACTCAAGTATCCATGCTGTAGAACAGTCAATGTCGCTGCGGCTAAAGTCGCTGAATTTGGCTGATAGCCAATTTATCGAAGGCCTATTCGACATCGACACACAGAGCGATTGCTTTTGAGTTAAAGGCCATCTCTAAGTTGCTGACAAGATGGAGTAGAGCTACCTCTGTTGTTCAGCCCCTCATGTAAGCATAATGAGTATGATGTAGATCTTTGGTGACTTGGAATTTCGACCGAATATGCGAGTCTACAAATCGTGCCGCTGTCTTCAGAAGGCAAGACGTGAGACTAATTAGTCTATAAAGCTTATTTGATCAAGGGGCAGGGTATGCTGAATAAAGATAAATCCATTTTAAGTTAATAGTTCTTATAGTCTCTGAGATCTGCATGTTCAAATAGACAGATGGACTGGGCAAGAATGTATACACCCGTACTTTGTATGATTGCAAATCCCTCCTTCAGCCTACATACATTTGTTCATTCAGCAAAGCTCTTTCCCGACCATATTTTCGAATAATTCATGTATATATATTTGATGCAGCCCCTATATAAAAAGTATGAATTGTTTTAATTGGCAAAGTATTTGTGATATCAAAAAAAATTTAATGCATTCTTCTTACTTTTTGCTTCTAGAATCGAATGCAATAAGTGGAAATCGACTAGAAAAGCTTGTTTTTAAGAAAATTAAAAAATTATCCAAGAACCCCATCAAAATTCTGGCTATAATTATGAATAAAATATGTTAATTGAAATGTACACTTTTGAGAATTATAATATTTGCAATTTACAAAAACCGTGCGACCATTAACTGGCAGTAACGCTCTAAAGTAAAGTCTAAAATGGTAACAATTGTCAATATGAATCCATCTACGATATAGAAGCGTTATAGTCGATAGTAATCGGGTTAATATTGGCCGATACGCTCTCAACATAAATTGGGCGGATATGTGTATACAAGAAGTTTCGCCGCGTCATTTGTGCTATAATTAAAGAAGAGTATTTTGTAGATGACTTTCTGGCAAGTTCCTGGGGTTAACATGCCGACATGCGCAGGAAGCCTTTTGAAGGAGCTTTCGAGCACGAACCTAGTACAATAATAACTCTTATAATAGAGACATACATATAGTATATGTGTAAGTTCTGCATAAAACGTATATTTACTGGCGTGAGTGTTTATAGAGCCGATTCAATTCAATTTCAGTTAGCATTTAAATAATTAGGTTAGAAAGTCCTTTAGGACATGTGGTAAGACTTGGACTTGGACTCGTGTGTATCTATACGAACTTAAAACTAACCTACACCAGTACTCACCAGTATGTATCATAATGTTTTCCGATATCTTTCCGCATCTGGCTCTCATAAATTATGAGCTTTCTGTGCTCGGGTTGCTCTTTACAGTTCGGTTACTGTCATCCCCTGCTGCTTAGTCACATTTACTTATACATACATAAGTCACCGAAGTAAAGTGTTTTAATAAAAAAATGACAAACACATAATGAAAACATAATTTTAAAATTTAAAAAAAACACATAAAACTATTGTTTCCAAACCTGTGCCTAAAATTTAAAACACATGAGCTAATGCGTATTAGTACAGCTGTGAATTGTACTTATCTAGAAGGCTTACATATTTATATGAAAACATCAAAAAGGTAAAATGAAAACGATAACGAAAACGAAAACGAAAACGCAGTAAGCCCAACCAACAACCAAATGTAAATTGTAATGTACACTGTGTCTTACATTCTAGTATGTATACAATATGGAAAGTTACATTACATATTGAAAGTTTGTTAATATCTATGCAAGTAGTATATCGATATATATACATGTGTGTGAGTGTGTGTGTGTGTGTGTGTGTGTGTGTGTGTGTGTGCGTGTATGAGATGAACAAAAGTTCGAAACTCATTCGCCAAATACATGTATGTACATTAGTAAGTAAGTAAGTACGTCATGACCTTTACTATATAGTTATTAATGCGTACATAACTGATTAGGCAATAATATATTCTAATAGAAGGCATATGTGCATGGCTATGAAAAATTTAAGTATATATGTATGTAAGTATGTATGTATCTGTTCAAATGTGTGTAGGCTCTGAGGAAGATTATGCAAACGACATTTTTCATATGTACATATGCACATATATTTGAATACTCGGACATCCATTTATTTATTACTTATACTGCGTATATATGACAAGCCACCGCTCTTAATGGAGCATTAGTGTAATAAGTTTAATGGGACTTTTAGATCGGGTTGAAGAAAAATAGATAAAACCCTCCACATACATATTCTGATATACTACTCTATGCATACATACATATATATTTTATACTAATCAAACAGCAAGTTTGACTGTACTGATAGGGTTTTCATTCGTGTGAAAATACTAAGTATGTGTAAATTCGGTAACTTGAGTCCGCTGCAGTTTCCATGTTGGAAACCCTCATCATCCGTATGATTGTCTAGAAATCGCTTTGTCTTCCGCATATACATACATATGTTCATATCTAGTACTATAATTCTATACTGTTCAATCGGTTCTTAATATATTTACATCTCAATTTAGTTTCTTAAAAAATTAACTGTCTTTCGAACGTAACATATTAAGTAGAATTCGACTTTCAAATAGCAAGTTTAATTTTAAACTAACGAAACAAACTCTGACAAATTCAAATAAGATATCGTTCCAACAAATATCATTCCAGGCATTGAGAAAACTAGCTCAGTGCATTTTTGGGCTGTTTCTCTCATTTTGTTTTATTATATATCTATCAATCTATTTGATATAACAATCTATATCTTATAACACTT
Organism: Hirtodrosophila histrioides; assembly: GCA_037075165.1. Taxonomy (NCBI): domain Eukaryota; kingdom Metazoa; phylum Arthropoda; class Insecta; order Diptera; family Drosophilidae; genus Hirtodrosophila; species Hirtodrosophila histrioides. The sequence continues at coordinate 1,150,293 of JBAMCL010000474.1, read as the reverse complement.
TAGAATTTAGTTACTTATTTTATTACTATTACTACTATCAGTACTCGTATCCTACTGTTAATATGAAATGAGTGGAATATATTTATGAATTTACTATATATGATTACATTTTCTATACTTACTAAGCTACTTAGCACCTACATTGTAAATATATTCAATAAAAATAATGTTCCAACAACACATTGGATGCACATATGTACATACTATGACATACATACATAGTATGTGATGTATTGGTCTGGCAACTCTTCGCCAACCTAACAAAGTAATGGTTCCAGAAATCTACACAATACGAGTATTTTCATTCCGTGAACATAAGAAGAGACAATAAGCCGCAATTAACTCCCCCCAGCACCACTTTAACTTGAAGACATCTATATGTTGGTCTTATAGGAGTATATAATGATCACATCCAATAGATCCCATCAATTGTATTTCTAATCATTTACGCTCTTTATAATCCACTTGCAGATATGGCGAGCATAATACTAATAGCTTGCATAGCTATATTGGGTCTAATAATTGCAATAGCGCTATTTTTAGCGGGTGGATACCTTTGGTGGAGACATAAAAGGTCGCAATTGCAATTTATTGAACCAAATGAGGATGAGGAATCTAGTAGTTATAGTTTGAGGTAAGTTATTGAAAATCTCAAGATCAACAGTATATTAATAAAATAATAGGTACACCTTATTAGTCATACTTGCTTACACCCCTGCAGAGGGTATTATAATTTTGTCAAAAAATTTGAAACACGTTGAATAAAAACAAAACTGGTCCGTCTGTCTCTATACAAACAATTCCATCGATTTTAAGGATAGAATGTTAAGAAAACTTGTCTCAGATGTTTTTTTTTCACTACACACAGTATATAAAGGAAGCGGCAGGATCATGGAGCTGCCATACAAATGATCAGATGAAACGAGCTAACCACGCTCACCGACATAGCTAAGCCCTGATCAATTTTTACAACTGATCGATAAGTTTGGTACTTTTTGTGTAACCCTTTGAACACTCTTTAAACGTCTACATTGCCATTTAGTTCTTTACCTCTTACAGCTGACATACGTTAATTATATTTCAATTCTCAAATTGTTAATAATCTTCTAAGACGTATACCATCTTATTAGTTGATAATAGAATAGAATAAGAAGCTACAAAGTTGCTATTACCTCGCAAATCACACTTGGGTATCGTTTTACGATAATTGATGAATTTGGGGCATTGCACAGATCGACTCAGCTAGTGACAGTGAAAGGGATATACATATATAATACATATTTACTTCATAGGGTCGGATGTATCTCCCTTTGTTGGTTACATACATTGGCACAGTACGTTGTATAAAGATGGTCATACAACTCCATTTTGACCGTTTTTTCCATGGGCTTATGTTATAGTGGTCTAATCCGACCGCTGCCGATAGTTTCATTAAAATTTGAAATTGAATAAGATCGCCCCTGCTATTAATGCTGACCAAGAGTATGTAGACTTTATATTGGTTGGTCCGAAACTACTCCTTCAGAGCGTTAAACAATCGATACATAACTATAACACCCTCTAAACGGCATTGAAATTAACAACAATAGAACTTTATACGTTTACCACGAGCCCCGATAATCAGAAAATCTATATTTCTCACATCCTTAATTAGATTGAGTCAAGAATATTTTTGCCACACCCATTTCCGCCCACGCAAGAAAGCAAAATCAATAGCTCTTACAATTACAACATCTGAGAGTGGGCCGAGAGTATATATAGTTCGGGAGATTCCGATTGCAACCTTCTTACATGCTTTTGTGAGCAGCGGGAAATGCAGATACTAGAAGAAGAAATAAGCTCTTGGATCGATATATCCTTCAAACATGCGACATATGAACTCTCAGCCCCAGGAAAATCGAGCTTTAGTCAGAGAAGTCAGAGAGCGACAAGTTGATGCAATCCATACTAACATTCCAAAACCTTTGATAAAGTTGGCCATAGTGTTATTGTAAAGAAATTGGTTAAGTTTGGTTTTCACTCTTCTATATTGAACTGGCTCAGCTCTTAGTTGTCGTTCTTATCGAGTTCGCATTAATAATACACTTTCTATTTCATTTTTGCATTCTTTGGGGTTCCACATGGAAACTAGCTTGGTGCTTTTCTATGTATTATGTTTATTTATTATTGTCGTCTTACGTCTTATTACGTCTTATTGACCTTTTGGATTAGTTGTGCTTTTTGATTCATACATATTTTAGAAATTGCTTACAATGTATTATTCTTGAATCGCCTTCTGTAGACACTAATATTTATTTATAATATCTGAACCGTTCCTTAACTTCAGGGGTACGCAGGATATTGTGGACTCTGGAAACCCGCCTAGTAAGCCGCAAGCTCCGGTTGTACCACAAACGATTACTACTCCTCTACAAAATAATATTAATCGAAAATTGAATGGCTTTTTAAATCTCAGAACGCCTCTCATTGGGTACGTGTTGTTATTTAATGTTAATGACATTGAAATAAAAGGGCTGGACTTAAGCATATAAGCTCTTAATTAATACCGATTAATTTCTCCTATTATAGACTGATTAGTTATCTAATTATATTAATGGTTTACAGGGGCGGCTCAACATCTACACCGACAAAAGCATCCAATACTTCCACAGGTGCAAGTGCAAATGATGGAACATCTAAAGATCCGGCGGTGAATATTACATTACTTTTACATTCAATCAGTTCCGAATAGCAAGAATAAAACTAAGTTTCATAAATTAAAATGCTTCCTTCAAGCGGTACACATTGCATGCAAATAATACAAATATTCTTAGCAAGGAAATAATTATAAAATTACATAAGCTTGATTTCCCATACATTTTAGAATAAAAGCATCTCAATGACGGACATGTACCTAGATAGTACGGATCCAAGTGAAAATGTCGGACAAATCCATTTTTCTTTGGAATACGATTTTCAAAATACAACACTTATTTTAAAAGTTCTTCAAGGAAAAGAACTTCCAGCAAAAGATTTAAGTGGCACCTCAGATCCGTACGTTCGAGTAACTTTATTGCCAGATAAAAAACACCGCCTAGAAACTAAAATAAAACGGAGAACTTTGAATCCTCGATGGAATGAAACATTTTATTTTGAAGGCTTTCCGATTCAAAAGCTCCAGTCGCGTGTAAGTTTTCTGTTGCCATAAAATTGTCCTATTTGTATCTGAACTATTTGATAATTCTGAAACATTTCACTTTCTATTTTTAGGTTCTTCATTTGCATGTCTTTGATTATGACCGTTTCTCTAGAGACGATTCAATTGGGGAAGTCTTTTTGCCGTTATGTCAGGTATTATCTTAATAGATACGGGTATAAGTACATCTGGAATGTTCAAGTACATTAAAATGAATAGTGCATATTTTTCGCAGTTTTATAAATTACTAGCTGGTAATACCACAGCGTTGCCCGGCGAAATATATAGATTTAAATCCATGAGTATATTGAAATTTACTAATTTCGGTAATTGTAAGAAATACACACAATAGCTTACCAAAATTGTTACACTTTCTAATATCGGTTAGCACACTTTTAACTTATTTTTGATATAGTTTTGAAAATCAGTTTGAAGCCTATTGCAAAAATAATACTACCAGTCGAAAGCTTACCACCTAAACTATATAAAGTTTCATACAACAGTTTCCCACGAATTTTCCACCCTTGGGGGTAGACTTTCCGAAATCAGTCATACACATGTCGAGTTATTGAATGTGTAGAGCTCTATTTATCATCCGATTACTTTGTCCATTTTTTCAAAGCGCCTCACCGTTTTTGAAAAATGCACGCCCTCGGTTGGAAAGTTGTGATCTGTGGAATTCAGCATTTTCGTGTTTCTTGCTAATTTCCAAAGCTGAACACAAAAGGCTCTGTTCCTTGGGGTCAACACAACGGGCGGAAAATAGCTGGAAAATGTTGTCTGGAATTTTAGTATTATTCTTGGAATTGGCTTCAGACTCATTTTCAAAACTACACCAAAAATTATTTAATGAATGCCAAATGATTGTGGGAACTCTACCCCCACCCGTCGCCACGGGCGGGCTATAAAAGTCAAGGGGAAGTGATTGCGGCCGGGAAAATGGTGCTGCGCTATTTTTGTGTATTTCTTACGACTGACTAAAGAAGTCAAATTGAACACTATGCATTTTAATCCAAATAGTGCCGGGCTACGCTGGGGTCTTACCAGCTAATTTATTATAAAAATTTGTATTTTAAGGTGGACTTCGCTGGAAAGCAATCGTTTTGGAAGGCCTTGAAACCACCAGCAAAGGATAAATGCGGTGAACTTTTGTCGTCGCTCTGCTACCATCCTTCAAATTCCATTTTAACATTGACATTGATAAAAGCGAGAAACCTTAAAGCGAAGGATATTAATGGAAAGTCAGGTAAATTCAATCTTTGGATGGGATTCAAAAATTCTTAGTTAGGATCGATTGAAAGAGTTTCTTCCTGCAAGAGCTCACAATGAATTTATCGACACTTAATTTCAGTAAGTTTCATACACAGTCAATGAACTGTTTGATGTGTGTATAAAGTTGACTTAAGGAAAAAAAAGATTTTTAAAGAACGGCACACTAAAGTTTAGTTTCAACTCAGAATAAAAATATTTTGACAAAACAAAGCCTTTAGGTATGTGAAGGTGAATATTCCTGATTTTCGTAATATATCAGAGGAAACAAATTTCCTTTTGATATTTGTTCGATATTAATAGTTTATTGCTTCATTAGGTTAAAGTAAGAAGCTCAAGCAATTCTGTAATTTTTTCTCCTTGGTAGACCTTTTTGGATAAGCCCGTGCATAATAACAATTAAAATAATTATCTTTCAGATCCGTATGTAAAGGTGTGGCTTCAATTCGGAGACAAACGCGTAGAAAAGAGAAAAACGCCTATCTTTACCTGTACGTTGAATCCTGTTTTCAATGAATCATTTAGTTTTAACGTTCCATGGGAAAAAATTCGCGAATGTTCTTTGGACGTTATGGTTATGGATTTCGATAACATTGGACGAAACGAGCTGATCGGAAGAATATTATTAGCTGGTAAGAGACAACAAACAGTACAGCTATTCCTAAGGTGGGGTTACACGATATGGCATTTTGCTACATATAGGTCAGTCGGCAGTTACCATATGGCCTACTGAAACGTGCCTTATAAGTTTATGGTTGAAATATTTAACATAAATTCTTACTCTTGTCATATAGAATTTTTGACAGTATATGTCGAAACCGGTATTACATATATGTGGCAAAATGCCATATCGTATGACCACGCCCTTAGATTCATCGATATATAAAAATGTACTTCTATACCCACATAATATTCTTCGTGCAGGTAAAAACGGTTCAGGAGCCTCGGAGACCAAACACTGGCAGGATATGATCTCGAAACCCAAACAAACTGTAGTGCAGTGGCATCGCTTAAAGCCAGAATAATTGTTGGAGTGAAAAATCAATCGTTGATATAAAGAACTCCTAATATAGTACACCCATACTTATATTCAAAAATGATTAAAGAAATAATGTTATGCAAAATGAATTAGCAGTATTTAAACAGGCTGCACACTGACTAAGACACCGCACACTGGGTTTATTTTTTTTAGCATTCGAAAATAAAAACACAGTAATAACTTAGCTTACTGCTCTCATTTGTGCTTACATTACACATACAAATATATACACATACATAAATATATATATACACACATATATATATGTATATATATATATAAAACTGAGGTCTATATCATTATTTGTGCCTGAATATCAGAATATAAGGTGAGCTTGAAGCTAAACTGACAACTAACAATGGAGATACACTTTAATCAATCAATAATATTGTATTGTAAATTGGATGGATTCCAATCTATATTTATCCCGTTGTAATTTCTATTATGTGGCCAGAATGTAGATTTCGGGTTAATTCAAGTTCACTGTTTAGAAAAAACGTTATACTGGCAGGCAATAATCGAAGTAATATGGATTGTCTTTAAATTTCCATTAGTATTCATTTGAATACACAATTTTTACAAAGGAATCCTTTTGTACTAAAAGGAATAGCAATTTATTTATTTGTTGTAATGTTTTAACATATAGAAACACATTATTGATTAGCTTAAATAAATCGGCAGTCTTAGAATATACTAATACTACGTGTATGAAGACAGATAAACATTTCTCGTAAGCGAAATAGATTAATCACACAAATACATGTATATAATAAAAGTTAATTGTTATTACTAGATTCTAATGTTAACTCGTAAAACGACATTGTTACAAGTTACTTACATAAATGCGAATCGTTGTTTCTTTTACAATAAAAGAAAATTAAAGTGTGAAAAGGTCATGTTAATCTTAAATATAGTTTAAACCAAAACTATTTAGAATGATAGGCTGTAGGTTATAAAATATTTTTATTAGAAAAGGCAATTAGAAAATAAACATTGAAATTTTAAATATATAGTAACTGTAAAGAAATTAGCCAACCATTGCCGGAACAAGCGTCTACTGAGATGAAGTGCAAACATAAAAATGAGATTGAAATTAAGAGTTAAACAATAAAAAAGAATTATAATTGATAAAGAGAAACTGAGTTTAAAAAACGAAAAATCGAAAATTCAACCCACCTTGAAATTACATATTTGTTATATACCTGTTATAATATTATTAAAATCAATTTATGATAATTAAATAGCTGCAAATAAAGCATTTTTAACCTAGAGTATGATTAGTCCCATAACGGCATTTGTTGGGTTCCAATTTGTATTATTTTCTGTCTTCATCCGTCGGCTAACCAACTCAATTCAACTTAACTCCGCAACAGCAATCTGGAATTAGCCACATCGTCCAACGCTGAGCTATTAAGGACACTGCACTAGATTGATAGCCAGGTCAGCGCCGCCTACTCAGAATCCTTCATACAATTACCTGCTTTAGACTGAAATCTATTGGAGTCACACTTTGCACAATTTTAAGTCCATAAGTCGAATTTCTTGCCACCACACAGCAACAGGATAGGTCCAGGCTTGTTCACATAAATTGCTCAACTTGCAGGATTAAGCATATAATGCCCAGTGCAGCTAGTCGGTCAGCCACTCATTGATGTATGTATGAACCTTCGCATTTCTCAGCTTACATTTCAATGTTTGTTTTGCCATCGTATTATTGGGATAAAGGTAAAAATAGTCCATAACGACAGAAAGCAAGTCACAGAGTAGAACATTCTCATTCAAAACGATCGAATAGGTTACTTTTAAAATTGAAGCAAGCCCTTAAACAAGTAAGAATGCTCTAGCCGCAGCCCCGTACCAAGATCTGAAACTCCCAAACACATCTACGTACAGATGCATATACGCATTAAGCGGTCCAGCGGCACTTCAAACAAGTAGAACAGTTCATGTGGCAGCTGCGCTGCTGCTTCCCAGAAGACCTTGACTCTGTCCTGCACGACAACATTACCAACCAACACAGAGGTTTTCGTAACAAAAACAAAGTTACAAGTAAAGCAAACTCCATTGAACTATTAACCAAAAACTAATTAGCCGACATCCTAACCCATAGGTTAAAAGTTATTTCGATTTGGTCAGAAACCTAATTTGAGTGACGCTGGCAAAGCCGACAGAGCGTCGATGCCTTTTCTGCTTGCTACATAGATTTGCAGTTTTATTACCATTTACCCATTGTATAGGTAGAGTGTGTAAAAAAAGGGGTGCTTTTTGTGCAGTCTGAATATATGAAGTATGAAAATAAACACATGCCACATCCGGATTTTTATTGAGCTCAAATATCGTAAGCATCGTTTTCGTAATTTGACGATATTCTCAATCATCGACCAGCTCTAATGAGTGTGCAGACGCTGCGGGGGCCCTGCATCAAATTGTGTCTGACGTTTGATAATTGTACATATTATGCAACAAGAATAAATGAACAATAATTATTATTAAAGAACATTGAAGACTTGACAAATAGTTCAGATGCTGAGCAGCTAACCTCCATTAAAGTACCATCTACTTGAATATGATACGGATGAAATAAAACACAAATGCGACTGGCTGTTGTTTTTGTTCACCTTTAAAAACATTATATTTAAAACGGATTTATCATTCCTCATTAAATTACAAATAGATTGATAATCTCTTAGAGATACAAATATAAACGATTAGGCAATTAAGTCTATAAAATTTTGTATGATTACTTATGGTTGGTTGGATTGAATTTTGTTTTAAATCGATTTCTTTCGACTTACAATTTTCATCTACAATAATTTTCGAGGCGCATCCTACGCCGTTAACAATCGCGATGTTCTCTTGTGAAACTATATAGTATCTTCTTAGCTGCGCCTGCACCCGCATTCATTGCTATGTACTTCTCTATAACATTGTTAGCAAGCAACCAATTACAACTATGAATTTCCTTCAGGTTTGCTTTATTTTATACATGCATACACAGTTATATATATATATATATACTTGCTTATTGTTGCATACACTCGTACTGTAGGATCGCATCAGCAAAGTAGTTATATGTATACATATATTGTAGTAGAATATAAATTTTCTCTGGTTCTTACACCTGATCTTCACACTTCTTTTTTATTACATTCATAAGTATATATATATGTTATGTTGCTCCAAACTGTATTCTGTTTTATTAAGTTGTGTTGTTTTGTTTTAATTTGTTGTTTGCCCTAACTCGCTATGTTTGTCAGCTCTACGAGTAAATTGATGCATTAATTGGCTTCATCGTTGAATAATGAGTTGAAGAAGGGATTAACACTTTTCACAGCCACACCTGTGTGCAATATACAAATGTATCAATTAAGCGATTGGCAATATATTGTACAGATATGATATCCCACCTTTGCCAGCTGACTGATCCTTTGAATCTCGCCATTTACAGAGCGATTCCTTCTGTATTACATAGCCATCGTATAGCTCACCAAACAGTTCACTCAACAACCCTAAAAGGTAAATATGTTTTAATGCAATCAGTTAAATGAACCTTTTGTACTGAAAAATATCAAACCTCTAGGGTGCTCTAAGCTGTGCACAAGCAGTTGCACTCCGTATAAGCACTCGAGCTGAAGGTCCTCATTGGAATCAATATAACGCAGGAAAACTGGTGTGCAAAACTTTTGAAAGATTTCGGGCTCGAGTTTATAGCTATTATCCTTGTAGACAATCGCGAAGTTGCTTAGAGATGTGGTCAAACCTCTAATAAACAGCTTATCAGCCACCACAATATTGCCCTGGAAATAATTATAATAATAAATAATAAATTCGACGACACATAAAGTGTGCACCCAAATTAAAATTGTATATTCAAATCGTACATTACAATAATCAATGATACAATCTGCAGTTGCCCCCTCCTTCAGCAAGTCTTCAATATGCTCTATCACATTTTTTACGTGCTTTTCGGCAGACTCGCGTTCTTCAATCACTGGCGTCTTCAATTCATTCTGAACGTATTCTAGTCTCTGTATGAGTAATGAGTTTAAAAACAACGTTAAGCATTTATAAGTAACCAATAAATTTCTCTCGAAAAATAGGCAACTTACATTCGATTCAATAAAATCGATGATTTCGTTGTCAGGCATGAAATCTGACCAACGCATATCAAATGTATGCCACATGTTGCGGGTAAAGTTCGGTCCCACTTCTCTGGTACAATATGTTAAGTAGGATTTAAGGAACTTTCTACCCATGCTTGATGAGCTATTGTCTCGCAGATTTTTGTTCCACAGATCTGTTATTGTCAAGACTTTCTTGACTATTAATGGACCTACATTGCACAAATTAAAATAGTTATATTAATATTATTTAGATATATTAAATACCAGCAATACACATACCAGCAAATTGGAAAATATAAAGCCAGAGCTCTGGAATATCAACAATTAAATCGCTTGCGAACTCGCTAAATTCTTTGTATGCAAGTTTAAAGTGATCCACAGACAAGTAGTTCTGCTGTATAAGGTAGGCAATCGTCATTGCCAGGTATCTCCTGTATTGTTTACCTACATTCGCCAAATGCAAATAATCAGTTAGTATATAGTACAAAAAGCCACAGCGCTGTGGTTCCGGTATCCGTTTTATGCATTCCACAACCGTTGGAGTAACAGTTTTAGTGGTCGCCGCAAGATCGATCATGTCCGTTACGACTGTCTTGTAAAGTTTCATGTCGCTGTCTCTGGGCTGAATGAACACGGCTGGCGGCGCGGTGGCCTTTACAGACTGAGAGGCAGAGATGGATGAGGAGGCACTTGACGATGATGATGGCTGCGGCTCACTGCCTCTGTATAGGCCGCCTACGTTAGCGCCTGAGCTGCTTAGCGATGAACCCATAGCCTGTCGGAGAACCCGTACCAAATTAGTAAAAGTCAGATAGAAAATTCGAAGGGTATTCACGATAGTAGATAAGTCGATACCCGATAAGTGGACATTTTATGTGCTGTTGAGTTTTGTTGCTAAATACTCTTCCACTGTAATCATTTTGCAAAGCTTTATTTTATTGTTACACCTGTTACCTAGGGTATTATAGTTATGTAAGGGAAATAAGTAAACCTGAATTTTTTAACTAAGCAAATCCATAATAAAATTAAATAAATATATATATCTAATTGTTTATTGCAATTCACCTAAAACAATATAAAATTACTAACCGATTCTTCTCTTTGTCGTGAATACTATACCAATAACTGTACCAGTACATACCTTGTTGGAAAGTCTAGCTGACGGCACCTGTTGAGTGTACTTTGAGTGACTAGCAGATTTTTGAAGTGAAGAGTTCATCATGCCGCGATTTTGTTGGTGTTGGCCTATGCGCGAAGAGGAGTTTTCCCTCGAGCCTTGAGACGAACCGGTTCTCGAGTGCATGCCTATTTGAGAATATATCGTTAAGTTGCATTGCTATAAATAACACATGATCACTGCTCACCTCGATCACCATAACGATCACGCTCCATGGAACCCTTGTTGTAGGAGCCTTTGTTCCTGGGACCACTGCGATCGCGATCCCTGTCCCTGTCGGTGTTGCTTTTCTCGATCAGCGATGATAACGCTGCAAATGAGTTGGAAGGCGTTGTCGTTGGCGTTGAGGATTGTCTATTGGCATTCCAAAGAAATTGATTTAATCCGCCCATCTTCTTAGTATCCAAGTTTTGATTGAGCTGCAATGACTAAATTAATATGAGCAATCTTAAATTTCTTTTACGCTAATAGTAAATATGAAAGCCTAACTCCACTGAAAATCTTTATGTGTTGACCAACATTCTTAACACACATTCTGAAAGTTGGATTGTTAGGCTCAACTTTGAAGCAAAAGAAACAGCTCCTTAATGAAAATAATAACTAATAATTCAAAATGAAGCCAGCATATGTTTCGAGTGTTGGGCGCATAATGAAATCAGGCTTTAAGATATGGACTAAAAAAACTTACCAGACCCTCCAGTTTAATACAATCAACTGCTTGGGAGCGGCTACCCTTGCTGGTCTGCACGTGCCACGTGTTGTCGTCGTTGTTTCCGTTGGAGTGAGCGTTGTTGCCGCCACTGTTGCTGCTACCGCTTCCGCTGTTGGGTTGTTGATGGCGCATGTTGCCCCCGCCGCCGCCATCGCCGCGTTGACTGTGACTGCCACCATATCCGACGGATCGAGAGTCTCCGTAACGAGCACCGCTGCGATCATCACGTTTGCCGGATTGCCCAGATTGTGGTCCATTGGGGTTCGAGGAAGAGAGTGAGCCACTGTAGTTCATGTATTGCGCTGATAGCTGCTCATTTTTGGCCTCCTTTTCAATTTGGCCCATTGTCTTCGGTGCCTCGTTTCGACTGGTCTGCCATTTGTTTTTGCGCAAGTCAATAACATCTTGAAGCATGAAGCGTACACGAGAGCTGACTTTGGCTCCATCTTTGTCACTCTTAGATGCAATTCCCTGCATTCTGGCTATTGACTTCTCGAGTGAATAGCATCGACCGGGCTCCTTGGCATTTACTGGCGTCTGTTCGAATTTTTGACCCACTGTTGTGAGCAGTTTGCAAAGGCATTCCAGCATGTCCTCCGAATGGGGATTAAGCAGCGTATCGATGCAAGAGTAGATTATTTTTCCAGTCAACATGGATATCTTAAAGAGCTCGCCAATGAACCGTACTGTGCCTCCGGACCGACGGCGAATCTTGCGCTCCTCCTCCTCCAGAAGCGCTTCCATTTCAGCTTTCTCGTTCGGATCATTGCACTTCTTGATCTTATCTACAATAGGCTGTAACTTTTTCTCCTTCGCTGTACTTTGCGAGACATTCTGCGTGAACTCTCTTTCCGTTTTGTCCAGCAAAGCGTTGCGGAAGTGCTGCAGATTTGATTTGGTGCCACTTTCCATACGTTCATCCCGCGCTTTTACCTCGCTAATGAGACGATGGCACAGTCTGGCATAAGAGACGGAGAAATTTGGCTCATCAATTGCCTTTTCAAACACAAGAACAATGACCTCGTTCATTTTATCGATTGTATCAATCTTTAGCTTGATTATCTCCTCCACGAGCGTATCGAACCTTTCAGGGGTCAACTTATTGAGAATTCCGCGCACCCGGCGCACCAGATCATCTTTCTCGTGGGTTGACTTGCCATCGCTCCCAGACTCAGACTCCCCTTTGTTCTGGCCCCGGGGTCGCCAGGCATTTTCGTTCTCATTAAGTTTGACATCTTGATTCAGCGAGAGGTTCACATGTATCATACCCTTCATGCTGCTTCTACCTGCCTGAACACCGGACATTGAGACCTGCTTGCCAACAAAATTGTTTCCAGATTCACTGTTTCGATTGCCCCCAATCATGCCCACCATAGATTGCACCCGCTTATTGTTATTGTTGTTACGCATAAACATAGGCATTAGGTTGGGATGTGGCAGAATCGATACATTTTTCACCTCTGGCTGTACCCGGGAAGCCTTTGCCTCACGTAACTGCATCAGTTGCTCCCGGTCGTACTGCTTCTTACCACTGGGATTACATGGTGACCATTGTCCCTCGTTGTAGTTGATCAGCGATGGGAGTGTCGACTCCATGGCAGTTGCGTCTTGTTCCGTTTCTGTATCTGTATTTGTGTCCAGTTTCTGTTCTGGTGCTTGTTCTTTTTCTGTTTCGGGTCCGGATCCGGGTCCTGTAGTTTCTGATACTTGCTCCGACTGAAGCTCTGCCTCCGTGGGGATAATGTGCGAACTAGACTCCGTAGCGGGCGCGATTTCAACAATTTCGGAACTCTCCTTAATCGGTGCTGCTAATGGCTGTTGGACACTAGTCTCTTCCACCTGCAGCAGAATTTGCGCACGATCAGTCTCATCGGGTGTGCTTTCGTGTGTACTCTGGGGAGTATGTGTGCTATGAGTGTCCTGATTGACTTGGTTGATGATCGAAGGCTCTGCAACCTTTTCGCATGAAACAGACGCTGTTGCAACTGTTTTAGTATTTGTCACACTAGGTTCCGTTAGCTGCATAGTAGACACGTTATCGGCCAACATGGAAACCTGAACAGCCTCGATACTCGACTGAGACTGTGATTTGGATTGGGACTGCGGCACGACTTCCGCATATACGGATGCAGGCTCTATAGCTGCTTGTGGATTCAAGGACGCGTCACCTACCGGCACGAATCCTGGGCTAACCGTTGGGTTTAGCTTCTGGACTGGTTTGGTGAGTAGCCCGCTTGTAGCGCTTGGCAACAGAGCATCGTCTACAGGAACACTGCCGATTTCCTCCGATGGGGCTGCCGCATCCGCCATATACTGAGAATGTGGTTGCTGCTGCTGCTGCTGCTTCTGCGGCTGCTGAGGATGTGATAAGTTTTGCTGATTTTGCAGTGGAGCACAGTTCGGCTGTATCTGTATCTGTTGATTACTCTCAATCGTCGCTTTAGTGGCAGTGTTTGCTTTCGCCGCAGCATCATCCACTTTGACTAAACAGATGGGAGAAGAATTTTGTTAAGTTGTAAAAATACAATATGAAAGTCGGTTTAAATAGTCCAATTAGCCAGCTGACGATTTAAATAAATATATTAGTTCACATTGGTTATATATCCTTGTATCTGTTGCAACTTTATAAAGGCACCGTCGCTACAATTACTATGATTATAACTCAGAGACCTTTTAGTTTGTAACGCAATCTAGTCTCTCAGCAATCGGCCAAAATAAATATTTCTATATATTTTTATACATGCAAAGGATACGTTTCCGACCCCAAGACTTTTTTATTTATACAGATACCAGCTGCCATTACCCCAGCTTTGCCCGGTGAGGTTTTTATACTATGTTCCCGAAGGGAAAAATAGTATATTGGGTTTGCGAAATGTCCGTTTGTCCGTATGAACGCAAATTTTTTGGCTTTATCTTTAAGCTAGAGCAACAAAATTTGGTACACATGTTGGTGTATATCGTCAATTTATAAAGTGTCAAGACCGAACATAGTATTCTGCAGTCGGGTGCGTCCGACTGCAACTTCTTACTTGTTTTATACTTAAAAGCTACATAGATAATCTGCTGTATTTTTTATACTTTGTTTATAAAACTAAATACGACAAATTAATTAATATGCGTAACCGGTTCGAAAGATTTTCAATATGATCAGATTTGTATATGGTTCATTAATATGACTGTTAGTCTAATATTCGGAAGCTATCTGTACTTTCTGGTAAACTTTGATTTAAAGGCGTAAAATTATAGTATATCCTGAATTGGTTCTAGTACTCCAAAAATCATCTGGAATAGCCACAGACAAACGTTTTACGTTCACGCATTAATCAATTCGCAATTAATACACTCAGTGTAGTTCATGAACTACATTCTTACAGCATTAACATATATATTAACTATTTACTCATATATTGTTAAGTTATCATTTAGAATTTGCATAATACTGCGAAAGACATTAACTGAAATCCACTGTACCTACCATACACATATATGTATGTATACACATACATATATATACATATATACGCGTATATATCTGCACCATGTGAAAGTAGATTTTCAAAGTATGTACACACATACATATGAGCATACGCTCATGTGCACACATATGTACATATGTAGTTCAATCAGACATACCAATTGTTAGTTCTGCTCCGAATGTTGCTGTCCATTACTTTTTAATTATCACAGTAGGGATTGAGTAAGTAATAACGTCAAAATATTAAGGCTATTAACACACAAATTGCATTCGGATATATGTACTTATAGGCAAGCACTTGTATGTGTACATGTAAATACATACAAGCGTACGAATAGCGGTAAAAATAATAGATATAATTGATCCTGGATAATGAGTTGAATCTATCTGAACTTTGCACGTTTTTTTTTTATTTTTTTGAATATGTATATGTATATTTATTTTTTAATTTCTTTTCTCATCGAGTCTGTCCGTCCAACCAATTGTCGCGTTGTTGCCTAGCGCTATAGATAGAAACAGATGATATCGAATCGCACTACCACCAACACACCCAAATGATCGCATCGACTGGCGGCTGGCGACCGGCCGCGGTTAGAGCAGCGAGCGACCGCAACTGAAATTGTTGCAGAGACGAGGCAAACAGAAAAACGGGCAGGCAACTAGCGCCAGCAACAACAAGCAAACGCCGCAACGGCAACAACAACCCCAACATGCCAGCAGAGCAAAAGCAAAAGTGAAAATGTGCACACACACTCTCACAAACACACCAGATCCCACGACACAGATACACATGTATTGCACACATGCACAGGTCGGCCAAAGCACGTGTTCGTGAGAGCGAGCGAACGAACCAAGTTCAACACATGAATGAACTGAATCTACCACGCAACCACAGTGAACATATGTTAGGTGGTAGGTGGGGTCATGCAAGCACAGCTATCACTTTTGAGGTACCAGTTGATGCTCGAGCAGCCTTGCACTTATTTTGTTATACTGGTAACAGACGCTTTTATTCTCAAAGCAGTTTGTTAAAATCATAAGTTAAATTGGTGGGTGCCTCGAAGGAAGGGAGCAATTTTAAAATAAAACTTTAATTTACATTTAGCACTGATCCCGAGTCGGCCAAGCTCTCACACCTTATCAACAGGTGCCTGGCTACTGACATGGCACCACCTAATCTAAATACACCAAACACACAATCACATTCTTGAGAGAAACCACCGAGCGAGTGGAAAGACGGAGAACCAGAAAGAGAGCCGCGTAGAATATTCTTTGTTATATATATATGTATGTACATACATACGTGGACAGAGTTTGACAAATAAATATACATAAATGTATTTTAACTAATGCACGCGCTTATACCTATTCATTTATGCACATATGAAAACACCTGCACACTCAAGAAAGAAAAGAACATTAGTTGCTTATATTCTTATTCTTGAAGGGCAGTTTCGTATCCGGTGCAGAGCAAGCGTATACAAAAATAGCTATTTATGCACGTTTAAGCGCGAGATAAATCTCAAGCTATATCTTAGTTTTCATACACGATTCACCTAGCACATAATCGGCTTAGTCAACTGGTTGAATCAATTGGGTTATAGTTTCACTTCAAACGTAGTTCAATGTGGTAAATAGGTTTATTTGAGAAGACAATTTTGTGAAGCAATATCAACATATCAGGGACCGAATATTAGAAAATAATCGTTAAATATATGTATAAATTAAAGCAGAAAGACAATCTATCTTTGGGATGCTGGTATAGACTGATAGTTTCTATAGCAACAATGGAATGTAATAATAATCTGATTTTCATTAAATTTACAAAGTGTATGAAGAATACTATAACCTGCTATTTTTGTGTTTAGCGGGAATCTGTAAAAAGAATGTGTGTTCATACAACTTATCAAAATTCATTGATTACAGTTTCTATAATACTCTGTTTTAAATAGGCATTCTATGAATGCATATTTGTTTAAGAACTTTTATTTAATTAATTGGTGTTAGTTTTATCATTACAATACAAAATATTCCTGTCCTAAAGATGGTAGAAAATCTTCTGTTTGCTAGAAATAACAAGTAAACTGTTTCCAGGCCTAAGAATAAAGACATCTTCGTGCATATACACTAGATCAAGCAGTTCAGCGGCAGTGCATTTCAAGTGGTGACTGATCTGCTGCTTTCCCTAGAGTCCAAAAATAAAATAAGCTAGAGCAACAAGCTCAAAAGAAAATGTAGCCGACATGTAGTACGGCAAAGACGATTTGGAACGCGCGAAATGCAAAACTATCCCACTATATCCTATCGCTCCCACGGAAGGATACTGTACGACAGCGACCTATGCTTGGCATCGTGAATGACGACAGGTGCAAAAAATGCAGGGAGCCCGGGGTATCCCAAAGCCTGGAACTTCTCCCCTGTACAAAAAATTATTCTTATGATCGACGATTCGGTTCTTATATCGAACAGACATACATTGTCGTAGTAAAAATAAGTTAAGTTTCATCAGGAAGTTTATAGGGCAATAAAATTAATTGAACAGCCCCACGTTATGCAAAGCGTGACTTCATTATCTATATGTATTTATCTATATATATAAAAGAGTTCGTGCTGACTGATTGGCAATCATCGCACAGCCCAAACCATAAGAGCTAGGATGCTGAAATTTTCACTGAAGCTTCCATCTATGATTAAAGTGCACACTAAGACGGGATTTTGGAAAATTCCACCCACAAGCGTGGAAAATCGCGGAAAACTGTTGTATGAAACTTTTTTGTTTACCATTCAATCGTCTTCAAACTCATTTTCAAAGTACTAAACAAAAATTCATTTGACACATATTTCACCGATTTTGGAAAATCCACCCCCATGGGCGGAAAATGGGGGTCTCAAGGTTGTATGGGAGAAAGTCGAATTTTAGTCCGATCACCTTCAGATTAATTTTCAAAGCTCTTCACGTAAAATAATTCGACACGTGTATCAGCGATTTTGGGAAACTCGACCACATGGTCGGAAAATCGGTGCAAAACTCTGGCATTCGAAATTTTTAATTTTCATGCGATTGGCTTCAAACTTATTTTCAAGGTTCTATGGGAAAAAATAATGGGCGAAATGGTCAAAGATTTTGGAAAATCTACCACCAAAGTCGGAAAATTCGTGAAAAACTGTTGTATGAAACTTTTTTGATTATCATCCGATTGGCTTCAAACTAATTTTGAAAGCTCTTTACATAAAATAATTCGACACATGTATCACCGATTATTGGAAATTCAGCCCTATGCTCGGAAAATTTGTGGAAAACTCTGGCATTCGACATTTTTAATTTTCATGTGATTGGCGTCAAACTCATTTTCATGGTTCTACCCAAACACATAATAGGCGCGGTGTCCAAAGATTTTGGAAAATCTATCCCTAAGGTCAGAAAATACGTGGAAAACTGTTGTATGAAATTTTTTTGATTATCGTCCAATTGACTTCAAACTCATTTTCAAACTTCTGTTTATCATTCAATAATTTTGAAACTAATTTTCAAAGCACCTCACATTAAATAATTCGTCACATGTGCTATCGGTTTTGAAAAATACATGTGGCTTTATACTAATTTCCAAATATAAATACAAAAACTTCGGTACTTTGCGGGCAATACAACGGGCGGAAAACAGTTGGAAAGATTTAATTTGGATTCTTAGTATTATTGTTGAAATTGGCTCAAAATGCCAAATGATTTTGGAAAATCTACTCCGTGTCGCCACGGGCGGGAAATGGAAGTCAAGGACAAATGAGTGTGACATTTTTTTGTTTTTTTTCCAAAGTCATTTCCATAACCTTACGCAAAAACATTAGTCACGTGGCTTGACTACTTAGTTGTATTTCTTACGGTTGACGAAAGTAGTCAAATTTAAGAAAATAAAAAATGCATTTTTATCTAAATATTTCCCCGGGCAAGGCCGGGATATTATCTGCTAGTACATCTATATATATAAGAGATTTCAACCTGACTGACTCAGTAGTGACATTTTGAAAAACACACATTGAAAATTGTATGAAAATCTTGGTAAGTGCCAGCTGCTGCATAACAACGTGATAGTGCAAAAGAGATAAGAAATGTCTCTGTTGAATCGCTCTCTCGGACTGAAATTACCATATTGGTTATGTCTCTCCGCCTTTTGTTTATTTTTTGCTTTCGATCTTCACTAGGTGGAGCCAGCTATGTTTCACATATCGATCGATAGAGGGCGCTGCTGACATTGAATGCTTTTGTGAAACCACGATTAGTTTATTTTTTTTACTACCTGTACCCATAAAATGGATAAAAAGGGGGTATTGGATTTATGCAGAAGTATGTAACAGGCAGAAGGAGACATCTCCGACCCTATAAAGTATATATATTCTTGATCAGTATCAAAAGAGATTTCGATTTGGCCATGTCCGTCTGTCTCTCCGTATGTATGAACGCAAGGATCTCAGCAACTATAAGAGCTAGAGACACTAAACTTGGAATGGAGGCTCGTCTATAGCGGGAGCAGGTCAAGTTTGTTTCTGATCTCAGATATCTCTCCCCGTTCCCCCGCAATTCGATCAAAACGTTTTACCGCCACACTTTTAAAGATATAGCTTTGGGATTTGGCATGTACACTACTTCAATCACTCTTAATCTACTGTCCAAATTTCAAGTCGATCGGATAATAAGCACGGAAGTTATTCAACGAAGAAGATTTAGTACTGGAGCGAGGGAGGGAAGAAGAAGCACATCCACGAGTTAAAATGCCTCGCGTACGCTGTGGCTCGCGTGTGTGCGGCTTTGTACATGTGTGCGTGCATGTGTAAGTGGACGAACATATGATTGAAAGTTTTAGACCTGGGTACAGGGAGTTTCGTAGTCGGGTATACTCGACTATAGCATTCTTACTTGTTATCATTTAACCTTATTAATTAAATTTGTTGCTTTTTAGTTAATGAATGCTGCTGGGCCGCTTTACTACATATTATTATTATTATTGTATGGCAAATCGGCCGAGCAGAATTAACATCACATTCGCATCGATATAGTGATCGATTTTCGATTATTGTGGCGGTCGGTAGATATTTGATAGACCCCACATGTGATGTTTGCGCCAAATTTTTTGACATTTTTTTGGGCGGGATATGAGTGACATTATTTGTTTAGTTAGATAGATTTCAAAGTCAGTGCCCCACACAACAAATCATTTAGCACGTGGCTCAACTATTTAGGAAAGTCTACCCACACGGGAGAGAATTTGTGACACGCTATTTTTGTGTATTCTTTACGGTTGACAAAGTAGTCAAATTCAACATAATCCACTTTAATCTAAAAATTTCGCCGGCCAAGGATGGGGTGTTACCAGCTAGTGCATAATAAAAGCTCTTGGTGACTAGAATTTGTCTGTTGTTTATTTAGATGACTTTGATAATTTTATGCGCACAACACAAAATGACAATTGTCGATCAAATTTGTTTGTAATGCCACAATTTGATTTTCGATCAGTTATACAGTTATCAGTTGCCAGTTATACTATGCAGTACATGCAATGCAGTTGTGCAGTTTTAACCAACTTTCTGTCCGTGTGGTCTGATTTTCCAAACAACAGTTACTCCCATTTTCCGTTCGTGGTTGCGGTTTCTATCAAATCATACAGCAACACGTCAAATTTAAGAAAAATAAAGCTTTAGGGCCGGTTTTTCAGTTTCCAAGTAACCGCTACAAGTCAAAGTGTTAGACGCAATTTGATTGTCTCAGTACTCCCGTAGGCAATTTGACTTTTAAGCACCAACAGGTACTACTCTTTCTGACTATTACGTTAAAAGTGACTCTTAAATCAAGTCAAATTATTGCAACCGTTGGCTAATCGTTTGACAACCGTTGCTGGAGGGCAACGGTTGGATAACCATTTGAAAATCGTTGCTGCATACAAACAAAAATATACAAAAATAGCTTTAAGTTTAAATTGTGCGATTTATCTTCACTCCCTGGAGAATCTTATACACTCCAGAACCATATGATTGATCCGTTTTTCGCTTAGCTGTACATTTTTTTACCGCTCTCATTTTATTTGTACCAATCTTCAAATTCACTTTTTAAAATGTCACATTGATATTGCCACCAATCGCCAAAAGTCAACTTATTTCAACATTATTACCATTAGTGATACAAACCCTAAGTCACTTGGAAAATTGCTTTAGAGGCAAACAAACAGTTAACTTTAACTAACAATTAGCTAATGTGGAATTTACGTAGGCATTGAAAAATCGACCGATAAACATTTTTGAAACCAATCACAAGGCTTTTCGCTATTGGGGTTAGAATTTTCTAAATCGGTAAACACCACGTGTACTTATTTCTTATGTAGAGTTTCGAAAATGAGTATGAAACCTTTCTGACTAGAAACAAAAATTCAACCATTTGAATTATTTGTCAATTATTCATACGTTATTTATTAATTTGTTTAGTCCGGCAGATAGAAAAGAACAGGTAAGAACTTGCTTTCGAAAGCTCCAGACTGGTTTCAGTCTTGTTATCCATATTTTTCAAATTAGTCCCAAATGGGGCGTGACAAAAACAGAAGTCTTAACACTTTATCAGATGAGGATATATATACATACATTTATATACATACATGTACCAAATTTGTTTGGTTTAGCCTCACTATTTTTGCTACGCCCGTTTAAGCTCCTAGTAATAAGCGAAAGATAATTCGATAATTTGCGACTGCAACGTTATTACTCGATTTACTTCGATTTTTGGGGTGGGCACTTGTTGAAAACTTGTGCATCATAAAATTGATACGCAACATAGCAATTTCGCGTTAGGCTAAGGCTGGTATATTCTATTATGAATAACCAAAGCGAAGTTACTTACCTGATGTAATATCAGTTGAAGACTCAAACTCATCTTTTGGGGAGACTATAGGAATTCTGAAAAGATTCTGTTCATTTAGACAGTTCGAAAAATAAAATTTTTTGCAAATGACTTACTTTTTGCTCTTGGCTTTAGGTGTTGGGAATATTTCTACAGACGGAGCATCAGACATGGCTGAAACCACTGGGGTCTGACCCACTAAGATATCTTGGCGCTGAGCGGGAATTTGATCTAAAATAAAATTGTGGTCAGTTCAACAGCTCCAGAAGGACATCATATGATATTTGTAAATATTAATATGCACCTATTTTGTACTGGACATTGGCCCGTCCATCAGAGCTGCCTTGAATTACCATCCCAGTGGCAACTGGCATACCCATAGCAACAGCGTCTGGCTGTGAAATGCATATGGGAATATCTGGTTGAACGACGGCTGTCGTCGTTACCGCCGCCGCAGGCACTTGCTCCTGATATTCATTGTCCGCATTCGAATTACTCTATTTAGGTGGAGGAGGCAATTCGATTTATTTGAATTCAAACTAACATTCTCGGCTAGCGATCGCTTACCTTTTCTAGATCATCGAGAATATTCTTTTTTGTGGCTGGATCAATGATCTGCAAGCGGTGCAAGCGGCGTCTACTCGCTGGCTGTACCTGAACCGGCTGTGGTGTCACGTTCGGTGGCATGACACCGACCATAGGCGGGACACCCACCTGCCCACTTGCGGCTCCGCCGACTCCAAGTACCGTATTTGCGCCCTGCTGCACAGCGCCTGTCAACAGCTGTAGTTGGGACGAAGTGGCCCCAGGACCAGCCAGCGGTCCATTGGGGCCGGGCTGCACGGGCATCGTGTTGCCAATGTTGACGCTTGTGTTAACCGCTACGCCGCTCCGCGAGTGTGGTGGCTGCTGCGGAAGTGTTGGAAGATATTGGTAGGGATAGTAGGGAATGGGCGCGGGTGCATATTGTATATGTGGTGTTTGAAAAGGTTGTCGCTGACTAAACTGAGGGTACTGCTGCAGCAACATGTTAGGATACATTGCTGGCATGGGCACGTGACGAGCCCCCCCTGCGGCGGAGCCCCGTGGCGCATTGGACGTAGGCGGTGGTCCTCGAAAAATTCCGCCACTTTGTGGATTTGTACGGGGGTTCCCAGAACTGTTATTTCCCGATGACACATACTGTAAAGGCAAAATAAATGTGTAAGTTTATGTCTGTCTTACTGATGACTATTCATTCTTGGTGGCAGTGCGTGTCGAATAGGCAGATTATACGCTACATACATTGTACTTAAAAGTATATAATCCCTTTAAGAATATGCCAATGCTTGCATAAATATTCATAGTACTTTCTATCTCCGGTGTTCACTTATCGATATGTTTGCAACTACTGAGACTTTAATATGCTGCGTCGAGATCGGAAAAGAGGGAAAAGAGGCACCTGTTACCCTAGAGTATCAACGTCCAAGTCAATATCTCTGTCTGTCCAAAGAAACGTGTCGATCTCCAATTCTGTAAGTATGTATGGACACCCCACACATTTTGAGAATGTTGTCACTGTATCCGAGATTATTAATCTTTTTTATGAATCGTATAAAATAATAATAGGAAAGAGGGAGTTACACTAACAGGGCAGATGGGAAGGGCACTGCGACTTCGACTGCGACACAGCGTTGGTATTTTGTGCAGAAACAGGTTCCCTATTGAGACAAGACTTGATCTACCTCCTTTACGAGCTCAGGAGTCATAAGCTCCCTACGTAGGTGGATAGCAATTTCGTCATCCTCCCTACAGAATCTACACGCGTGGTCAGTGAACAGCCGAAACAGCCAAAAACCTCAGCTGCGCCCTAGAAATATTAATTATCTTTCTGTACTAGGTGGGGACGACCAACTCGATCGGATCGGATAATAACCACACAAGTTAATTGTTCAATTTTAGAAGTTAGGTTCAAGACACAATTTTCGTACCGCCGAGCAGAAAAGAGCTTTCATGCGAATGTGTATGTACTCCAACATTCTTCCTTTTTTTGGTTTAAATTTTCACTGATTAATGTAATTTTCAGTCTCCGATAACAAAACAATTTTGGTTCATCGACAAGTTGTTGCCACATATTTTAAGCTAAGGTATCTGCCATTCTGAGTTGTGTCACATTAAACATTCTGCGCAACAATCAGAACACAGATATTGCTATTCTGTCAGCAATAAGTGCTTTGAGCAACAAACAAATAACAGCGAAATTGGTTCAAGTGCGAAACCTAGATCACATGGGCAAAAATAATAGGCTTGCCCTTAGATGGATCCCAGGACACAGGGAACAAAGGAACAAAGCAGCCGATAAACTAGCTAGAATACTAACAGTGCAATCCATAGTAGGACCAGAACCGTTTTGTGGCATAGTAAATAGAATTGCTCCAGTTGGAGTTCGTAGACAGGCCAAGTCACTCTTAGGAAACTATAATCTAAAAAGATTCAAGCAAATAATACCAATGGGAAAGAATTACTTAAAAATATTCAGTGGTCTCCTAACGGGACACTATACACTTAAACTAAATTAGCAATTGTGAGCAGCGGGACATGCAGATTCTGTAAAATTGACGAGTCCTCATGCCACATACCGACAGAATGCACTGCCCTGATTAGAAGTTGGAATTGGCTTCTGAGTAGGTATATCCTTCAAAAAGGGGACATAGTAACTCTCAACCCTACGGAATGAATGAGATTTACGACCAGATGGGGTTACAATAGATCTTTTAGGTCGCAGTACACATGGCCCATTTATTATTTTTATATTAAGCTATTGCGAACGATTTTTATATCCTTGCAGAAGATATAGTATTGATCAGCTTCATAGCATAGTCGATTTAACCTTATCTCACTCTGCTTTTATTCGTCTGTTTCAAGCAAAATACTTCCTCAGTTTTTAGGCTATCCTAATTAAACTTGGCACAATTGATGCCCGCAGTACAGAAATATCACGGAAACAATTCAATAGGATGGATACAACATATACGTACAAACTATTTCTTGTTTATCTTTGAATATTCCCGATAAATGTTGACCAAACTTAATCAAAATCATTACCCTAAGCGGTCGAATATAAATATCTTCAGCACCACTGAGTTCAAAAGATGACCCGCAACTTATTTAGCTAAGAAGAATGCCTGAATTGACTAACTTATGGGTAATCAGTTTGGTTAATGCGCAGAAACCCCTGTCAAACATCCGCTTCAAGTCCATTTTCAAGCCTCTATGAAAAATATCAATCAACACATCGATCTCCTCGGCGAAAAATGGGGTCAGAAAGTTGTATGGAAAGTTTAATTTAAGTCCGATCAGCTTCAAGCTCATCTTCAAAGCTTTTCACATTACCTAAATCGAAAATTCATCCCTGCGTGTGAAAATTTGTAGAAAACTCCGGAACTAAATTTTCTTGATTATCATGTGGATTTCTTTAAATTATGTCAACACTTTATCAGATGAGGATATATACCATTATATGTTCCAAATTTGGTTGTTCAAGCTTTGAGAGTCTGGGAAATTTGAGTTCATACCGAGGGACACACTATCAGATGGAATGATATTGGACAAACCCAACATTATTTTTTTCGAAACAGAGTAAGTAAGAGTGCTAACCGATTTCGGAAAATATCCCCCACTATATTTTTTAGATCGGCTTCAAACCAATTTACAAAACTAAGAAGGCAAATTGAATATAATTAGTTTAAATCAAAATACTAATGTATGTACATATATATGTGTGTGTGTGAAGTGTCGCTATGTAAATGAGCGAATAGATAAGGCTTAGTGATGTCAAACTATCGATGGTTATATCTCTCCCTGACAACCAGAACAAGTAAGAACGCTGCATTCGGAAAATCCCGACTGATTGCATTCTACTTATTGCGGTGTTGGTGGACGGGAGGATTTTAATAGCTTATAACCTGCAGCTATGTACCAAGTTTGGTTGCTCTACTTAGACAGACAGACAAACGGACAGCACAAGCCCAATAGTTAGTTATATTTCGATCTCTTATGTTAAAAAGACACGTCTCTCACTCATAAGAACAATCGGTCAAGACAAATGAATATTTTGCATGAAAAACATTTCTGTATTTATTTGTAAGGGGTTAATAATAAGAAGTTTTGTTTCGTTCCGAACATATGTTTTCTATTTCTTGATAGATGATATATCATCAAAATTTGAAAACTCTCAATTATCGAAGGACGATAGGTTCATTTTAAAGCACTGCTTGAAATTTCTAACACAATTTAAGTAAATAACTCATTGCTCCAAGCTACACACAGCGAGTCAAATTTGGGTATGATATGGCTGATAGCTTATCATGGCGCCGATCATTGTGGTCAAATAAAAACTTTTGAAAAGCACAGAACTATCAAAGTGGCAACGATCGATAATTTGACATCCCTAATAGACGTAAAGAACACAAGGATTCGATGTTGTCGTACCTCTTGGGCTGGTTGGAAGCTAGTGTTTGACAGCAGATTATTGTTTTTATAGTCGTATTTTCTACTATCGATACAACTGACGCCGACGTTGACGTTGACGCCAACCCCAACGCCCAACAGGCTCTTGTCGTGCATATAAGGTGCACTAGACGTGCCCAGGGCTATGCCGAGTGTGTTGCCGCCATGAGAGTTGGCCAGTGCTATGATACTATTGCTGCCGTTGCCTCCGCTGCCGCTGCCACCGCTGTTAGCGCCGCCTGCGCTGCCAGTTATGAGTTGTGTGTGTGGCGTAGTGTTGTTCGAGGCCACCACATTTCCGGAGTTAACTCCGCCTCCCTTGGAAATGTCCGACACAGTCGATACGCTGCCCATGAAGCGGCCGTTGGAGTCAATGATCCCACTGCTCCCGCCAGCCAGCTGAGCCCTGTGCCCGTGCCCGTGCCCGCTGGTGAGGCTGTAGATGGCGGTGGCCGAGTTCAGCTCCCCTGTATTCAGCTGACAGCTGTTCATGGTCATTATGTTGCCACCGCTGCAGATGACGGTCGACTGCTGGGCAGCCGATATTGTCGATCCCATCGAAGGTCTATTCACAACGTTCGCGTAGCTTTGCTGCTGCTGTTGCTGTTGCTGCTGCTGTTGCTGCTGCTGCTGCTGCTGTTGCTGATGATGGGACTGCGGTTGGTGAGCCATGTGAGACGACTGCGGAGCGTTCGTCGTTGACGTTTTTAGTATAGAGACAACGTTGTATGCCTTGTTTATCTGAAACTGCGGCTGAGTCGTGCTGTGCTGTGGGAGGGTCTGCTTCGTAGGCGGCACCTGCGAAGCATACTTTTTGGTCTTTTTATTTGACGGCAATATCTACAACAACAACAACAACAACGGCAACAGATTGCAAAACATTTGATATTGTTGGGCTATTGAACATAGCACAGATATATAACAGTGACTTTAACAAATCCATACATACTATGAGTGGATATAATTTCAAACTCAAAAATTAAGTAAAAAACAAACCAAACCAAACCAAACGAGTAGAAACGAGCAACTAATTAATAATTATTAACCTCAAACATCTGGCCAAAGAAACAAACATATCGAAATGAGAAGTAGATAAGGGAGTAGTTAGGACCATGTGGAACTGAATCCACTGATCCAGTTAGCCATAACTTGACACTTATTCGAATATACATTATATATTGCCAAATTGTGAACTCAAAAACTAACCGGGAAACTGAAAAACATGTGAAAACAATAAAGAAAAACCAGTTGCTATGGGGATGTACATATGTAACTTACAAATATCTTGAGCTGTGAGCTCTGAAAGTTGATAGAAGTTTAAATATATTGCAATTAAAATAAAGTCTCTATATATGTATCTAGAAATATTCAATTATATCGTACAAATTACAAATTTCAATTCAACATAACTTTTCAAATTAAATATGGTTATATTCGAAATTCCGAATAAGCTTTGTAGGAACACATTGCACAGCTAACCCTTGCCGTGCATTTTGAGTTTCGACACCAAGTATTTCAATTAAATTTAATGTCGAAACATAACTTTGAATAGTACATTTAAATAGTACAATTTCCAGCCAATCTAAATTAATGACAATCTGAATTCTAAACAACTTAATTGACTTTGGTTCTACATTTTGAGAACAACATGATGATGAAAAAAGAGTTTACTTTTTTTTAACAAAACAATGTTTTTTTATACACATTTTAACAAAATGAAATATGTGTATGGTGCTATAGGGTTTCTTTGGGTAACTAGAAATAAATGAAAAAAGGAAAATTTATTTTATTGAAAGCCTGAAACACTCGGCACGCCGACTAATATGTTGTCTGACTTTGATACAATAAAAGCAAGCAATATAAAGTATAATAAATGTCGAATTTGCTGAGTTTGGATGAAATATCTGTAAAAACAAATCAGTTTTTCGTACAAAATAATATATAGTCGGTCGACTGATCGTTCACATGGCAGCTAATGATATAGTGATTGTATTTTTACAAAATTCTGTCAAATTGTTTGAAGTCGTACCTTAACTAAGTCGACCTGGTGAGTTTGGTAAGGATGTCTTGAAAAACAAAAATGTTCTTCACATGAGTCAATATTTAACCTATTATTCTATTCCTACGGTATCTATATCATCTGATTTTGATCATATTTCGACGGCGAAGTGTGTATACACTTCGATACATGGAAAACTAGAGAGTTATCTTACTAAAACATAATTGCGTACTGATCGTATTCTTTAATTCTAGCTTCATCAGGATATTTCTAACACATGAGACCAGAAACAGACAGACGCTCATCGCTAGATCGACTCGGCAACCCTCTGCAGGCGTATAACAATTGACTCACTCAGAAGGGAATTCG
Organism: Hirtodrosophila histrioides; assembly: GCA_037075165.1. NCBI lineage: Eukaryota > Metazoa > Arthropoda > Insecta > Diptera > Drosophilidae > Hirtodrosophila > Hirtodrosophila histrioides. The sequence goes on along the minus strand of JBAMCL010000474.1, from coordinate 1,121,589 downwards.
GTTCATGATACTTGATCTATACTGTCTGAATGCTTTTTCCATTCGATGGCTTTTCTAATTTTTGTGCTTACAGCTTATTTTGATTACCAGAGTTGAGGACAGTGGAGAGCCAGGGAATGCAAACTAATCGGAGGATTAGTCAAAAAGCTATGCAATGAAAATGGGAATATGGGAACAGACGTGATCACCAAACACTAAAAGTAAAATAGCAAAAAACATACAAATTTATACAGAATATACAATTTTGCAACATGACTCTTTTCGTACGTATGTATTTTCTATTTAGTTTCAAACCTTGTAGCAAGGACTAGAAATAACGCCTGGTGGAAATTTATTATTTTTAAAACACTATTAGACATATGTGGTACAAAGGTTTCTTAATTTTCATTAAACCACTCAGATAAAACAATTAATTTGTAATTTTTTTTAACTTTAATTTTTTTCTATTTTTTCAAAGCTTTCTTAAACAAAATTCATGAGAATTTTTTGCCATTTTATTATAAGAATCAGTCAATGATTGATAACCCCACTTTAAATATATAAAAGCATAATTTCTTGCAACTAGCAAGTAAGAATGCTCTAGCCGAGTATACCCGACTAGGACTCCCTGTACCCAGGTCTACAACTTTCAAACATATCTTCGCACACTTACACATACAAGCAACAGTACTAGCGAGGCATTTTAAGTGCCATATCCGCCTTGCGGTACTAATTCTTGTTTGTTGAATAACTTTCGTGTTAATGATGCGATCAACTTGAAATTTGGACAGTCTAGTAAGAGTGACTAAAGTATTATACATGCCAAATCCCAAAGCTATGTCTTTTAAATTGTTAGTATAAAACGTTTTTATCGAATTGCGGGGGTGTGTGTGGAGGGAAACAAATATCTGGACTCCAAAATAAACTTGACCTGCGTATGGCTAACGGGAACCTACAAATCACATTTTATGTCTGTAGGGATTATAGGTGCCAGGATCGACGCGTTCATACAGGCGGACAGACAGACAGACAGACAGACGGACATGCCCACTTCGCATTTTAATACCGATCAAGAATACATATACTTTAAATGTTCGCAGGTGTGTCCTTTTGTTAGTCGTTGGTCAAATACCTCAAAATATATCATTTGAACTATCTTTTTTTTAGTTAAAAGTGATCATCAACTGCGCAGATGAAGAAGAAAAAAAACACAATTGTTATATTCTTAGAAAATAAATTTAAATTGTTATTTTAGGAGTAATAAAATAATTAGAAATAGTTGCATAAAAGTAAAAGAAAGAAAATCATCCGTAACTGTCCCTGCTTGCTAATTAACAGATCGATTATTTTTATACCCTGGCAGGGGGTATTGTTAAATCTCACTTCGTTTACATTTTTTTAATTCGTTTGGACATTCAAGTAGCCCAACGACATTAATAGCAGGCTTCTTGACGCGCGGACCCAGGCAAACTGCAACCCCACCACCCGTCCAACCAAGTCCCTTTATTTCGATCATATCAGTAGTTCCAAGCCCTCAACTCGATGAGTTTAAACTACGATTGCACGCAATAAATTGTCGATGGTATTGGTATTAAAGTAAAGTGAGCCCCCAATTCTGTATTATACCCCACATCCTTAAGTAGCTTACAATAGCACGGCTTGGTTAGGTTATTCTCGAAGGAGCGCCTTTAGCTGTATAAAGTGTTTACACATACTTAAAAAATAGGATGCAAGAGAAGTATTCATACCATATTTTGGGGCTGCATGTTTTTAGCAATATCGGCTTGTGTTGATAGCGTTGAAGCAGCTGGTTGCATTACGAGTTGAGCAATCCGTGTGGAAAGCGGAAGTCGTCAAACGGATTTGATTCCCGTTTTATTGACGATCTCCGGGCGATTTTTGACCCGCTGGCAATGTGTCACACAACCATCTGATTAGCTTTCTGTGGATTATATCATATTATTATTATTTGGCTGCCGTGTGTTTGCAGGTCTGCTGTCTTACCTATATCAAAAACAATTCCCTGGCAAAATTCTGGTAAGTTGCGACCAAGGACTCAAACTGAAAAGTACAAACGGTGTAAGACCTCAAGGCTTTTGTATTTAAAAAAAAAAAACATTTCAGAAACAAGAATGCTCTTCTTGAGAGTACTCGACTAAGATACAACTCTGTGAAATTCAAAATTAAAATAAAGGCTAATGTTGAATGTAAATTTTCGGGAGTGTGGCAGGGAATATTCAAATCACAAAATTCATTCAGCTGTAGATGCTGATCCAAGAATATATCAACAGTTGTATTCAATGTGGAGATCAAATTTGGTATCCTTTATTTTAAAATTGCTGGCAATAAGTGGGGGGGTCGAAGGGTCTTAGCAATTATTGGTCTTTGGAATAGATCATCGGAAGCACTGGTATCAAATATCCTTCAGATATTGGACTGCTCGGGGGATCAGTAGTAGTATTCACATCAAATTATTTTATTCTTTCTCAAAGGTTGTGTTATTCGGGGAATGAAATGATCGTGTCAAATACACTAATATTAATATATTTATTAATGATATCTTAGCACTTGTGCTGTCAATGGTGTGGAAATAAGCCCAGTCTACCCTTTTACCCTTTGAAAACAGACTATGAAATGACACTGCTGGAAATGTTATAATGGCCTCCCACTTATTATTTTTTTTAAGATTTTATTTATTTATTCTTGCTTCTTAACAAACATTCAATAATATTTCAGGCATTCTTTGAAATTTTTGTAGAACATCATTTGCTATCAATTCACAAATATATAGTAAAACCGGGTGTATGCAAACTTTTTGGTGGTAGTGTGTATGTATATACCTCCATACATACATAAGTTTGAGTTTGACTAGTAAGCTTTCCGATATCGCGTATGTTTGTATGTCATGCAGGTTTATGGGCTGCCACATGCTTATTTCATTTGATTTATTCACACATTCAATGCAGTTCGGGTGGGCTTATTAAAATTACAAGCCCAAATTCACTTCGAAGCAGCTCTTTTTATAATCATGCTTTCTTCAGCTATTTGCCGACGTTGCGCCGTTGACGTCGTACGTGCGTGCGAGTGGGAGAACCGAAGGAGGGGAGAAGAGATTGAACGAACGACAAAGAAAATTAATGGTAAAAAAAGTTGTCGTGAACTTGGCAGAAAATCTGTCTGGACTTGCGATTATTACAAATTTTACATAAGTTACACGTATTTGGACACGTTGGTATTTATTTTCTGATGCAAAAGCAACGTCAACGAATTGCATCTTAGTATGAAATGTCATCATGTAATTTTATTTCACGTTCGTTCCTCGTTCTCCTCGAAATTTATATTACCTGGATCATTCGTCAGTAGAAGGCTGGCAAATATATACAACAACAAAAACAATGCCAGCACTTCAAGTGTATACTTTTACAACAGTAAACTAAGTTATACTTGTCTTCTTTATGTTTAATTTCCAAAAACAAATTTTTCTATCAATTTAATTTCCACATGCAATGTGCTCAGTGTGACCGAATCTTAAAAACAAGAAAGGCCGTATTTGTCATTTTTCTGCCTCGAGCAATTATTTCCTTACCAGAAATTATTTTTCCAAATTTTTCAACAATTTCTGCATTTTTCATGGAAAAACTGCCGTTTCTGAATTTCATTTCTGCACTTCCCCTAAAAAATTTATTTTTACGCAGCTTGGCGTGGCAGTGTAAAATTAGTAGTTTAATACCAAAAAGTTGTTGTAGACGGCTACTAGTTGCCATTTAGCGGCAAAACAGAAAACAAAATTTTCTCCTGCCGCTCTTCGCCGCTAAAGCGCGGTAGCAACACAATGAGCGGCAATTCAAAGATTTTTACAAAATCAAATTTTTGGCAGACTCTTGTTAATTTTAAATCGCGCACTTTTTGTGTGGATTCGGGTTTAAATACGGGTTCCAATCAAAATTTAATTTTCTCATCAAATTTTCGTCGTGACCAAATCTTTAATGAAACAATATACCGTCCGCTTAAAAAATATACCAGAATATACCAACCCAGTGTCCTACACCACTGAGGAAATCACTTAAGTGATTTAAGTGATTTCCTCACTTAAGTGATTTCCTCAGTGCCTACACATACAACAAATATGCATACATGTGCTGCCAGCACGGCTTGAAGATCTTGTAGGGCTGCGTATTACCGCCAAGCAAACAGTGTATAGATACTCCATATAGTTCGAATCGAACCGACTCACGATTGAGAGAACGATTGTGATCAAATTTGGTCAGCATATATAGAACATAGTCAAACTTAAATTTGGTGAGTTTGGTTAGGCTATCTTCATAAGCTTAAAAGTTTTTCATTCAAAAACATAGTTGTTAACCGATTGTTACTATGGGAGCTAATATTATATAGTGATCTGATACTTTCGGACGTTGATGCACTAACGATCAGTACATGCAAGTGGCCCAACGACACCAAGCACGGGTTTGTTAACGCGCGGACCCAAGCATAAATGCAACTCGCCTCCCGCCCTACTGACAAAGGGGCGCGCCGCATAACGTACGGTAGCGAAAGATCGCGGACATGAAAAAATTAATTCAGAAGAATCAATTTCCCCATGAATTAGTTTATGTAAGAAAATTACACCAAGCATGGTTCTACGATCAGAAAGTGAAGGCAGATTTATTAGTAAGAGTCTACTACGATAAGAAGGTAAGCGAGTATTAGGATTCCAGTCAAGACCCCGGAGTGCAAAGAGCAGAAATTGTTTTTGTACCGATTTTAATCTATCCTGATGAACCCTGTATTGGGGACACCAAATACAAGACCCATATTCAAGAATAGGTCGCACAAGAGAAGTATAAAAAGTTTTAGTAATGTAGGGATCGTTAAATTCTTTCGACCAACGCTTAATGAAACCCAGGACACCAAAGGCACGATTAGCAGTGGAAACGATATGCTTGTCAAACTTAAGTTTGGGATCTAAAAGGACACCCAAATCATCAACCGACTCAATTCGAACAAGGGGCTTACCATTAAGAATATAATTGTTGAAAAAGGGCATTCGCCTGTAAAAGGACATTACGTTACACTTACCACAATTCAGATTTAATAAATTTACCCGACACCAGGCTTGAAAACTGTCAAGATCAGTTTGCAACCTTTGACCAGACAGGAAATCAGTAGATGACAGACAAAGTTTAACATCATCGGCATACATCAGCACCAGAGAGTAATTTACGACAGAAGGAAGGTCATTGATGAACAGTAAATAATAAGGGGCCAAGATGACTTCCTTTTGGTACTCCGGAAGTACGGTTGATATTAAAATATGTAATGCATGCATAACAGGTATTTGTGCCAATTTTCATTATTATAGCTTCAAAATTGAGCGTTAAATTTGAATGCAAACAGACGGACTGGCAACATATTCTCAATTTGACTGCGTATTATTTAATATGTATGGCACATAGAGAGGTCCAACATATGCCAATCGACGCGTTACGCATTTCTCTACTATAATATAGCTCGATATTTCAACTCTGACTGGAATTACTAACATAAAATTCAATTTACCTAAAAAAAACTCGTTGATTTCCAAACACAAATGTGCGCTGAAAATTTGGGATAATGTGACGTCACACTCTCGCGACGCCGAATAACGCCTAATAACGACACGTAACGGACATTCGCATAGCGTAAACTACTGTCATAGACCGCATTTAGACGACTTAAGCTTGCAATTTTTATAATCGTTTTATAAAGAGCATATTGGGTTTGTGGAATGTGAATGAATTTCTTGGAAATCTAAATCTTAGAAATTTTATTTTGAGCTACATAGAGTCACCATATTTGACACACAAATTACAACTACAAATATGGTCTTTTTGCTTTCAATATTCGGTCACACTGACCACATAGCATGTTGAAATTAAATTGATAGAAAAATTTGTTTTTGGAAATTAAACAGAAAAAAAGACAAGTATAATTAAGTTTACTGTTGTAAAAGTATACACTTAAAGTGTTGAATATATTTGCCAGCCTTCTACTGACGAATGATCGAAAAGAACGAAGAACGAACGTGAAATTACATTTTTACTCCCTGTACCCATAAAATGGGTAAAAAGGGGGTATTGGATTTGTGCAAAAGTATGTAACAGGCAGAAGGTGACATCTCCGACCCTATAAAGTATATATATTCTTGATCAGCATCAAAAGAGATTTCGATTTGGCCATGTCCGTCTGTCTGTCCGTCTGTCCGTCCGTATGTATGAACGCAACGATCTCAGCAACTATAAGGAATTATTTGGGCGACCACGTTTAAACGAGGGAAACGCCACCTCCAATTTGGCTGGATTGTTACAGTGTGATGATATATCTGTTTCAGTGCTGCTGCTTTATAACTAACAGTCTCGCAACTCTGGTAAATGTATAATGTTTTCCAACACTAAAATCTATCAAGCATCGGGTCGATATAAACATATCGGTCAACTTTTATTTCCACTTATATTATCATTATCTTTAAGTCTTGTTCCGCCACTAGAAATTGCCTCCTAATCTTCAGACGCGTCATTTAAGACTAATATTAGGCATTTTGATGCAGTCTTTATGTGGGGCCCCTAAACTTTAGAATTACGTAGTCGGTTTAGACGATGGTTTAAACTCGCGAGTTGTTTCATTCTTCTTCTTGACAACTACTGAAGAAAATCACTTGCATTTTGACGGTGAGTCTTAAATCACGCAATGAAGTTGATTTTATGTTAGTTTGCAACTCTGATTTTAGTTATCGCTAACCGATTTCATATAAACACAGAGCAAAATGCGTAAAACAGAGCAAAAATGCGTTAAAACTCTGGTCGTGAGTTTTTGTACGACTCGCTTGTTCCGCCACCCCTCTTCCCAACAAGCCAAAAACTCTTTAGTTAAACTCGCGAGTTTAAATCATCATCAGAATGCGGACTTACAAATGTTATTGTTTATCACAATGAGTTTAGCTGCGGTGGCTTTGTCAAAAGCATGCCCAGTGAGAAGTTTATTTATTTGCTTAATTTCTATAGCTTTCATTTTTCAGTTTTCCTGCTGGTACCAAGGCACTTTAGTGATGACTGGAAATAGTTCGCAATAACCTTTGCTTCTGCTGGTCGTGAAACTTCAATAGTCGGATTCCCATCGTGAAAGAATCGTACGATGAATGGAATTTAATGCATCTTGTACTGTTCATTTAAGTGTAAAAAGGCCCTTCTGTGGGTGCATTTTTGTACATAGTTTGATTAAATACACTTGTGATTTGGAATACAGAGTATTTCTACTGAGCGTAGGTGGTTATGTTTTTTATCTTCTTAATTATATTAGTGGCAGCGTAGTTATTTTGGATGGATTTTTGTAGAAGCCGAGCTCCACTTTTATTGTCAATTAGTATGGCTCTGCATGCAAAATTTTGGCGAATGGCATGGTCTAGACTCTAGAGCTTTATCTATTGCAATCAATTCTGTTGTTATAGACGAAGTTATTTGGTTTGTATAAAAGCTGTCTACGAAATTGGAGTTTTCGTGCAGAAAGGCTGCGCTAGAGTGAACGTCTGTCACTGAATACTGTTCATAATGTTTGATTTTCAGTTTTTTCCTTAACAATTAATTGAATTATCTTATTGTTTATTTCACTTATTCCCTATACCCATAAAATGGGTAAAAAGTGGGTACCAAATCTGTGCAAATGGAATTAACAGGCAGAAGGAGATATCTCCGACCCTATAAAGTATATATATTCTTAATCAGTATCTATATATATAAAAGAGTTCGTGCTGACTGACTGACTGACTGATTGGCAATCATCGCACAGCCCAAACCATAAGAGCTAGGATGCTGAAATTTTCACAGTAGGTTCCATCTATGATGAAAGTGCACACTAAGACGGGCATTTGGAAAATTCCACCCACAAGCGTGGAAAATCGCGGAAAACTGTTGTATGAAACTTTTTTGTTTACCATCCAATCGGCTTCAAACTCATTTACCGAGATCTACACAAAAAGTAATTTGACACATATTTCATCGATTTTGGAAAATCCACCCCCATGGGTAGAAAATGGGGGTCTCAAAGTTGTATGGGCGAAAGTCTAATTTTAGTCGATCACCTTCAAATTCATTTTCAAAGCTCTTCACGTAAAATAATTTTATTTTTTTTATTTAAACCACACAAAAAAAAACACAATTTGCAAAAAAAGGATTGGCAAACATCTGTCACTTCATTATAAAAATGTTTAAACCATTTGGGAATTATAAGCACAAAACAAACAAAAAACCAATTTCAATAAAATATATGTCAAACATCAGGCACTTCATTACAAAAATGCTTGAACCATTTGGGAATTATAGGCACAAAACAAAATAAATACAAATTCACATTCAATTGGACAAGTGTATCAGCGATTTTGGGAAATTCGACCACATGGTCGGAAAATCGGTGGAAAAGTCTGGCATTCGACATTTAAAATTTTCATGCGATTGGCTTCAAACTCATTTTCAAGGTTCTATGGGCAAAAATAACAGGCGCGGTGGTCAAAGATTTTGGAAAATTTATCCCTAAGGTCAGAATTGTATGAAATTTTTTTGATTATCGTCCAATTGACTTCAAACTCATTTTCAAACATCATCATTCATTCAATCATTTTGAAACTAATTCTCAAAGCACCTCACATTAAATAATTCGTCACATGCGCTACCGGTTTTGAAAAATACACGTGGCTTTATACTAATGTCCAAATATAAATACAAAAACCTCGGTACTTTGCGGGCAATACGACGGGCGGAAAACAGTTGGAAAGATTGATTCTGGATTCTTAGTATTATTCCAGAAATTGGCTTAAAATGCCAAATGATTTTGTAACATCTACTCCGCGTCGCCACTAGCAGGAAATGCAAGTCAAGGAAAAATGAGCGATATATATATATTTTTTTTTTTGCAAAGACATTTTCATAGCCCTACACAAGAAACATTAGTCACGTGGCTCAGCTATTTAGTTGTATTTCTTACGGTTGACGAAAGTAGTCAAATTAAAAAAAAAAATGCACTTTCATATGAATATTTCCCCGGGCAAGGCCGGGATATTACCTGCTAGTCAAAATATATTTCGATTTGGGCATGCTCGTATGACTGTCCGTCTGGCCGTCTATCCGTCTGCATTAACACGTCGATCTCAGCAACTATGAAAGCTAGAGATACCAAATTTAAAATGTAGGTTATTCACGAAAGAAGATTCAGGGCTGCATTGAGGGGGAAGCAGAAGCACAGTCGCCACCCTGTAGTATGCTGGACCGGTGCCAAACGTACCGGGCGGTACGGCGCTGCATTACCATTGCCTAACGACTTGCCTGGTACTAAAGATGCCGTAAAATCGTTAGTACGCATTAGGGCTATTGCTCTAGCGAATTCCCTGGTAACAAAGTCCTAGTAGTATCGTTAGTACACCTTACATGGGTATTTCGCAAGTGCAAGTAACTAATATTTACGCTAGTACAAAAATTATATTGATATGGTAGTAAATTTACTATTATTATTATTATTATTTTATTATTAGTAATTATTTATTTATTTATTTTTCATTTCACATAGTTTTATTGTTTTTTTTTTTTTGTAACTGTATCGCCTTACGCTGCTCCAGCTCCGCCGGCCCAAAAGATTGCGCCTGGAATGTAAAATTGTGATTAGATTTTGTATCAATTTGTGAGGGTGCGATTTTCAGCAATGTATATAAAATTATGTGCTTACAAGAATTTGTTTTATTTTCAAAAGCACTGCGTTTGAACACTTCACACTTCAGAATGCACAGAAAAATGTGCTAGCGACAAAGAGAACAAAAAATGAAGAAAAATGAAGACAGAAATTGCCAAAATTCTGGTAATAACCAGTTACAACAACCGTTAACTTGGATACGTGCGCTTCGTATTCCTCTGTTGCTTTTGTCGCTTCTCTTGCCTTCGCTGATTTTCTGTGTTTCGTTTTATTTGCCTAGCGCCCTTGTGCATTACTTGCAGCTAACGATTTTGCTAACTACTAGTGATGCATCATAGGACTAAAATTTGGTATGCCTTGACACCAGCCGTACTACAGGGCACTTAAAATGCTTTTCTTACGCATTGGGTCGTGTGTGTGCTTTGTGTATGTGTGTGTATGTATGTGTAAGTGGACGAAGATGTAAGTGGAAGTTTTAGACCTGGGTACAGGGAGTTACGTAGTCGGGTATACTCAATTAGAACTTTCTTACTTGTTTTATTAAAAAAAAAAAAAAACATTATTTACGGTCCCTGGTATAAACTGAAAATATTTACCTTACATAATTATTTACTTTACATAATTAATTCTCTTCAGAAACATTGGTTATTCCATTGAGGACTGCTTGAGCAACTGCGCCTTGCTTTTGGAGTTGTGAACAAGTGTTACTGGCCCTGCATTCGTTCTGGCGTTGGCTGCATGTCCGCAGACGAAAATGATCTCGCCGAGACCTGCCTAAAGACAATGGACAGTATTAGCGTTCAACCGAATTGTCACAACTACCCAAACACTTCTGCAGCGTTAATCAAAATGTTTCTGGATTCGTTGTACGAAATCACCCAATTGGATTGGAAATGTGAGAACGATAATGAGGACATTATTGTCCATATCCTCATGCTATTTGTGTCCGCGGTGGAGCAACACTCGGGGCTATTTCTTAGCGGCATCAAAGCTACAGATCCGGAATTATCTGCTATCTGGAACCGCATGGTGTGCAGGTACTGCGGTGCAAGGATAAGTCGGGCATTTATCCAATTTAGAAAGCATGTAGCACCAAGGCGTTGGCCTTCTGATATACGCTGCGGGGCGACGTTTTTGCCATGCCTATTGAGGAGGATTAGCGTAAGTGCTGGGATCATATAAAACCGCTTTAACCGCAAATTTAACTACAGTTCTGGTGCGCAAATCTGACCAGCCCGATGAAAACACCATTGATAAATGGAACTCTGATGATCAGGAATGCTTTCGCTGCTATCGTCAGAATATCTCGGATACTTTTTTTGGACAAAACTAAGCCTTGCAAATACTCCTTCCAGTCAGTGGCCGAGCACTTTAGTGGACAGAAGTCTCGCCAGATACCCAAACTAATGCGCGTTTTCTCTGAGACCCCGAAGGAGAAACTGCTCGGCTCTGCGCTTGAAACAATTGGCTCGAATTGCGCCTGGTAGATGGAGAATCCGGCCATTGATTTGCTGGTACGCGGTCTGAACTCGACAGTGCCGGCACAGGCAACTCGGGGTCTGAAGGATATATGCCGTACGCGGAACCGACGCATGCCAGGCAACGCTTGGTACCGGTAGCATAAAGATTTAATATTACGCGTTTAAATTAATCAATTAAATTAAATTAACGAAAATCAAAAATTGTAGTGTTGAACAAACATATAAGATTGATAGAATCGCTTAAATTAGAATATTTTTGTTAGTACGTTGGCAGCCTTGGAAATACTTAAATTTTTAGACTTCAACTGAATAAGCGCGCGCGACACGCTACGAAGAATATAATTTTGTGTTAAAATAAAATTTAATATTAAATGAAATATTTAACAGGCTCGACGTCAACAATTCAGGGTGAATATAGAAAGGTAGATATGAAAAGTATTGGCTGGTCATATAGCGCTATTTCGGATGCTGCCAAGCATCCTCATCAGTGACCTTTATCATTAGAAATTGTTGTCCAAACTTGTCCGTATATGAGTAGTAGTCGGCTAGATTCGAACCCGAGTGCTCCCGTCTGTAAGGCGGATGCCTTAACCTCTGACCCACTTGCTGTCCGATCCCGGCTTGAACTAATTACTGTCATCAACAGGTCCATTTGAAATTCTAAGTCCGCACCAAAGCTTAATCCCTTTATCTAAGTTTCTAACCCTTACAGTTCTATTTATTATTATTAGAACCACTTGTTTTGAACTGGACAAGTACGGACAAGTTTGGACAACAATTTCTAATGATAAAGGTCACTGATGAGGATGCTTGGCAGCATCCGAAATAGCGCTATATGACCAGCCAATACTTTTCATATCTACCTTTCTATATTCACCCTGAATTGTTGACGTCGAGCCTGTTAAATATTTCATTTACAAAATTATACGTCGCTAAAACACACATTTCTAAAATTTAATATTTATAAAAAATAATTCTGTTTTTAAAAACCATCGACGACACACAGAGACGAGAGCCAAAGCGCGAGCCGGATCGGCATTATTCAGAACAACATATTTGATTGCATACGCACTATTTTCCGACTGCGTCTGGATGATGAGCAAAAGGGTCTACACACTGTGCAGCCAGTGCTGCTGGTTATGAAGAAAACTATGCCAATTTTTCGACGCGTTGAGGAGGTGCGTCCTGAAACAAATCATTATTATAACTCGTATAATTAACATATTTCCACAAGCTGCTTGTAGCGCATTGCTTTCGACAAACACTTCAAGACTTGTGTTACTTCATTGTAGCCAGGTTTCAGGCTCGCTGTGGGACCAACTTTCCACCCGGCTAGCAATCACATGCATATGGACCGGGTACTTCATATGCATCAGTCGATACAGGTAATTGATGTGATGTGAAACCCGCCCACGTTCAGGCGCTGCACGTGCTCCATCTGCATTCTGCCAAACAGCACTGAAATCACCTGTGCTATAGCACAAAGGATATTATGAGTGCATCGGCTACTTGATTATATACAGGGCATCGAAGTCGTGTGAGATCGCCGTTCGAAGAGCATATGGCGACGACACAAAATGGGGTTGGCCAAGGCCTCTGTTGGCACAATAGGATTGACAATTATTAGGATTAGCTCCCTCGCAGCACATTTTGGTAAAGATTTAGTTGAACGATGACCAAAAAATTTCATGCAACAGTTTTCCGCGAATTTTCCGACCTTGGGATTAGATTTTCCAAAATCTTTGGTCATTATGTTTTTGTGTACAACCTTAAAAATGGGTACATACACATACAGGGCGCGGTGTTTACCAATTTCTGTAACTTTCTGAAACTCAGTTGAATTCATAAAATTAGACATATTGAATTAAAGATGTTGAAAAACTATATCTTTCCGCACCTTTTAAGATAGACTCATCAAATTATCTATACAGACTATTGATTCTACAGTTGAAAGCTGAAACAGAAACATTTTCACCACGCCCATTTCCGGTCCAGATAGTTGAATTCTAGTATATAGAGTTCAGGAGCTTCAAACAGAAATGTTTAAACTTGTTACACCCTAGCAGAAATGTGTAATGGACTGAAGGTGACGTTTCCGACCCAACAAAGTATGTATATTCTGAATCAGCCGAGTCGATATAGCGATGTCCGTCTGTTTCTATGCGAACTTGTCTCTTAGTTTTACAGCTATCGTAATGAAACTTGGCACAAACCCTTCCTTTTGCTGCAGGCAGTACATATGTCGGAACTGGCTGGATCGGACAACTATAACATATAGCTGCCATAGGAATGATGGTCGACAACTATGTTTTCGTATGAAAAACTTTATTGTTTTTAAATGTATCCTCACCAAACTTTCTCAAAGAGAGTCTCTAGAGTGTTTATACAATCTGACCAAATTTGGTCAAAATCGGACCACTATATCGCTATATCAAACTTTTTGCTCGTACAAATATTTCATCCAAACTAAGTGAGAGTTTTATTATACTTCAAATAGTTTCCTTTAATTTCATTTAAATCGGACCACATAGCTCCCATAGGAGCAACCAGACAAAAATTAAGTTTTGTATAAAAATAAATTCCTGCTAAGGTATGTATATAGCTTCGGTACTTCGAAGATAGCCGTTCTTTCTTGTTTATTTTTTTAATTTTGCTAGAAAACCCTTGACCTGACTATATTTAGTTATTTTCAGCAGTTGCATAGCTACTTTTATTGGTAATTTGGTTAAATCAGTTCCCACCGTCTCCGTTCACCCGAGTAAAACACTTCTGCAACCAAATAAATTCTAGTTCGATTTTTGTTGAACTCAGACGCTCCGAACCCTTTTGCCGCTTTGTGAATGTTAGACGGACTTAAACTACCTGTGAGACTGTTTGAAATCAAATCAGTCTATAAATATCCTTCAGGGTATGCAGCTTTTAACTACTCAAATGAAAAGCAGAGTTGCTTCGCCCTCATAAGAGGAGCAGGCTCCCTATGTCTTGCAAAAATATGAAGACTCGAAGAGACACAAAAGCTTGCGGGAAAGCTTTAGGTATATTTTCCGCTCTTAACTAATGCTGCAGGACGAATGTGGACTCTACTGTAGGCATGGTATGCTTTTGGTAAGAGTTGTGTACACTCTGCCCCAGTGTGTGTTTTAGCTGCTAGTTTTAATGTTGTCGGTTACTCTTTCAGATCCATTGCGGCTGCTGCAGCGGTGGGTGTACTCCCGAAAAAGACCATTCAGGGAGAGATGGACAGTTAGATGGCTGCTGTTAGTGTTTGTTGCTGCTGCTGCTGCTGCTGCTTTTACTGTCGCTGTCGCTGTCGCTGCTACTGTTTCTCAGCTGCTGCTGTTGTTGTTGTGTTGCTGCTGCGGCTGCTGCTGCTGCTGCTGCTGGTGCTGCTGCTGCTGCTGGTACAAGAACTGCTTGGGCTTATCATGAGTAAATCAGTTTATCTACAGTTAATGCTATGGACAGATGTGCGCGGTTCTCGCTCGTGCCTACATATAATTATTGTTGTTAACTGAAAAATATAACGTGAATGTGATGTGGAGTTGAAACAAGGTAAGTACGCTAAGTAGGCTATACTCTTGCATATGGACCTAAATAAATAACATTTATAACTAAGAGTACGAAAATATGTACATTACATACGTAGGTTCGATTGATATTCGTATATATGTACATATGTATATATTTTATGTATATGTACATATGTAGGAGCATTTTGAAGAAGTATGTTGATGTGAACCTTAACACCCACACAGTTGCAGAACCATGACAAATGGATGCGGAGCTCTTAAAGAGTAAAAAAAGGAAAGAAAGAACTATGCAGGACTACTAAGTATGAAATTACTTAAGGCGGGACCTACAAATTGAACAAGTCTTTTGTACATATGTATGTACATATGGACCATACATGCTTATATCTCAGATATTTTTCTTGGCTGTCCCACTCCAATTCCTTGACCCTTGCTAATCTATAACCATATCTCATACATATGTATATATATGTGTGTATGTACATATGTCTGTGGGTATATGTATGTACATATGTGTGTAGTAACTGCCGCACTGCTTTTTGCTGTTGCTGCTTTCACTCCTGCGCGCATTGCCATCATCAGTGATACCATTCTTGTTGGTACTTCTGGTAAAGTTCTTGCACCGAAGCTTTTTCTGGGTCGCCATTGTTACTTTATATGCACACACACGCACATACACACCAACACACATACACACACACACGCACACACACAGACACACAGAATTATTTGAGATTGTATGCGTGTGCTGCCTTTGCGTGAGTATTAAGCGAAAGCATCCCCGACTGTGTTTCTCTTTTGGCCGCTTAACATTTTCCTCTCTTCACTTAAGTGTACCCGTAAACAAGCATCCGTTCTAACAGATGACCGTCTTAAGACCTAGAGGTGCAGTAGGCTCTTGGAGCTTTCTGAAAAATATGGATAGCTCCAATTGAAACATTCCAGTTTGTACCTTTCAACTTCATAACTGCAATAAACATTCACACAGTGGATAACAGAAATTGACATAGGACAGGCAGTAAAACTTATAATAAGTGTTATTCATAATCCGGAAATATATTAAAAAATAAAGGCGTCACGGGACACCCGGAAGCGAATCTCTTTATGAATTCAATTTCAATTATTTAATATGTAATTATAATAAACTATTTTGGCTTCAGATATATAATCAATTTCTGATAAAGACTTATCTTCCATTATGTTGTAATTTATACTTACTTGAAGGTAACAACATTTTAGGAGTCAGGTATAAAAGATATTATGGATTCCCGCCCTGTCGATCACTGCGACGGGGTGCACTGGTAGCTTGCATAAATGATGTTACTTGAATTCCATTTTTGTAACCTCGAAACTGACCAACGTGGATAGTCGAAAATGAGACCTCTTTTAAATATTCATCAATCAAAAGACTAATTGGAATTTTGTTTTCGCCAGTTGCTCTATGCAAAATTATGTCTTCATTTCACAACAAAGTTTGTTGCCGTGCTGTCAAATTATTATTGTTTAAATATTGTAATACTAGATGGTAAAACCGCAGCACTTCCCGGCGAAATATTTAGATTAAAATGCATTATGTATATAACTACTTTCGTCACTCGTAAGAAATACACAAAAATGGCGCACCATGATTTTCCCATCCGCGGGGGTTGATTTTCCAAAATGTTTGAGCACCAGTCCTGTTATGTTTTGTGTAGAACCTTGAAAATATGTCAAATCAAAAGACTACGATAATCAAAAACATTTCATACATCAGTTTTCCGCGAATTTTACGACCTATGGTAGATATATCAAAATCTTTGGCCACCGTTACTATTATGTTCTTGTGTAGAACCTTGAAAGAAATTGAGTTCGAAGCCAATCGCATGAAAATTAAATATGCCGAATGCCAGAATTTTCCACCGATTTTCCGAACATGGGGCTGATTTTTCAAAATCGCTTATACACGTGTCAAATTATTTTACACGAAGAGCTTTGAAAATGAATTTGAAGGTGATGGGTCTATCCCCCATACAACCTTAAGACCCCCATTTTCCACCCATGGGGTTGTGGGTCTAATTTCCCCAAAATCCCGCCTTAGTGCGCAGTTTCATCATAGATGAACCCTACTGTGAAAATTTCAGCATCCTAGCTCTCACGGTTTGGGCTGTGCGATGATTGCCAATCAGTCAGATAGGACGAACTCTTTTATATATATACATAGATATATATACATTTCTTTCGATAGATCCATCATACTTTATAACAAGAAGGTAAGGTCAAAATTCCAGGCTTCTAGCTTCTGCTGTTTGAGTTGCCCAAAAGTCGCCAGTCAGTCAGTCAGGTGGAACTACTTATATATGATACAATAAAATAGTTGTATTGAAATCAAGTAAGAATGGTCCATACGAGATTCACTAACCCAGGTCTAAAATAATAATAATTCGCTATTGATAAATAATAGTTGTGACGGCAACGTTCAAGCTAAATGTGAATGTGGTTACATGGGCGAAAATGCGTAAAAAGGGTGTGTCGAGGAAAGTACGATGTGGTGAGGAGGTCTGGTTGTTTTGAAACAATCGGACCTCTAATTAAACATCCAATTGAGGACTTCGGTAGAGCTAACTTAAGACCAATCTCAACAAATATAGATTGTTTATACAAGTTACCAAAATGTGATCAAAATCTGTCCTCCATAGTTTCCATAGAAACAATCGATCGAAATTGAGCATTTGTATAAAAAAAACTTTAATGAATTGGTATTATCAACACTAGGAAGATATCTGTGCTTTCTTCCTGACTATTACTTGTATTACTATTACTAAGAGTGCTAGCTGTACTAGTATAGCGAGTTTTTTTTTACGAAATCGTATATATTTATGTCTGTAGTAAGTTTAGTGCATACCATATCTGCGTCGTATATACAAAATGTAGTTTCTAAGAAATCTGTACCTGTAAACCTAAATTATTAGCCTGTCTTATTGTATTTTCCAGCTATAAAGGTGTGGGAAAAGTTGCGTTCTTACGGACAGACAGACGACCTACATTGCCCGAACCAATATACATACAATAACAAGTAAGAATGCTATTGTCGAGTATACCCGACTACAAAATTCCCTGTACCCAGATCGCAAATTTCCGATCGCTTCTTCGTACATTTACGCATAGACACACACATACACAAAGACGCACACACACAATCAACAAGAAGGCAACAGCGCAAGCTTAACATTTTAAGTCGTGGCTGTGCTGCTTCTTACCCCCTCGCTCCAGTACTGAATTTTGTTTGTTGAATAACTTCCGTGTTTATAATCCGATCGACTTGAAATTTGGACAGTGGATCAAGAGTATTGTAAGTATTGTACACGCCAAATCTTAAAGCTGTATCTTTGAAAGTGTGACTGTAAAACGTTTTGATCGAATTGCGGGGGAACGGGGGGAAATATCTGAGATCAGAAACAAACTTGATCTGCGTATGGTATACAGGAACCTAAATTTCAAATTTGGTGTCTCTAGCTCTTATAGTTGCTGAGTTCGACGCGTTCATCCGGACAGACGGACAGACTGACGGACGGACAGACAGACGGACATTTGCACAAATCCAATACCCCCTTTTACCCATTTTATGGGTACAGGGAGTAAAAAGTAGATGTGCACCACTTAATAACTACAGTGTTTAAGTACAAGTATTAACAAACTTACTGCCGTGTTAGAAAGTCCATAGATGTTTTGAGTTTTAAGCATATCAGCATACAAATCAACCTGAAGTCGAAAATACTCGCACGCCTTCAAATCGGTATAAACGATTTCGATATATAGTTTTGATCTTTACCATTCATAGTAGTAGGGTCACTCGTGATCTACTGTGCAAAAATTTAAGTCGATCGGATAATAAACGCGGAAGTTATTTAAGAAACTAGTTTCAGTATTGCAGAGCGGGGGAAGCAGCAGGAGCAGGGCAGGAGCCACTTGCATCGCTTCTTGTATGTATGCATGTTTGTGTTTGTGTATATGATATGTTTGGAAAAGTTACAGCTGGTAAAAATGCTCTAGTCGAGTGTAACAAATTCTAAAATCGGTAAAGTATATGTCGATTAATTTATTTATTGCCTTGAGGCAAAGTTACAATCTGATGTCAAAATAATTTTCTTCATCCTTGAATTCCTAAATAGAATATTAAACTTTCACTCAAACAAACTTGAGACACTAATTTTTCGCTCAGATCGTTGCACTTTCCGAATGGGGGAAATATGTGTCAAAGAATTTTTTCGATCGGATGAGAAACTGTAAAGTTTTATATAACAGTTTTCCGCACTTGCGAATTTTTCAAAATCCCGTCTTAATGTGCACTTTTGTGACAGCTTTCGCAGTTTGTAGGTTTATATGAAGCAACCTTCTTGATATGTCTATCAAGTGGAGTCCATACTATTGATGCCTCAAGTAGCACAGTAGAGCGTTTCATAATCTGGGTAGAGGCACTCCAATCTGGAGAAATCTTTTGAACCAATAGAATCATCAATGTCTAATAACTTATTAGTCTCTTTCATTGCAGATGTGTCGAAATGACCATGGAATTTGTTACTTCTGAATCACCAACTGAGGAGTCTTGCAAGACTAAAATTTCAACGCATATGGCAAACGACAAATACGTATAAGTATGTATGTACATTAAGTAAACTGTAAAGCTGGAGGAGCAATCATCTAATTGGTCATTATGTGGAAAGCATTGACAAGGAACTTTTATGCCACTAATTCGAATAGCATTAGCATTGTACTCATGGTCGCGACGTGCTGGAGCTGGCTACCACATCAGGCCGGTGCAGGCGCATCGCAGGCACAGGACACAGTGTCTGTGTACTTACCAGGTGATATAATACTAGGTGGGCTCTTTCCCGTTCACGAGAAAGGTGAGGGTGCACCGCCCTGCGGCCCCAAGGTCTACAACAGAGGAGTTCAACGTTTGGAGGCCATGCTATATGCCATTGACCGTGTGAATAACGACACAAACTTACTGCCGGGAATTACGATAGGTGTACACATACTGGACACGTGCTCTCGAGACACATACGCTCTGAATCAGTCCCTACAGTTTGTACGCGCCTCTCTAAACAACTTGGACACATCCGTTTTCGAATGCTCAGATTCATCCACACCACAGTTGAGAAAGAATGCCTCCTCGGGACCTGTGTTTGGTGTAATTGGTGGCTCATACAGTTCAGTATCGCTGCAAGTAGCAAACCTACTGCGACTTTTCCATATACCGCAAATATCACCAGCGTCAACTGCAAAGACGCTCTCGGATAAGTCGCGGTTTGATTTATTTGCACGAACCGTACCGCCAGACACCTTTCAGTCAGTCGCATTGGTGGACATCATCAAAAACTTTAACTGGTCTTACGTATCCACAATTCACTCGGAAGGCTCCTATGGCGAGTACGGAATCGAGGCTTTTCATAAGGAGGCGTCAGAGCGTCACGTTTGCATTGCCGCAGCTGAGAAAGTTCCAAGCGCCGCCGATGATAAAGTCTTCGACTCGATTATCAGTAAGCTCCTAAAGAAGCCCAACGCTCGCGGAGTTGTCCTTTTTACACGGGCCGAGGACGCGCGTCGTATTCTGCTGGCGGCAAAACGAGCTAATCTATCCCAGCCATTTCACTGGGTTGCTAGTGATGGCTGGGGAAAGCAGCAAAAGCTCCTCGAAGGCTTGGAAGACATAGCCGAGGGTGCAATAACCGTTGAGCTGCAGTCAGAGATAATTGAAGATTTTGACCGATATATGATGCAGTTGACGCCCCGCTCCAATCAGCGAAATCCATGGTTTGCCGAATTCTGGGAGGATACCTTCAATTGTGTGCTGTCTTCCAGTTCAGTGACCTCTGGGAATACACAGGAATCGGGCCCACGTAACGAAAAGGAAAAAATGTTTTGCGATGAAAGCTTTAGGCTTTCGGAGAAAGTCGGGTATGAACAATCACTTTGAATTCACAGAAGAATCACGAGTTGTATATAGTGCAAAAGAGCTAATTTAAAATTATTAATTAAAAATTATTAAATTTGTATACTCTATTGGGTTGTATTTTTGTAAAAATCTGTATATTGGGTTGTGTGTCCGGCTTGCTGTCCGTCTGTCCATCCGTTCGATTTGAATATAATAGTTTTGAAATACCTTTTTTCACTAAAGGAAACTATGTACTATAAGAAGATCTTAAACTGTATCATACCAGAGTTGACATAGATACTATGAAACACAAAATGACCAAAGTATTGAACATCTAATTGTGCAAATGTACACAAAAATTATGCACAAGGTCTGGCCAGTTTGTTAGTTTATCACTTCGATTGATTACTTTCAGAAGTAAGAGTATATCGATCATCAAAAACTGTACAATTAGTCGTGCTCTCTATTTCTAATAAGTGTCCTTTAATGTTTATCATGTCATTCTCGACCCTTTTTCAGATATGAACAAGAATCGAAAACGCAGTTTGTCGTGGATGCTGTTTACGCCTTTGCACACGCACTTCATAATCTACACAACGATTTATGCACCCAGAACGATCAAAATCCCGGACAGCAGAAACATCAACATAGCGAGTCCGTGTGGTATCGCAAACCAGTGGACAGCCACTCCCAGGCATGTCCTGATATGGCCAGCTACGATGGCAAGGACTTCTATAACAATTACTTGTTAAACGTGTCATTTGTTGGTAGAGTATAAAGCTCACAGATCCTTATTAGTTACTTGATTTTAACAGACTATGCACTAACTACTTATTTATATTTCGCTCTTTAAAGATTTGGCTGGTAGTGAAGTGAAATTTGATCGTCAAGGTGATGGCCTAGCCAGATATGATATCTTGAACTATCAACGCCTGGATAACTCCTCAGGATATCAATACAAGGTAATATTCGGAAGCAAGGAAATATTAAAAAACAGCAAGACATTTCTATGGGTTACCGAAGATTAAATACCCTTTGTAAAGATCCTAATAAAGTCGCTCACATGACAAAACAAGAAGCTATTAGCTGGTAAGACCCCGGCGTTGCCCAACGAAATGTTAGATTATGTGCATTTGAATTTGATTACTTTCATCAATCGGAAGAAATACACAAGACTAGCGTATCGCAATTTCCCTCCCGTGGGGATAGAATTTCCTAAATAGCTGCGCCAAATGCCTAATGATTTGTTGTTAAGGGCTATGGCAATGACTTTGAAGCCGATCTAACTAAACAAATAATCTCACTTATTTTGAAAACAATTATTCCCATTGTAAAAATATAGCGACCCCCACATACTGTTAGCGTAAGTCCCGTGAACTGCGGAAATGTGCACCGCGGCCAACAATTCAATTCAAAGGTCTCAAATTTGGCGGCATATTGGGACTAACAAATAACAAAGTCTATTATGATATCGATGCGAATGTGAATGCAGCTCCTCCATTCACATTCTATATAACTTCAAAGGTACATAATTAATTCATAAAGCTAAGTGATTAAAAATAACTAAATCGTAGTTTCACAAAAATATATGACTACGTTGCGCCATCTACCGTAGATCGAGAGCAAAGCATAAACAACAGGCTGAAAGACATAAGCAATACGGCGATTTCAGTCGCACGGAAAGAGCGATTCAAGAGGAAGATATTTAATCTCGTTAGCACTTTGACATTGTTATGCTGCAGCTGGCGCATACCGAGATTTTCATAAAATTTTCAAATGCTTTTTCACCCACTTCCGGACTAACCCTTGAACAATATTGTTTCAGAGTGACTCTTCACGACATAATAGGAAGCTCCTGTAAAAATTCCAGGTTTCTAGCTTTGACCGATTGGGCTGCCCGAGAGTCGTCAGTCAGTCAGTCATGTTAAAGAGTTTTGTATATATTCTTTCGGACGTTGATGTACTAAACGGGCAGTACATTCAAGTGGCCCAACCACGGGCTTGTTAACGCGCGGACCCAGGCAAAATGCAAACCCACCTTCCGCCCAACCGACCGAGGGGCTTGCCCATCGGAACTGCAAAACTAATCTGGCTGATTCATTCAGAAGAATAAATTTCTCCTTTAATTAGTTTGTGTAAGAAAATACACCAAGCATTGTTCTACGATCAGAAAGAGAAGGAAGATTTATTAGTAAAAGCATTAACTACTGAATAAACATAGATTAGTCAAACAAGCATTTTTCTGAGGCCAGATGCTTTGCCGAGCCCACCACCCCAGGAATCTTCGGCAAAAACGCCGACCTACCACAACCCCAGTCGTGTGTTGCCAAAAAAGCCGAGGTACCAACGCCTCTGCTCCGAACAAATATTTAGTCTTGAATCGACACCAGAACGATGAGCACGGCTTATGTCGCTTGCGCTGTCATTTCGTTTCTATATCCAAGTATGGTATGGTATGGTATGGTATCCAAGTATGCTTCTTAGAATGCGTGAGCAGTGCAAAAAGGCAACTGCGCATGGCATATGAAAACTGAATTCAGAAATGGAAATGGAAGCGACCAAGCGCACAACATATGCCCCAAACATACTAACTGGTTGCCCGGTAAAGTATTTTGATTATAGTTAATCATCTCTAAATGCCTCAATCGTAAGAAATGCTCAAAAATAGTATAATAAATCTGCCAGTGGGGGTAGATTTTCCTAAGTCCAACGACAACATGCCCAATTACTTTTGCAGAAAAATGACTTTAACGTAAGTCTAACAATACAACTTAACATAGTGGGGACGAAGTTTTTTTAGAATCGGTTAAATAATTCTTGGTGTAGTTTTGAGTAGAAATTTGCCAATCTCAAGAATCATATTAAAATTTCAGGATTTTGGATATTTTACCCGTGGGGGTAATTTATACAAAATCCATGACTACCACGCTTAACTGTTTCTTGTGTGGAGATTTGGAAATAAATTTGACTACTCAATTTGATCACAAATAGAAACTGCTGTGTAAATACAGACTTCTGTACGTCGCGGAAAGTAACAAGCGAATTGTTTTGCTTAAACTATTAACCAAGTAAAGGCAATATTGGTGCCCTTCCAGATCTAACCCTATTGTGTTTCGCAACTGTAGGTGATCGGTAAATGGTTCAACAGCCTCGAACTAAATTTGGAAACTGTTGTCTGGAGCAAGGAACAAGAAATGCCGACCTCCGCCTGTTCACTGCCATGCGAGGCTGGCATGATTAAAAAGCAACAGGTAAGTTGCCCTTTCCTATTTGTAATGGCCTATCTGATAAAATAAAAGTTATTTGAATTTGCAGGGGGACACTTGTTGCTGGATCTGTGACAGTTGTGAGCCCTACGAATACGTCTATGATGAATTTACTTGCAGAGACTGTGGACCGGGGCTCTGGCCTTATGCGGATAAGCTCTCCTGCTATGCCCTTAACATACAGTACATGCGATTGAACTCGCTCTTTGCTCTTGTTCCACTGGCGATTGCCATAATCGGTATCGCGATGACCATTATCGTAATTGTGCTGTTCGCCAAGAACCACGATACCCCTCTCGTCCGAGCGTCGGGACGTGAGCTTAGCTACACTCTTCTCTTTGGCATTTTAGTCTGTTACTGCAACACGTTTGCCCTCATCGCCAAGCCTACTATCGGCTCCTGTGTCGTTCAAAGGTTCGGCATCGGCGTCGGCTTTTCCATTATTTACAGCGCTTTGCTAACAAAAACAAATCGCATATCTCGAATATTCCACTCGGCATCGAAATCAGCACAGCGCCTCAAGTACATCAGCCCGCAGTCCCAGGTGGTTATTACAACGTCTTTGATTGGTATGTACTGTCCATTGTTATGATCTTATAGTGACACGAGACAGGACGACAAGCTGAGACGATAAAGTCAAATTTATAAACAAATAAGCACGATCGAGCTAAATTTAGGTGTTGTATCAATAATGTTTTTGATAAGGCAGGATTCTAGGTTAATCAAGACAACTTTATTGAGTAGCAACACTGGAATAACATTTCAAATAACATTTTTCTTTCACATCTTGAAAATAAGGGTAGCTGTTCTTGTTTATAGTATTTACTCTAGTTGACTACAAAACACCATGTACCTAGGTCTGAAATTCCCGGATCCATCTTTGCTTATACACACACATAGGTAACAAGCAGTTCAGCGGCAGTGCTAGAAGAACCGAGACTACCATCAATCAGCTATATCTTTTAAATTGTCTTTATAAATCGTTGTCTATCGATTTCCGAGAATTTTGGGGGAGGTATCAAAAATTTAAAATAAACTTGATATGCGTATGGTAAACAGGAACTATAAGAGCTAGGGTCACCAAATTTGGAATGTAGGTTCGTATAAATTCGTATAGGAGGCGCAGGTCAAGTTTATTTTGGACGCGAGATATTTCCCCTTCACCCCCGCTTTTCGATAATAGCCGTTTTACAGCAACAATTTTAATATTACATGAGATTTGGTATGTATAATACTTTAGTCATTCTTAGTCTACTGTCCAAACTTCGATCGGATAATAAGCATGGAAGTTCTTCAACAAACCAGGTTCAGTGCAGCAGAGCGTGGGGGAAGATTAAGCACAGCCATCACTTCAAATGCCTTGCATGCTCTGTTGCTTGTATGTGAGCGTAGTTGTGTATGTGTAAGTATGTGAAGATATATTTGAAATTTGTAGACCTGGGTACAGGGAGTTGCGTTGTCGGGTATACTCGACAAGAGCATTCTTACTGTTATTATGTGAATAGGGGATTGGCTTGAAAGATGCGCTTCGTATGATATTAATATGTGTTGTAAATCGTAGAAAACAAACAAATTGCTTTTGACTGTATAAAAAACATAAATGATTAGAAAAATCAGATCACTATAACTTAGAATGGTTACAATACAGTTTACAAATGCCATTTGCTTGTTATTTCAAATTTAACTCAAACAGACATTCTTGCCATCCTTCAAACCAATCACATAATCAAAACTTAACCAAATCAGCTAAAGGACGTTCCTGATGTGCCACACTTTCTTTGAATGTTCCATATCTTTTAATAAGTACATATGTATTTGTTTTATCTACATGTGTAGCCATTCAAGTTTTAATCACGATGATTTGGATGATTGTGGAACCGCCAGGAACTCGATTCTACTACCCAGACCGCACCGAGGTGATCCTCAAATGCAAAATACAGGACATGTCCTTTCTATTCTCCCAGTTGTACAATATGATTCTCATAACAATTTGTACTGTTTACGCTATAAAAACACGCAAAATACCAGAAAATTTCAACGAGTCCAAGTTCATAGGATTCACAATGTATACTACCTGTATTATTTGGCTGGCATTTGTACCAATTTACTTTGGTACTGGCAACTCCTATGAGGTAAGTACCGACATCACCTTTTACTATTATTCGGATTGCCTGACGATCAACTCACAGCTCAGACCGAAAGAGGAAGAAAGCTGGATTTGTTCAGTTTCAGTTTCCTAATGACGAAAGTGAGCACTAAGACAGGACTTTGGAGAGTTCTACCCGCAGGAGTGAAAAATTAGTGGAAAACTTTTTTGTTCTACGTGTTTGTGTTGATGTAAAACATTTTTATTTTCGGTTCAGACATGGTCAAATGTGCTCAAAATTACGGTTATCAACATTTCAGTGCGCGGCTTGCGGCACTGTTTGATGTCAGTCGCCAAGCTCAATGCCACGAAACTCGGCTACGAAACGCCATCTGTTGACTGCCTGACATAGAATATATAGGATTCAATGCATTATACATTATAATTTATAATGGATCTTAATACTTCGTCAATCGAAGAAATGCACACAATAGTGCACCAAAATTTTTCCGCCCGTGGGAGCCGACTTTCCCACATAGTTGACCCAAGTGTTTAACGATTTGTTCTGTAGGGCTATGAAAATGTCTTCAAGCCGATCTAAAGAAACCAATCATTTCCCATTTTACCCCCGTTGTGTTGACACCCAAAGAACCTAAGTTTTTGTGTTGCACTTTGGAAATTAGTATGAAGTAGTTCGCATGAGGAATTGAAATTATGCTTTCCAGAGTTTTCCACTACTTTTCCGACCGTTGATGGTGTGGAATTATTTAATGTGTAGAGCTTTGAAAATGAATTTGAAGCCAAAAGGACGATAATCAAAAAAATTTCAGACAACATATTTTCCAAAATCTTTGTCAACTATATCTTTGAATAGAACCTTGAAAATGGGATTCAACCAGAAATTGTAATTTCGCCCATACAACTTTGAGACGCCCATTTTTCGCCCATGGTGATGGATTATCTAAAATCGGCGAAATATGTGTCAAATGATTTTTCGCATAAATCTTGGAAAATGAGTTTGAAGCCGATTGGTTGGTAAACAACTAAGTTTCGGTCAACAGTTTTCCACGCTTTTTCACGCTTGTGGGTTTAACTTTCCACAACCCCGCCTTAGTGTGCACTTTCATCAATCTACTGTGAAAATTTCAGCATTCCATCTATTACGGTTTCGGATGTGCGTTGATTATGAATCAGTCAGTCAGTCAGTACGAACTCCTTTATAAACATATGTATATCAGGAACCGTAACGGTTATAATTTTTAAAATACAAATTTATTGTTAATTTTTATCAAAACATTTCAAAATAAATATTATTTTGCGATCGAAAAAATTTGTTTACAATTTTAATTTAAAAATCATTAGGGGTCGTCCACATATTACGTAATCACATTATTGGCGTTTTGTGATACCTCCCACCCCCCTCATGTAATCAAGCGTAATCATATGGCTGACCTACGCCCCTATGATTACGTAATCATCCAAAATTAATTTCTTTAGAAAAATAAATCAATTTTGCACACGCTATTTCTATTAGAAACTTTTGCAAAAATATTAAAATGTAATTAACTTTTCATGAATCTTTCGTCAAATTCAGAGCTCTTCGTGTCACAATGTTGACATAGGATCCATTGTGTACGCTTTTGTAAAACTATTGCGAAATTTGCAAGAAAAATGGAAGGTGAATGGAGGATTTTAGATAGATTACGTAATCATATATTAGCACATACACAAGGGAGTAATTAGGAACTACAAGTACTACCTTTTTCCACTATTCCAATTCTTTTTACTCCCTGTAAAATGGGTAAAAAGGGGGTATTGGATTTGTGCAAAAGTATGTAACAGGCATAAGGAAACATCTCCGACCCTATAAAGTATATATATTCCTGATCAGTATCAAAAGATATTTCGATTTGGCCATGTCCGTCTGTCTGTCCGTCTGTCCGGATGAACGCATCGATCTCAGCAACTATAAGAGCTAGAGACACCAAATTTGGAATTTGGAACGCAGGTCAAGTTTGTTTCCAATCTCTGATATCTTACCCCGATCCCCCGCAAATCGATCGAAACGTTTTACAGCCACAGTTTTAAAGATATAGCTTTGGGATTTGACATATACATAACTTTAGCCACTCTTAATATACTGTCAAAATTTCAAGTCGATCGGAAGTTATTCAACAAACAAGATTCAGTACTGGAGCGAGGGGGAAGAAAAAGCACATCAACGACTTAAAATGCCTCGCGTACGCTGTGGCTCGCGTGTGTGCGGCTTTGTGTATGTGTTCGGGCATGTGTAAGAGACGAAAATATAATTGGAAGTTTTAGACCTGGGTAAAGGGAGTTTCGTAGTCGGGTATACTCGACTAGAGCTTTCTTACTTGTTATTTTACAAATTGGGAAAGACTTGTATTTTTGATTCTTATAAAAAATATAATGATTTTTTAATAAAAACTAAGTATTATTTCATAATTTACTTCGATTGCATAGTTATTTTCGAAAAATAGTTATTTTCAAATTTTTTGCTAAAAATGAAAGTTTATCCCGTTTGCAGGATACTGCATCCCGAAAATCTGTATGTAACACTTTTCCATTCATCTAGATACTTATCTTTGGGTTTAATATTTTTAAAGTTCGATAGTTAAATAATTATTTACATTTATTTAATCCGCAGATCCAAATAACCACATTATGCATCTCCATTAGCTTAAGTGCGTCAGTGGCATTGGTTTGCCTTTACTCGCCGAAGGTGTACATATTGGTATTCCACCCCGACAAAAATGTACGCAAGCTGACAATGAACAGCACCGTGTATCGACGCTCGGCCACAACTGCAGGAGCACAAGGTGTGCCAACAAGTTCAGGATACAGCCGCACACCAGTTGGATGCAACACAGCTACAGCCGGAGGTCGAGACGTCGACTTAGGCGCGGCTACTATTGCCACGTCCTCCGACCGACCATCGCAGAACGGTAGCCAAAACAGCCGGAGTCCCGAGCTAGATCCAACTAGAAATCAAGCTGCTGTTATTCATGAGGGTGGCGATCGTTATAATGCTGCTCCCACAGCTGTTAAATGCGATTGCGGGATAGGCATTGTCGACCCTTCCTCCGCTTGCATCGAAGAATAGAATTAGCTATCGAAAGCACAGCTAGGACTAACACTTATATATGTATGTATGTAGCTCAGATTTATGTCAAAATATTTGTTATATGGAATGTATTCCCTCGCAGAAGTTTCCGAGCAGAGTCGGTATAGCTATTGTTTTTGTTCAGAAGGGAGTAGTTTTCGATGAATGAACGAATCTTTAATATCGTTTATTCGTTAATGATTACTTAAATTTGGTTGTTGATTGTTCTTTATGTTCGTTTGAATTGTGTGCCGTTGAGTCCTCTATTTCGTTCACTTTTCACTCAGATTATCGAAATCAAACGCTAAAGACGATAATTGCACTCACATTTAAAAATTTCAAAACTCTTCACAAACACTTCAGTGTTATCATCCAATCGGCTTGAAATTTGCGCATCAGATCAAGATTGGCCAAAGTATTATGCATGCAAAAATCAAAACGACATCTTTAAAATTTTGCCTCTTCAATAGTTTTTATCGGTTATCGGTGGTATGAGGAATATCTTTTACCCATTTTATAGATAGAGGCAGTAAAAATCACAAAGTATGTGGCTCAACGATTTGGGGAATTCTACCCCAATGGTCGGACAAAATTTGGCATGATATTTTTGGGTATTTCTTAGATTGGTGCTAGTAGCCAAATTCAACATAATTAATTTTAATCAAAATACTTTGACGGGCAACGCTAGCTAAAATATAAAACAATTTAATTGTTTAAAAATATATGTAAATATTATAAATTAAAGTGCGTTATTTTAAAATTGGAAAATGGTCATACGAATCGAAATTCACGATCCGAATCCAAAGATTGATTGGAGCCGTAAGCCGAACCGCTGTCAAAATGTTTAAGTTTGCATATGTTTAATTAATTATGTAATGTTATTTAAACTTTAACATTCTGAAACATAGAACAGGCATGTTTTCTAGTTCTATAATGCTCAATCTTACAAAAAACCGACTATTTTGCAATATATGTAAATGCCATGACTTTAAATGGTACTTATGTCTTATGTGCATACTACATACATATATAATTAAATTTAAAGCTTTATCCATTTAAAAAACTATAGAGAAGTTTATTATTTAGACAAAACAACTTAAGAACAAATCGCACATTATGCACACAATCAGTCAGGAAATCAATATATATACAAAATTATATATATCCCAATATTGTTACAGATACATTTTCCTGATAAAACTAGTACTTCCATTTTATATGTACTCACGAGGGAGAATCGAAATAAAAATGTTAAGCATTAAATTTTATTTATACAAAATAATTTCGACATTTAAAATTAGGAAAAGTATGTATACCTAAGTATGTCGATTATGAAATATCCTATGCTGACTGTGCAGATAGTATATAGCTCGTATAGTACAGAGTATTTAGTTGATAAATTCGTAAATGTTTGTTACATATACATATGGAACGCTAAAATATAAAATATATTCCATGGTATGCTAAAAACAAAGAATATGCAGCATTGCTTATAGGTAGGAAACAATTTTGAAATTGTTAGAGAATCTAAAATTCTGGTTAAGCATAGGGAGGCAGTTTCTTAAGGCCTAAGATATTACCAAAGTTCAACTGGCCTTCACTAACTCACTTCAAAAAAGGAAAACTATCCGGAAAATCTGTTTAGCACTCTGGAATTTTAAAGTAACAAATTTAAGCCAAAAATTTCACTGTATATACAATACATACATACTACACACTACTGCTTTTTAAAATATTTAAAATGTTTTTAAATTCACATCAATTAGTACATTTTATTTTAGCTACATTCGTATTGATGCTGATGATGTTAGTAAGTGTAAAAGTAGGTACATGACTACTTATATATGGATGTACTTTATAAAACTAGATCTTATTTTAGAGAGCTCAGAATGTATCAAAACGACCCATTGAACATAAGTCCTTGAAGTCATATGCACAAATAGCCCTCTTTTACACTTTGTAAAGAATTTATTGACAATTCTAATTTCTTATTATAAAAACCAATTTTTTAAAATAAAATCGTTGAACTTAAAGAGGGGCAGAAATTAGGTCAGTCAATGTAGGAACAAATCTTGAACTTTATTATAGCCTTATTGATTAGTTTAGCTCAGTTTTATAACACACATTAACTAAAATAAAATGAATAAAATTAATGAATATCAATAAATGAAATGAACGACACTTTATGTTACTATTAGTCAATACATAAGTATATGCATACGTATAAGTATGTACATATCTTCTTCTTGTCGTCATATTTATGTAGATTTAGCCGTAGATTATCCCACCTACCAATTTAAAACACGTGTAAAACAAATTGTACTACAAAGAAATTGCACATACACAGTAGGCATGAATGTACTAGTATGTCAATGTTAATTCCATATTAGAATAAATGGATTATTAATTCCCAAGGAAAATCACTCCAATCTAATTTGAACCAATTTTCATAACTAAGTATACCTTGTATTTAAGAATCCTAAAAGGGAGTTAACACAAATAAAAATAAATGCAATAAATAGCTCAATGAAAACTCTGTATATTTTCTTGTTTTTTGGGAGTTACAACGAGTTACTATTTAAATAACATGTTACTTTAGAAGAAATTTTAACCGTCTTAACAAATTTGAATACTCTATTCCGAGCATACGAGTAAATCTGCCTACGAGACCTACCTGTTTTTATACATTTGCGGGGTTTAAATATCTCCTTTTGCCTGTTACGTACATTTACACACTTTTATGACCCACTTTTACCCATTTTATGGGTAAACAGTTAAAGAATGGGGTGTCACTTAGGTATCAATTGTGGCCTGATTCAGGTTTCTGAAAGATATGTAAGTTTTAATACTTATTTGATACCAGACAAAGAAGGACATGTCCTATAGAGTGATCGTCTTCACTCGCTCGCTTTCTTGACTCTAAGCCAGAATATGCCTGGCTAGACAGGCCAAGCTCGGACACTAGGTGAGTTACCATCGATGAGGAATACCTACAACGGGAAAATTTCATTAACTTGCTTAATTGGCCTTAGCCAAAGGTATACGTTAAAAGTTTATAATCTTAACGGCATTGCTAACAAGCTTAAGCTCTTTGTCAGCTATTACAAAAATGACCTCGTCCTTAAAGAGACGAAGCTGAAAAAATGTGTAACCAGGATGCCCAGATGCTTGTGAGTTGCAAACCAATCCCTAACCGAAAGCCGTAAGCATGGTGAGGGCTGACATCACAACAACTTACCTTGGCGAGGTTTATTGGGCCCCCTTCCTGTTCAACTCTGCGTCGCTGACTTCCCAAACATCTTTTGCTTTACTGGACGTCGTTTCCTTATTAGAGGCTACTTCAACTCGTGGCATAGGCAGCAAAACTAACCACAGAGAACTGGACCAACGAATTACCTCTCCTCAGTCAGCACTGATATACTGGCAACTGGCCAGAGAGTCGTATCTGTTTTTTTCGCTGTACGGTGGCATCGCCAACTATTTATTAGTATCCGCGATACTTCGGGACTTGCATTCTGACCACCTAGGGCTTTTGACGCAAATCAATGTTGCAGTCACATAAGTGCAAGGGGAAGCGAGGCCCATCTCGAAACATTCAGATATCACAATGTTCCATCACAGGCGAGCTCCACCGCAATCTGGAGTTTATATTTGGGGAAGATATTATCGACGCTTTTGAGCTCCTTACGAATAAAGTCCATAGTGCAACTGTAGAAGCTAGCTTAACTGAACCCGACCCCCTCTCCATCGAAAGCTTTTTCGCTTGGGTTAAGTCATCACAGAAGAGGCGCTGAAAACTCCAAGTTGATAAAATGGAGTACACTGCTAACGTCACTTCTCGCTTTGGGCCACCTAGAGACAGCCGGTCCGAAAGGAACGAAGTCGATGCACAGCAATTCTATGCTTTTGCTTCCAATTCCACGGTCCTGCCGATGAGTGCTTTTCTTTTTGTTGCATTGATCTTCAGCGCGATGACAATGATGGTAATTAGCTATGATGGTCCATAAGCCGATGCTAGCTTAGACTTTATAGAGTATCTCGTGGCGAGCACAATCGGATAGAGTATTCTTATTTGTTATATTAATTTTTTTATTTTGTATTATGTACAGAAAAATGATTGCTTTATTTTTACAATACAATCAACTATGATTAATAATTATTTAAAATATTTTGAGTTCTTTTAAGTTCTTACGAAACTACCAGAGTGTGCAAAAATATGCTAATGTGAGCATAATTCTAACACAAGTTGTGAATCCTTGCAACTAATGCACAAATGAACAGAATACCCTTAAGTCAATTCAAAAGAAACTGCAGGAAAACATCTATCGGTGAATTGTCCACCATTAATTTCAACAAATTTTATTTAGTTGCATTTTAGTCTCTTTCAAACCAGATTAATTCTGAGTCTTCAATTGAGCACTGTGGCTGAGGAATGTTGCATGCTACGCTCGAATTCTTCCAAGCTAAGTGCCTGGTTCATATTTAAAAGAGGCAATTTTCCAGCTGATGCTCTGGCAAGCAGTTCTGGGGAAAACCATTGGGCCAATTGATTTGTTGTAGGTGATAAACGATCATCTCTATGGTAGTTCATGGGGCCGAGGCTGTTATTCTTCATTAAATTTACAGCAGACTCAGAGCCATCGGGAACACCTAGGTGTACAAAAAACATTCATTTATGATTACTACTGAGCTGAAATTTAATACCAAGTCTTATTACCTGTCGCCATAGGAGCCGATGACTGCATCGGCATATTAGTTTGCCGGTGCATTTCCCCATGCATTAATCGATGTCTGGGCTGTGCCCGTTGCTGTTGCAAATAATGATGGTGTTGCATTTGAGAGATTCCGTCTGTATATGGAACTTTTTGAAGTGGTGCAGGTCCACCGTGAATGTTGTCGTTATTTATTGCTTCTGTTGGTTGCATGGACTTAAGTCTTTGTTGGTGCATTTGTTGTATGTCATTATTTGAGGAAAACCCAGTAGTAGGCATTTGTTGGGATCCAGAGTTCAGAGTTCCTTTCAGAATTGGGCGACCTGATAAGCCAATGGCGGAAAAATAAGAATAGTTAGTTTTTAGATTTACAATGAATTCCTGTGTTGAGTTTAAGCACTAAGATATTCTATTCGAAACTTATTACATGTTGGTACGAACAAATATCGACCGACCGCCAATGGAAATCGATCAACAATCGATATTGCAATGCAGCTGTTCCGATTTACTACATAATAATAATAGTAATGTTATTGTGTGGTAAAACAGCCCAGCAACATTCGCATTATATTAACTAAAAAGGTACATAACTAATTAATAAACTTAATTGATTCCTTAGATCGATAGCAAAGCATAGGCAGAGTCTGAGAGACATAAGCAATGTGGCGAATTCAGTACTTATAAGTTTTACGGCCGAGAGAGCGATAAATCGTGAGTATTATTTTAAGCTGCATGTTCACATTTTATTTTAAACTATTATTAACAAATTCAAATTTTGGGAACTCTGGTAAATTACTTGATGTTTTCCAACACTAATACAAACAACTACCGTGTCGATATACGCATATCGGTCAACTTTTATTTGCATTCATTTCATTATTTCGACAATAAAATCTTGTTCTGCCGATTGAATTTGCTTTCTAATTTTGAGACTTGTCGTTTAAGGCCAAAGTCAGACATTTCGACGTTTTTTCGGCAGTTCCGCCTAATTACTCCCTGTACCCATAAAATGGGTAAAAAGGGGGTATTGGATTTGTGCAAAAGTATGTAACAGGCAGAAGGAGACATCTCCGACCCTATAAAGTATATATATTCTTGATCAGTATCAAAAGAGATTTCGATTTGGCCATGTCTGTCTGTCTGTCCGTATGAACGCGTCGATCTCAGCAACTATAAGAGCTAGAGACACCAAATTTGGAATGTAGCTTCCTGTATACCATACGCAGATCAAGTTTGTTTCCGATCTCAGATATATCCCCTCGTTACCCCGCATATCTATCAAAACGTTTTACAGCCACACTTTAAAATATACATCTTTGGGATTTTGGGATTCTGCATAAGCTGTCCAAATTTCAAGTCGATCGGATAATAAACACGGAAGTTATTCAACAAACAAGATTCAGTACTGGAGCGAGGGGGGAAGAAGCAGCACTGCCACGTCTTAAAATGCCTTGCTTGCGCTGTCGCCTTGCTGTCGCTTGTGTGTGTGCGTCTTTGTGTATGTGTATATCTATGCATAAATGTACGAAGAAGCGATCGGAAATTTTTGACCTGGGTACAGCGAGTTTTGTAGTCGGGTATACTCGACTATAGCATTCTTACTTGTTTTATTTTAGCTTATCTAGCTTCTACCGTTTGGGCTGCCCAGTCAGTCAGTCAGGTTGAACTCTTTTATATACATGCATAGATATTGATTTTGTTGCTATCAAATTGAGTTTTTGTGGTTTTTACTCCCTGTACCCATAAAATGGGTAAAAAGGGGGTATTGGATTTGTGCAAAAGTATGTAACAGGTAGAAGGAGACATCTCCGACCCTATAAAGTATATATATTCTTGATCAGTATCAAAAGAGATTTCGATTTGGCCATGTCCGTCTGTCTGTCCGTCCGTATGTATGAACGCAACGATCTCAGCAACTATAAGAGCTAGAGACACCAAATTTAGAATGTAGGTTCGTGTATAGCAGGCGCAGGTCAAGTTTGTTTCTGATCTCAGATATCTCACCCCGTTCCCCCGCAAATCGATCAAAACGTTTTACAGCCACAGTTTTAAAGATATAGCTTTGGGATTTGGCATGTACACTTTTTTGGTCACTCTTAATTTACTGTCCAAATTTCAAGTCGATCGGATAATAAACACGGAAGTTATTCAACGAACAAGATTCAGTCCTGGAGCGAGGGGGGGAAGAAGAAGCACAGCCACGACTTAAAATGCCTTGCGTACGCTGTGGCTCGCGTGTGTGTGTGTGTATGCTTTGTGTATGTGTGCGTGCATGTGTAAGAGACGAACATATGATTGGAAGTTTTAGAACTGGGTACAGGGAGTTTCGTAGTCGGGTATACTCGACTAGAGCATTCTTACTTGTTGGTTTTGATTCCTTGTTCTTATATTCCACCTTCTTAATGTATTTTCTTATATTTTTCGCATTGATCTGCTATATATACTGTCTCCTCTATGCTTTTTGATCGTGATTTTCTTGTAGTTCTTGGGGATTTTAATATTGCTGGAAGAACCTTAGTGTAGACTCTAATGTGTTGAGTTCCACGACTCAACAAGATTTTGTTCCGATCAGAAGTTCTAGAAAGTTTCTTTCTCATCCCTACAAACCATGTTTAAATTATGATAAATCAAGTGTCTATATAACCGTAGCCTAAACGTCACTATAATGAAAGGGAATTGTACTTATGTGGCTAAGAATCTTACCAAAAGACTTTGCCGCATGTGCGGTTTGCATGTTGCCAGGCGGCCATTTTATCTGCTGTCCTCGCGATTGGGACACCTGTGTAAGTAACTTTGGTGACATCTGGGGGCTATTAGCATTCAATTGATGTTGCATGGCGTAGTTTCCACCCAAAATCATCCTAGGCTGCAAGTTTATTGCAGGTATTACCGCAGAATCGTTCATCATGTTGTGTACGGTTGGTTTTGTATGCTGATTGGCTAATTGATATTGATGATATTGTTGATTGATAACACTGTTGTGCGCTGTCTGTTGTTGTTGTTGCTGCTGTTGTTGTTGCTGCTGCTGTTGTTGTTGCTGCTGCTGCTGTTGTTGCTGTTGTTGTTGTTGCTGCTGCTGTTGGTGTTGTGTCGTGTCCTTATCAGCTGTCATTTTTCTTAACACAGATGTTGGAGTAAAAGCCAAAGGTGTGGGCGAATTACTATGCCTTATGTGTTGATTTATGCCTTGGCTTAGAGCGTTCTGCGAGAACATATCTAAAAGTTGAAAAGTATATTTAGAATTCATAAAATACAAAATATATAATCATCATTTAACTGCGTACCATCAGAGAGATTGGCGCACACATTTTTGTTAAGCAATGGATGATTCTTTACAGAATTATGGTGATTTAATTCGTTTGGATGCGTTAGTTTTTGCTGTACAGCGCCCCGTCCAGAATTGGAGCATTCATAAAGAACTGTTCCAATAATCTCCCTTGACTGAGCTGTTGTACTGGGGTTATTCAATTCCTTCTCTAAATATTCAAGAGAAACATCCCCTCGAACAATACCTGAAAATACAACATTTAATATAAGTAACAATATTGATCAGAATCATACTAATATCAAACACCCAAGTAAAAATGGCCATATGAGTAATGCCTCCATTTAAAATATTTGTATACCCTAGCAGAGGTTATTATAATTTTGTCTCCGACCCAACAAAGTATATATATTCTGAATCAGCATGAATAGCCGAGTCAATATAGCGATGTCCGAGAGACTTCTCAGTTTGAAAGCCATCGTCATGAAACTTTACACAGACCCTTCTTTTTTGCTGCAGGCAGAACATATGTCGGAACCGGCAGAATCGGGCCACTATAACATATAGCTGCCATTGACACTGCCAAACTTATCCAAACCAAGTCTCTAAAGAGACAATCTGACTAAAATTGGTCCAAATCGGACAACTATATCACATAGCTGCCATAGAATGTGAAATGAGATTTTGTATGAAAACTTTTTGTTTATACAAATATTACATCCAAACTAAGAGAGAGTTTTATTATACTTCCCATTATTTTATTAAAATCGGACCACATGTCTCCCATAGGAGCAATCAGACAAAAATAAAGTTTTGTATAACAATTAATTCCGGATAGGGTATATAGCTTCGGCACTCCGAAGATATCCGTTCTTTCTTGTTTGTTATAATTCTTATATTTTTTTTGCCTGAGTCCTTAGAGAACAATTTAGAATAATATAGTCGAGTACCCTGTACCAATAAAACACATTGTCATAAACACATATGCATCAAGCTGTTCAGAGGCAATAATATAGAGAGCAGAGCATTTATTTCCCCTTTGTTCAACAGTACGAAAATAGATTCTTGAACAATTTCTGAGGTTATTATATATTCGATCGTAGTGTGAAGTGTTTGTGTGTGTGGTTTCAAGAATTGAGATTCATTTTAAGCTTTGGCTTAACAAAATTTGTTTGTTTGCTGCTGCAAGATGCAACTGCAGAATTATTCACCAGATTGAGTCAAAATCTGGCCTGAAATGGACATGTGAATCCTGTAGGGATGTTGAAGGGGACATTATGGGTTTCATAAGTCAGATTAAAA
The DNA here is from genome assembly GCA_037075165.1 of Hirtodrosophila histrioides. Taxonomy (NCBI): domain Eukaryota; kingdom Metazoa; phylum Arthropoda; class Insecta; order Diptera; family Drosophilidae; genus Hirtodrosophila; species Hirtodrosophila histrioides. Next base: position 1,083,219 of record JBAMCL010000474.1, on the reverse strand, counting down.
GTGGCTTTGGTCGGTTTAAAAAATCTGTTCGACGGTTTCTTTGATTTGGAAAACGAATTTAAAAGCATGAAACATTTAACTGAGTCTCCAAAACGGAAGAAGCTAGTTATAGGCTGTCTATTGACTCCTAAGAACTCCAGTTCGCCACCCACGATCTATAAATTCAACCTGCCAGCACGGATTTGTGAAATAAAGATCTACTACCACTAACTTATTGGAATTTACTTCTCCAAGAGAAATGCAAACACTGATTTCAGTAAGGCTTTTGACGGAGTTATTCATACTCTTTTACTTGACAAGCTTCATCTTCTGGGATTTCCAAATAGCTTAATTCTTTGGATCTTTAACTAATTAACACTTAGAACCCAAAAGATTTATTTAAAAGACTTAGTCTGTCAGTCTGTTCATTTGAATCAAGTAACTTTACTTCCTGAGTACCACAAGAAAGTCATTTTGTCCCCTTATTATTTACGTCGTTCTTAAATGACCTTCCTTCTGTCATAAGTCGCTCTCTCGACGATGTTAAGCTATGTCTGTCATCTACTGATTTCCTATCTGGTCAAAGGTTGCAAACTGATCTTGACAGTTTTCAAGCCTGGTGTCGGGTAAATTTATTAAATCTTAATTGTGGTAAGTGTAATGCAATGTATGTTTATAGGTGAATGTCCTTTGGAAACCATTATATTTTTATGGTAAGCCGCTTGTTCGAATTGTTTCGGATGATGATTTGAGTATCCTTTTCGATCCCAAGCTTGAGTCTGGCAAGCAAATCTTTTCGTATTTTATGTTCTAATTATAACATTTATCATCTAACATATAATGCTACTTCTATTTTCCACTTATAACTTCACTTTTTGGTAATAGACATTAAGAGAAAATCAAAAAATAACTTACTCTGAAGCAAATGTTGAATCTCCATTCGTTTATGTGCTTGCAAAGGCAAAAGTCCAGATATGCTAGGATCATGAACGCAGGGCGTCAGTGTGGGAAGCAACTGATTTTGGGGAATCACTTCGATATTCCTATGTGGCATTGAATCAATCTTTTTAGCTCGTTGTTGATATGATTGTAAATCATCTTCCTTCATTTGTGAATCCTGACCGCGACCCATGTGTTGGTGACGATGTTCATGGACAATAGGACGATGACCGCTCCGCACCACTGGCACCTCCGTCATGGAGTGGTATGGCTCAGAGACTGGGTGCGTATTATTTTGGGAGCCCAACTGTTGCAAAAGTCTTTTAAAAGCTTCGGTGTCTCTGGTAGCAGGCTTTTCTGCTTGCTCTGCTTGAATTGACTGCTGTGCGTTTGCCATTGTGTTTATCATAGTATACTCAGGGCGCATATCCACTTTTGCCATTTGTGCTTCCAAATCCTTAACACTAGGTATTTCTTAATAAAAAAAAGCGAGAAAAATAGACTTGTAAACATACTACTTTCAGGCATTAAGAAACAAGAAATAATATTAGAAAGACGTGTATAATGTATACACGATTAGATATAAAAATATATCGGCATATGGTGCATAACTGTTAAAACCGCTGCTCCAATCGAAAACCACTTGTTCATACTTCAAGTGGCTCCAAGTTTTTACTCCCTGTACCCATAAAATGGGTAAAAAGGGGGTATTGGGTCTGTGCAACTGTATGTAACAGGCAGAATGAGACATTTCCGACTCTATATTTCGATTTGGCCATGTCCGTCTGTCTTTTTGTTCGGATGAACGCGTCACTCTTAATTTACTGTCCAAATTTTAAGTCGATCGAAAGAAGTTTCAGTGCGGCAGCAAGGGGGGAAGAAGCAGTACAGCCACGACTTAAAATGCCTTGCTTGCGCTGTTGCTTTGCTGTTGCTTGTGTATGTGCGTATTTGTGTGTGTGTGTGTGTGTGTGTGTGTGTAAGTGTACGAAGATGCGATCGGAAATTTGCGACCTGGGTACAGGGAGTTTTATAGTCGGGTATACTCGACTACGGCTTTCTTACTTGTTTTAAATTAATATTTGTGTATACAATTTATGATGCATAATGATCGGTGCGGTTTGTACTTTATATTGGTAAATCTGTGTTGTTAGTACTCTACGTGTTTTTCTGCAACACTATCTTTGGAAAGAGTTTAAAAAATATGTCCACATTTGTCCATCAAGCGACTATATACATATCCCAAGGAAATAAGGAAAAAATAAAAAAAAAAACCCCCCCACCAAAAAAAAACCAAAAAAAACCAAAAAAAAAAAAAAAAAACAAAAAAAAAAAAAAAAACAAACCTTTTCACCCCTTCCACCCCCCTTCTTTACCCCCTTCCAACCCCATCAATAAAAAAACCTTACACAAATATTACGTTCTTTAGGTGTTTTGTCATATTTTTCGTACGACTAACGTAACCATTTGAAATCCCATATGTACATGTTGTAAAGTAATTAATTGTTATCTCGTATCTTTACCTTTCTAGCACATAACCTATATCTAAGCAATGCCAGTCTGCTTTATTAATTTATACCAAAAACATTTTTGACCAATAATTCCTATAATTTCGATATGCTATAGTTGTCCGGTTTGGATCATATTTAACCAAAAATTTATTAGCACAACAACACTCCAAACCTGAAAGTTTGGTACACATGGCTTGAAAAACAAAAAATTTGAACATCGTGAAATTAAGAATAAAGGCGTTGCCACGCCCATTTTTCTATGCCAATTGCCAGTTAATATAATATTATTATTGGGCATACCGAATGCAAAAAATTAAACCAAAAAAACTTAATTCGTTCTCAAGTTATTAATTAATATTTTAATTGAAATGAAATGCGGTTTACTTTCGTCAATCGTCAGTAAACAAATATAGCGCAACATGATTTTCCCGCCCGCGGGGTTCAACTTTCCAATATCTTTGAAAGAAAAAATGTTTTCCACCAATTTTCCAACCGTGGAGATAAATTTGTCATAATCAGTATCGAATAATTTAATGTGTAGAGCTTGGAAAATGAGTTTGACCCCGGACCATACAACGGAGTTTCTCCCATACAACTTTGAGACCACAATTTTCCGCCCAAGGAGTGGATTTTCATAAATCGATAAAATATGTGTCAAATGATATTTTGTATAGATCTTAGTTTAAAGCCCGATTGGTTGGTAAACAAAATAGTTTCATACAACAGTTTTCCGAGATTTTGCACGCTTGTGGGTGGAATTTTCTAAAACCCAGTTTTAGTGTGCACTTTCGACGTAGATGGATCGTTATTTATAATTTATCTTTTTAAGTTTCCTTTAATTTGATCAATGTTTGATCATAATCGGTCGAAAATTTAGCCTTTGCATGTAAAACATTGCTGTTATAATATATAGTGCTTACCTTGTGAATCTAGCGTTGAAGAATCTCTTAAGGTTAACAATTCGTTGTTATTTGCTGTCTCTTTGGGTGCAAACCATCGGCTGAAGCGTGACGTTCCTGTAATCTCACCCTGCATCTCATTATCATTACACTGAAAAAACAAATGAAAATTGTATTCGATCGTAATGAAACTCGAATTTAATTAGTTATGGGTAATTATGTACGATTTGAAATAGATGGGATTGTGACCAAAAATTTGACTTAAATTCCGGCCATTCCGAAAGTTTCTTTTATAGCTGTGCTGGGCGCCCAAATCAGGAAGATTTTCGGTGACGACCAGTATGTTTAGGATAACCCAGCCATCCCGTATAGTTCTGAAAATTGTAGAATTCCACTCGCCTAATAAACATAACAGGAAATTTAAGTTTATAAGAAACTAGTCCTGATCAATAATATCTATGTCTACATCGATAAGATATTTATCTCGTGACATTGGGATGATCCTTGATCAGCATCAGCATCACACATGTAACCATGCCTTTCTGCGTCTTTATGAACGTGTAGATCTCAAAGACTATAAGCTAGAGATTTTTAGGTATATATATACATACGTAGGTCTCCAACCATACTCAGATCAAGTTTGATTCAAAAATTGTATACTCCCATAAAATCGATAAGCCCGATTTACTACCATATTTTTAAAAATAGTCTAGTTTAGAATTTTGGCGATCTATCTATTTCGAAAGGGTGCAACAAAAAACACAGATGTTTTTCAGTAAAACTATTTCCCAACTCCGTTTTTACCTGGATTTACCTTCCTAAGCCACAGCACACGTGTCTTGCCTTCGCCTACTTATATACATATAAGGTAAATATGCTGTATACTAACCATAAGTGTGTGGTCCATTGGATCCATGTTTAGAAAGGCGTCAAAATTAAATTCAACTTCTGATTTTGAATTTGTATTGTTTTGTTTACTTGACGGATGGTTCGACATAGTAATTTCATCAGAATCCTTTTTGTTACTATTCGGTTCGATTAAGTTTAAGCTGGCAATGCTACTTCGCCTTGACCCAGAAGTTTCTAATTGATTTGTCTTTAAGGCGAATTCCTTATTCGAATCTTCATTAGCATCTTTCGAATTGGCAGGACCCTCATCTTCCAAGTCTTCAAAGCCATGCAAATCGATTGTTTCATGCTGTGATGTTGGCCCAGCACTAAACCATTCTGGTTCATGCATTTGGTATAAGTTGGAGCGCTTGCCTCGGCCTTGAATAAGAGAGTCGCCAAAACTGAATTTATCCTTATTGGTTCGACGTCCGCCCTGAACATTCTTTTTCCCATCATTTTGTTCCCGAAAATCGACACCCCTGCGTTCGTTAACACGGCGATCCCGATCACGATCTCCCAAATTCTCGGTGGATCGTTCGGTATGCTTTGCACTAAATGTACGCTGGCGCTGTTGATTAATAATACTTCCATTTTGAGGTTTGTCTTTTTCCATATTAATTATAGCGGAGGAGTCCGCTTCCTGATTTTTATATTCCCAATTATCGTTTCGTGGCAATAGTCTGCCGCTTCCTATACGCCTCTCCTGAACATTTGCGCTTCCTCCCTGTCTTCCCGACATAAATGTGGGTGATAATGAAAGCAATTGTTCATTGCCTTGTATATTGTTTAAATGTTTTTCACTACGCTCCCACTCAGCTGCTGAAGTAACGCCTCTTCGCATAGGTGAGCCTAATGAATTGGTAGTGGGACGTATCTGACTTTTCAGATCGAAATTGGCTTGCGTAGTATTATTAGATGTGCTATTATCCTCTTCATAATTTGTTAAGGCATTTGTTTTATCATTTTGCGATTCATTGGCATCGATGCTTCCTCCCGATGCTAGTACGATTCGTCGCTTTGCGAATGCCGGCATTAAATGCGATGAGGAAATGCTCCGATGATCTATGTTGGATGATTTATAAGAAGTACTCAAGTTGCCTGTCGTTGGTGATACGTCTTCTCCTCCGATTTGATCGCTGGAAGTAAACCTTTGATAATAATTGTGTGCTCGCTCTCGGTTCCGTAAGGCGCGGCGAGAGCTTAGTAAGCCATTTGAACTTGTTAGGCTTGAATTTTCCCTTTCCGGAGACAAGCCAGATTTATTTCCATAGCTGTTGTTGCTGCTGCCCAAATTGGATGACAGTCCGTTTATTTTCCAAAAATTTAATGTTTGCAGATCAGTTCGATTCACACAACTGGGACGATGTCGTGCGCTACCTTCATATCGCATGGCCAGCAAATCGGCCCGTGAATACCTAAAGATTAAGGAAAAAGGTAAAAACATATTGCTGTCCATGTTAGAGTTGTGCAGTGTAGTTCAATTAAAGGAACAAGGTTAGTAGTTATTGCCGAACGAAGCCCTCGACATACATGTGTACATATATTGTAGTTCGTTCGATTGATTTGTTCCAGTTTGTTGTTTTTCAAAACATATAATAAATTTATAAGTACAACGAACTATAATCGGACTCTAAGGAACAAAAAACTATTATCGGACTCAAATAAACAAACGAATAAACGAACCATCTAGTTAAACGACAACCAGGGATGCATTTCGTTCGTAAAGTTAGTGAATAGTTCGATCGATATTAATCTGAACATGTCGATATCGAGCTATATAGCTCTAGTACATACGTAGGTGTATGTATACACGATAAAGTTATTTCATAAACTTTCTTCACATCTTCTCAGCATACAGAAACTTCATAGTTATGCTAGATTTCGAAGGTGAAGTTTACTTCATTTTCTTCGCTGCAAGCATAAACTTCATAAAGCAACTAAAAGAGGGAAAATTATCTGCTGAAGCCAACCTAACCTTATCGTGTAAGAGCGGTTTTTCTTTTCCTTTGTTGGGAAAATGTATGGAAAGGTCGGCCGGCCTTTCTTTATTCATCCCCACCAAAACAAAAGGTTATCGAAGCAAATTCATAGTGTAAATGCGGTGTATGTATGAACATATGTATGTATATTTAGTATGTGGATTGTGTTCGAGCGCTTATACAAACAAACATACACATATGTATGTATGTACATATAAATACATACATACATATCTATGTAAATACATTTGGAGAAAGCTTAAAATCATGTATCTATGCATGTAGTTTATTGTTTAAAAGTTGTTTGATTTATAATGAACAACAGAATACATATACACATTCGCATATATTCATACATACTATATACTCATGTACATACATACATACGTATGCGGGTAGAATTGCTTTTCGATAATTTCACATAACATACAAGCATTTAAGTATTGAATTTTTCAAAAAAAAGAGTCCATATGTGTGTAATGTCTTACCTTGGTGTATCTTTAACAATGTCCATTTTGTATCTTGTACTTTCGTCCCCGTCCAATTTTCTGCACTCTTTTTATAAACAGATATTGATATATGTACATATGTATGTATGTCCATATATACATATGCCGTCTTCACGCAATTTGCATAAGTATATACACACATTTACACATTGTATTGAACTACTCTTAGCAACATTGACGTATATCTTAATTTTTGGGTGTTTACTGTATAATTGGCTCGAATTATACTTAACAATCCAAGCTGATTACTTTAAATGGCTTTAAAACAACAACAAACCAACATACGTATGATGTATGTATGTACATACACACATATGTATAACAACAAAGTGAGAATTAAAACGCTACTGCTGATAAGTTTTCAGTGGTTGTTATTTGTTGCCTTAGATTCTGCTTATCATTTAAATATACGTGATTGTAAGCAATTTTACATATACATTCTACTAGTATTAATTTTCCATAAATTATTCACTTCTTAGAGTTTATATGCCAGTTCAATAGAACTGGTTCAGTCGAACTGGTCACTCAACTAGGGATGTAAGAACTTGCTATCGATATATATGAATACGATGTTTTAATTCAATATTTAAGCAACTATCTGGGTATGGTTTTGAGAGGTATCGGTCAAGTTAGTAAAACTATTTACTAGCATATAAACAAAATAAAAATTCTTTTTCAATAATCTAACATAATAATGTACATATAAACAACAACATTTGTATCCTTCTAGACGTGTTGTCATTACTTAATTCATTTGGCATTGCAGCACCCAATATGTAGGCAGCTGTAGTTTGTTATCGATCGATCGGCATATAAATGATATAGTGATTCAGTCAAGGTAACTCCAACACTGCCAAGTTATTTCAACATTCTTGTGCATAGTTTACAACGGAGCGAATAGGTCTTATAAAAAATAATACAGGCCAACTACATCGATCTAGCTCAAATGCATTTTCGAATACATTCTACATTACTTGATAATCAGTATAATCTCCTTTATAGTTCCATAAAAACGTAAAAACAAGAAAAGACGGCTATCTTACCGAAGCTATACATACATATATCCTAGCAGAATATAATTTTTATACAAAACTTAATATTCGCCTGATTGCTTCTATGGGAGCCATGTGGTCCGATTTTAATAAAATTATTGGAAACTATATGAAGTATAATAAAACTCTCACTTAGTTTGTATATGTACACAAAAAGTTTTTATACAATATCTCATTTTTCACCCGATTCTATTGCAGCTTTAGTCAGTTTTCATAGAAAAACATAGTTGTCACTCGATCATTCCTATGGCAGCTATATGTTATAGTGGCCCGATTCAGTCAGTTCCGACATATGTACTGCCTGCAGCAAAAAGAAGGGTCTGTACCAAGTTTTATTACGATAGCTTTGAAACTGAGAGACTAATTCGCATAGAAACAGACGGACATAGCAATATCTATTTAGCTATTCCTGCGGATTCAGTATCTTTCTATGTCTATATATGTATATACATACGCGTGTATGTATATAAAAGAGTTCAATCTCACGGACTGACTGGTGACATTTGGGCAGCCAAAACGGTAGAAGCTAGAAGACCGCAATTTTTACAGTACCTTCTTATTATAAAGTAAGGTGGAACTGTCGAAAATGGTTAAATATATATCTGGAAGTGTAAGAAAATTGTATTTGAAAATTGTATGAAAATCTCGGTATACGCCAGCTGCTACATAACAACGTGAAAGTGCAAAATAGATAAAATATCTCTCTTGAATCGCTCTCTCGGCCTTAAAACATAAGTGCGACTGAAATCGCTATATTGTTTATGTCTGTCGACTCTTCGTAGCTTTGCTATCGATCTACGGTAGATGGCGCGCTGCTGCTTAACATCATATGTTTTGCGCGTAATTCTTTAGTATAATGCCCCCATATAAAGCTTATGTCAAAATGTCTGATTTTGGTCTCAATATTGTCCGATATGCGTATATCGACACGATAGTTCTTCGTCTTTGTGTTGGAAACTCACCAGAGTTGCCAGACTGTTATAAATATAACCGCACAATTTTGAATTTGTTAATAATAGTGTTAAATGAAATGTGAATAACTCGTTTGATATAAATCTCGCGATTTATCGCTCTCTCGGCCCTAAAACTTAAAAGTGCGATTGAAATTGACAAATTGGTTTTGTCTCTCTGCTTTGATATCGCTCTACGGTAGATGGCGCGCTGCTGCTGCAGTCCATTATTTTTGTTCTATTACGATTTGGATAATTTTAAGCATTTAAGTTTATTAATTAATTGTGTACCGTCTTAATTATGCTGCTGGGCCGATTTACCACATAATAACAATATTATTATTATTATGAAGTAGTAAATCGGAACAGCTGCATTCGCATTATCGATTGTTGATCGATTTTCCAATGTGGCGGTCGGTTGATATTTGTTATTAATAATCTATATATATAAAAGAGTTCGTGCTGACTGACTGACTGATTGGCAATCATCACACAGCCCAAACCGTAAAAGCTAGTATCCTGAAATTTTCACAGTAGGTTCTCATCTATGCTTTCTGATCGTGATTTTCTTGTAGTTCTTGGTGATTTTAATATTACCGAAGCTAACTGGATTTATAGTCCTGATTCCAATGTGTTGACTCCCACGACTCAGCACGATTTTATTGATAATTTGTTTGGGATGTCATTGTGTCAAATCAATGGTATCCCAAATTCTTTACTTAAAATGCTTGATCTTATTTTTGTCTTGGATTCCTCCTTCTATTCTGTCTCCCGTACTGTACCCATGTCCACTCCTGAAGATCCTTACCACCCATCCTTGGAAGTGTTGATTGACTTACCAGCCAGGGTGCCAAGGCCCGTGCTTGGTGTCGTTGGGCCACTTGTATGTACTGTTCGTTAGTACATCAACGTCCGAAAGATGAAGAAAGTCCACGGGACTTAAAAAAAATTGCACCCACAAACGTGGAAAATCGGAAAAAGTCTTGTATGAAACTTTTTTAATTATCGTCCAATTGGGTTAAAATTCATTTTCAAAGCAAACAATATGATACGTATATCACCGATTTCGGAAAATTCAGCCCTATGGTCGAAAAATCGATGGAAAACTCTGGCATTTGACATTTTTCATTTTCATGCGAATGGCTTCAAACTCATATTCATGGTTCTATAGGAAAACATGATGGTAATAGATTGTGGAAAATTCGCGGAAGAACTGCTGTATGAAACTGTTTTGATTATCGTCCGATTGACTTCAAACTTATTTTACAACTTTTCTGTTTATCATCCAATTATTTTGAACCTAATTTTCAAAGCAACTCACATTAAATAATTCGACACATGTGCTAAAGCCGTTGAAATATGCATGCCCACGGAAAAGGGATGAAGTCTGGAATTCAGCATTTTCGTTTTTCATACGAATGGCTTCATACTAATTTCATTTGCTGGCAATACAACGGGCGGAAAATTGTTGGAAAGCTTTAGTCCAGACTCAGTATTATACTTAGAATTGGCTTCAAAAGCCAAAATCCATGAAAATCCATATTATATTTATGTGTATTTCTTCTGGTTGACGAAAGTAGTCAAATTCAAAATAATGCACTTTCATCTAAATATTTCGCCGGGCAAGGTCGGGGAATTACCGGCTAGTATATAATATAACAACGTATTTCCCCAGTGCACAGGGCTTACGCAAACAGAATGCGATAAATGTAGGGTTGCGCTGTTTTAACAAAGGAAATAATAGTTTAAAAGCTTTCGTTTGAATTAAGAACAGACTTTTTACCACCCTTCCGCTATTTTCCGGATGTTAGTATTATTCTTCTAAGTTCATCAAAAATATTTTAAAGGAGTACGTTGCTTTGATGCTCACGAGAGAGTAGCGGTCGTTTCGTTGGTTGTGCGCCGAGAAGTGTGAGGTAAGTTTTCCGCGAACGCGTTGGCCGCACCAGGTGCCATATGTTTTACTGACTGGAACGGCTCTCTGTGGCTGTTGGCCTCTTGATCTTTCTAGTGACTTGCCATAGATTGTGATGGGGTCTTAGTTTTTCCAAGAAGGAGTCAAAATCACTATCCCTCAGAGTGATTAACGTCTCTTTTAAAGCCTTAGCGGCTCTATTCAGCGCTGACTTATCCCTGGGGCTCCTTGTAAGAAACCAGACAAATCGGAGAACAGGTCCTCTTCCGTTACTGTCTATATTTGCCCTCGGTTCACGCCATGGGATATGGTGAAGTCCAGCACTTCTGGCACCTTATGGGCAGTAGTATGTTGGCGCACAACTGGAGTGGGAGCTTAGATTTTTGGACTGGTTCTGCGTCTACAGCGCTTGTCCATTGGAATTGCTGACTCTGGAGCTCCACCAGGAATGTTTAACGTTAAAGTCACCGCCTATGACAAATCTGTGACCAAGTCTATCTATCAGCTACCCAAGCTCCTCGGCTCTCGCATTGTGCCTCGGTAGAAGTAGCAGCAATTGTCAGCAATTGTAGCAGGTAGCAGCAATTGTCAGGTCTACACGACACTAATTTTATTATTTAAAATAGGTGGCAGCTCTATATATTTTATATTGCTTCTTATAAGTATTGGCACTCCGCTTCGAGCTCTTGAGTCGAGATGGTTGGCATGTATGAGGTCGTATCCATTCATGGACAAGTGCGATTTTGAGGAGGAAAGCGTCTCATCTAGCAGCAATTCGATTTTGTTGGTCTTGTAATAGTGCTCGACCTCCGGCCTGCTTTTGCACAAGCCGTTCGCATTCGATAAAGTTATTCTCAAATCTATTTGCATAGGTTAGACATTACTATAGCTAGCGTCTTCGTCATCTGGCTGGACATTTTGTCAAGCATTCGCTCCATCATCGCCTCCAATCGCGCGACCGGTGTATCTAGATAATTGTCGGGCCTTAAGTCTGTTGGAGAGCCTGATTAGCTTCGTTGTTGTTGCAACCTCTAACAGCATTGACGAAGCTGTTGTTAGGGCTGACTCGTGGCGATGGATTGCCCGGTGCTGCCCTGCTTGCCTGATTCTGAGTCCTGGACGTCCTTGGAGATGCAGGTTCCTGTTCTTTTTGTATGCTATTCATTCTGTATCTGAGGCGCCTTGGTCACCTTCGCAGTGGAGGCAAAGGCCGGGTCTTTTTTGCCTGTGTTGGATGAGAGGTCACCCCCGCATTTGACGCCTCTCTCCTCAAGACTGCAATATCGTTATGTGTGCCCGCAGCCTTGGCAGCGATAGCAGTGTACCACATCATTTGATACATCTTATTAATTTCATTAAGGAAATTCTTCAACACCGTGTAACTAGTCTTGTCCTTGATCATCACCCGAATGTTGTTGTCCTTGGTCGCATTGTAGGTAATCTCATTGCCCTCTCCAAGGACCTCGGCAATTGCGCTGGCAAACACCTTGATATTCGTCACATCGTGGATGAGAATTGGGGGAGGCTTGATGAGCTTTTGAGGTGCGATTTCATCCTCTTTGGAACTGTCGTCTTCCATGGACCATGGACCGCAAACCTGTTGTTGCCAAGCCCGGTCCTTGCTGCTGAACTGCTGCTGGGCCCATATCGTGGTCGATTACTGCTTACGTGCAGGCTTCGTTTAAGGTTCAGTTCCTGAACTGGAGTCGTCGGAATCGGTTGAGTTATCCGGTATGTTAGCCTTTTTCCGCTTGCTTGATCCATTTGTCTTTAGGTTTGTGTTGGCTGGTGTTGCCGAGGGATCGGGGGGTACCAAATCGTGGCGGTTTGAGGTGCCCGAGTTCTGTTTTTGATGAATTGAATAGTTTAATATCGATAGTTAATGCGCAGCGAAAAAGGAGCCAAATTGTATCATGTGGCAACCCGTTTTGTCAGCTTTGTGCTGTCAAACTAAAATTATACATACACATACACATACACACTCACTGAGCCTAAGATTTATTGTTTAGTTGTTTGTTGGATGGTTGTTGTTTTTTGTTCATGTTTTTTCACAAATTATGATTACGCGCACTGGCACGCACATTTTTGTAGTCACTAAGTGGACTTGTCCTTAAATATGCAATATTAAGCAATATTAAACTGGTGCACAAAACACACGTGTGAGCACGACACGTGGTGTTGCCAGACTTAGGTTTAATGTAATGTACGAATTTTAACTTTTATTAGTTTAATAAATTTATTGGACCTTAAACTTTATAAAATAGGCATATCTTAGTGCTTTTTTAACCAATTAAATGAAAATTGTACATTAAAAAATGGTTTTAATCAGCGCCACTCTCGTTAGCTCTTCCAGTTGTATCAATGCAATAGAATTGTCTAAGTGTGTTGGGGCTCGGTTGTCGGTGGTGGCGCTGACGAAAAGAATTTAAGTGGGACTTCAAAAATACTGGAAACGTGACACGCTGCTGAATATGTAAGCTGGGTGGAGTAGAAAATAGCTTATCCATTCCATTTTTTTTAATATATTGAAGGTCTTTTTGTTGATTTGAACACTTTCGCCGTGACAGTCTTTTTATCGCATCCTAAAAAGAAGTAAAGTTTTCTTTAAATACTTTAAATATATAGCAGTAAAATAAATATTTTAAACAGAAGGAATAGAAGATGGAAGTAGTCAACGGTATGCCGAAGATTAAATTCCCTAGGAGAAATTAAATGCGAAATATTGAATAATTGAAACTTGCACAAAATGTATGTATGGTATACATAAGCCTACAAGCCCAAATTGCTAACTCAAGCCATTTTACTTAGACCGAGGGACAGACAGACAGATGTACAAGGTTAGCTCGGTTCAAGTGTTGATCGAAATTTCCCCCATCTATATTATAAACGCATTTTTGTTTTGTAATGGCGATTTTTAAAAAGAAAACTACGCGATCTGAAGATCCTGACCAATCTGGTAGCAATCTCTTAATACGCCAGCAGTGCCCCACGAAATATATAGATTAAAATGCATTATGTTGAATTCTACTACTACTATCGTCAACCGTAAGAAATACACAAAAATAGCGTAACAAAGTTTTCCCCCCGCGGGGGCAGACTTTCCTAAATAGTTGAGCCAAATGCTTGTATGGCTTGCTAGCACTTTATGCTCGTATTTGTGTATGTGTAAACGGGTATACTCGACTAGAGCAGCGTTTCCTAAACTGTGGTTCGCAGCCCGCGAAAAAAAACGTACAAAATTAAATACAAATTTGAAATGCAATTGTATATTTTTACATCAGATAAGCCAAAGACTTCAATACTACAAGATGGGCAACGCAGTAAAAAATAATGACATAAGGGCAGCTTCCATTCTGTAAAATAGATAGGGCTCGAAATGGGGCATTCGGAATTTTTTTCATTAGGTGGGTCGCGGTAAATGTTTAAGTCCCATACCGGGCCGCGGCCTATTGGAAAACAGTGGACTATTTTGTATTTTTAAGGCTTATTCCGGACATATCTATGTACTATATCACTAATTGCATAGGCGTGATAATTCTTGTATGAATTTGTTTATTGTGTACTGATTACATAGGCTATATGTATTGTTAAATGGTTAATTGGTTTGTTTGCCTTTTGAGATTTTTGAAACTACTTGTTTGTTTAGACATTTATCTTGTATCGAGACATTACTTACCTCATTATTTTTTGTGAAAGCTGGGCGTACTTCCTCTTCCGCATTCAAAGAAATTGATGAATTCCTATCCTTTTCATTATTGTGAACCTTACGATTTGAGCGGCTAATGTTAAAGTCATATGAGCAAATATTTGATTTGATATCAAATTGGTCTTCGGCATCTGTTGTAAATCCATCCACATCAACATCGACATTTGGGCTTCCAGAATGGGAATGACTTGCACTGAGGGATGCGATGTCTTCTGGTGAGTGGGGGCATCCTACGCTGAAAGCATCAGCATCGTTCATTACTTGTGCTTGTGCCTCATCTTCTGTTGTTTCAATATCGACTACTTCGTCATCATCTTCATCAGTGTTCCTGGAATTGCTCGGATTGCCGAACGGCATCGGATCTGAGAACGATGATTTGTCTGAGTTATTTTTATTAATCGAATCTAAAGTGAGCTGATTACTATCTAGTGACGTAAAGTCTGCCTGTTCATTTTCTGGGCACAATTGGACCGAATCCAGGATTGGTGCGAAAGCACTCGAAGCGGAATTAAAAATTGCAGCCGACGGTAACCTGTGTGAGGCTTCCGTAATGCTATTATGAGTAAACACCGTTGTAGTTCTCGTCGATTGCGTTGGACTAATGTAAACATTGCTATTGGTAAAGTCATTAGAGCGCGTTGCATATAACGAGGTTGATACTATGGCTGCCGAGGCAACTACAGGCTTAAACGCTGAAGAGCTTAATAATGATGGTATACTGAAATCGGAGAGATCCGTATTGGCAGTATCTGAGATCTTTCGATGATTTTTGATTGCACCGCAGTTTCCGGAATGCGGCTCGTTTTTTATATTAAATGGTTGCTGTTCCATCAGACGAAGCCCCGTTCCAGTTGTGGAGGATGCACTATTATCCGATCTGACCCAGGGTATCGGACACGACTCAAACCCATTAATCGACTCGCTGCAATTTAACTTTTTCGTTGAACTCTGTTGGTTTTGTTGCTGCCACATAGTATAGTCAACCACAAAATTTCTAGAAAGTGGCATTATGGACAAATCGTGCTCGTTTCGTAATGATTGCAGGGGGGATAAGACCGACGAGCGGTGTAAATTGAAGGGCACACCGACGGTAGCAGCTACTGCCGTGACTCCGACTACAGCAGCCGCAGCTGCTACTGTGCTATAGTTGTATGGGTGCTCGATAGACGTCTTAGCACATGACGACTCCTCACATCGGGATAGCTTTGGATCAGTATCACAATTGTCCGGAGAATTGCATGCACTTTCTACGGTGCCGTTGGTTTTCGCTGATGAGCCCGGGGAGTTCTGATTTCGATTGTTATTGTGGCAGCCGACAAGTCGCTTCCTGGTGCCACCGTTAAACATAGCTTTCACATCTTCCCAGGCATAAATAATCTTCTCCTCTTGCTCATGTCCACTGAGTGTCATATGGCGACGCCAGGAATTAAAATTGGCAGCATCGGGCTGAATATATCGGTCGTTTGTGGTAATACGATGTGAGTGAAATATGAATTTATTTGGAGAGAAGAACATTCCACAATAGGTACACTTAATGCATTTGGCACGTGACGAATTATAACGAGAAGGCAAGAACGATCCACGGCAGCCCCATGCGCACTTATGCTGTACGTTAAACGCGAAATCATCTGGTAATCTGGGAGGCGTATTATCTCCCAGAAAACTCTTACACAGCCGCTCAGCTTCTCTGCGTGTTATCATCCCGCATCTTCGCGAACTCACTGGCATTGCTCCGGCTCTCCTCAGTATTTCCAGCTGCACAGGTGTGCATTGCACGCAGGTTATTCCAAGTGCCACGCGTCGATTGTGTATCTCATTATAGCTGAATTGCTTTAAGAGAGTATTTGATATCTGCGCCAAGCAAAGACGCTCTTGTCCTTCAATGTACAATGACACAATGGGTATACCATAAAGCAGAACTGAGCTGACCTAAAAGAAATAGAAATAGTTTTTTCAATTGAGAAAAGAAGAAATACTTTGTTGTGTGTTCATTTAATCTACATTCGTCTAAAATAAAAAGTAGTCGAGTTATCCGACTATTAGACACCCTCTACCCAACTCTGAAATTCCTAAACTCATCTTTGTACTCACGTATAATTAGCGAAGCAGTTTAAGCAGTGAAGCAAGCAGAGCATTTCAATTAGCATGGGCGCTGCGGTTGCCCTCAACTCGGCACTGTGACACTAGCTTTTTGGATATCTGCGGTGTTTATTATTCGATCGGAATACAATCTTACATATCTTAAAAATTGTCAATATAAATAGTTTTAAAGGATTTTTGGTGGTTGGGAACCCCTCCCCGGTGTAAATACAAAATCTCAAATAAGTGCTGGTTAATTTGACATTTTCTAAATGTCATTATTATACTATGTTCCGGAAGGGAAAAATAGTATATTGGGTTTGCGAAATGTCCGTCTGTCCGTCTGTCCGTCCGTCCGTCTGTCCGTATGAACGCAATTTTTCTGCCTTTATCTTTGAGCTAGAGCAACCAAATTTGGTACACATGTTGGTGTATATCGTCAGTTTATAAAGTGTCAAGATCAGCCCAATGAGATGCCAGAGCTAAAATGTTCATATGTGACTTTTAGTATAAGTTATACTTATTTGTTGCAATAATAAACAATTTTAAAATAACAATGACAGCCGCTCTATGTCATTTTTATACATGTACGTGGTTTCGCTGACTGCAGTTTACATTGCGCAGTGGCAAACATGGCTAAGTCACAGAGTTTGAAGCAGTAGGAACTACTCAGCAACGGATCTCGAGTTCGAGTCCCCGAAGGATGGTGGAATTGGGTTGGCATTTTTATACTATGTTCCCGATGGGAAAAATAGTATATTGGGTTTGCGAAATGTCCGTCTGTCCGTATGAACGCAATTTTTTTGCCTTTATCTTTGAGCTAGAGCAACCAAATTTGGTACACATGTTGGTGTATATCATCAGTTTATAAAGTGTCAAGAATAGCCCTTTCCTTACACATATAGTTTTAACACTAATGAAGAGTAAGCATTTTCACTTTAATAGCTATATTGTGTACATTAATCCTATAAATAAATGCATACACGTCGACGAAAGTGTTTTGATTTCTTATAATTGTACCTAATTTGCGTATAAGCGTCACCTAAAAAGCATGCAACCCTGCCTAGATTTCTCTCCATGTATTATTAAATTATAATTATCAATTTTATAGTCTCTTAAGATCGACGACTTCATATATTCAGACAGGCTCACGGATTTGGCCAGTTTGATTCGACTGTTAGTACTGTTCTAGGATATATGTATACATTTTATAGGGTTGGAAATGATTCCATCTGCCTTTTAGATACAGTTGCACAGTTTCATTGCATACTTTTAATCACTTTATGGGTACAAGTTTGGGAGGCGAAGGGAAATCTTAGCATGCCTTTTAACGATTCTAACTGTTTATTAATAATAAAGCAAATAATCAAATTGTGGCAATGGTTTTTTTTTTAAATATCTTCTTGAATATGTACAGAATCATATACAAGCTCAAAACCACGCACTCCCGGCAATATTTTTAAAAGTCAACCAAAAGTTCAAAAAGTACCAAATGTTATAGATTTTTCTTTTGGAAAATTACTTCAAACTTGACGAGCTCCACAGTCTAAAACAAGAAAGAATGCTAAAGTCGAGTATACCCGACTACAAAGCTCCCTGTACCCAGGTCGAAAATTTCTGATCGCATCTGCGTGCACTTACACATACACAAAGCCGTACACACACAAGCGACAGCACACACCGTCTGTCTGTCCGTATGTATGAACGCAAGGATCTCAGCAACTATAAGAGCTAGAGACACCAAATTTGGAATGTAGGTTCGTGTATAGCGGGAGCAGGTCAAGTTTATTTTTGATCTCAGATATCTTACCCCGTTCCCCCGCAAATCGATCAAAACGTTTTACAGCCACAGTTTTATAGAACTAGCTTTGGGATTTGGCATGTACACTACTTTGGTCACTCTTACACACGAAAGTTATTCAACGAACAAGATTCAGGACTGGAGCGAGGGGGGGAAGAAGAAGCACAGCCACGACTTAAAATGCCTTGCGTACGCTGTGGCTCGCGTGTGTGCGGCTTTCTGTATGTGTGCGTGCATGTGTAAGTGAACTAACATTTGATTGGAAGTTTTAGACCTGAGTACGGGGAGTTTTGTAGTCGGGTATACTCGGCTATGGCATTCTTACATTGTTAAACAGTCTTTGATTGGACCCTTTTTAAGAGATATGGGGCCGCTGTACCCCATACTGAAACACCATACCTCCAAATGGGCTGAATCATCGACTTAAATAACAAAACCTTGCTAGCGAGGCGCAATTTGGACCTGGGTCGAAGGAGCCAATCCATGCGTTTGAACCTTGTGTTAATTGTCCCTATAATTTTACATACATGCTGCTTTCATGTGAAGCCTCTATCTAGACATAGCCCGAGGTATTTTTGCGAGGTCACCACCTTCATAACCACCCCATCTAAACATATAGCCGGGCAAGAATCACGCCTTTTTGTGAATGTCATCTGTACAGACTTATCCCGCGAGATACAGATATTCCACTGCTTTGCCCAGCTCTGAAATTTGTTAGTGAATTTCTGCAGACGTCGACTTGCTGTTGCAGGGGAGGCGCTGAAGCAAATGGCGGTAGTGTTATCAGCATAAACTAAAAAAAAATTTTTTTTAAAATTTAAAAAAAATATATATATATGTACCTCCAAAATGATAAATTGTAGTGGACTCCCTTGAATTCTTGAGAATCGCAGAGAAGGGCGGTCAATTAAGAAAACTAAAAAAAAAAAATATTTTTTTTAAAAAAAAATAATTTAAAAAAAAATAATAATTAAAAAAAAAAAAATAATTAAAAAAATAATAATAATTAAAAAAAAAACAATAATTAAAAAAAAAATAATAATTAAAAAAAAAACAATAATTAAAAAAAAAATAATAATTAAAAAAAAAATAATAATTAAAAAAAAAACAAAATAAATTTAAAAAAAAATATACCTCCAAGATGATAAATTGTAGTGGACTCCCTTGAATTCTTGAGAATCGCAGAGAAGGGCGGTCAAATAAGAAAACTATGTTTTGTATGAATAACTTTGTTGTTTATAAAGATATCTTCACCAAACTCATCCAAACCGAGTTTCTAACGAGTTTATACAACCTGACCAAATTTGATCAAAATCGGGTCACTATATCATATAGCTGCCATAGGAACGATCGGGTAAAAAATGCAATCTGACCAAATTTCGTCAAAATCGAACCACTATTTCGCTATATCAAACTATTTGTTAATGCAAAGTGAGAGTTTTATTATACTTCATATGGTTTCCTATAATTTCATAAAAATCGCATCACATGGCTTCCATACAAGCAATCAGACAAAAATTAAGTTTTGTATAAAAATTAATTCCTGCTAGGGTATATAGCTTCGGCAATCCGAAGATAGCCCTCCTTTCTTGTTTAAATGTAAAATAGTAAAAATATTAAAAATCTGCAACATTTGATTTTCTGGTATGAATAAAATACAAATGCCAATATAATAAAAAATATATAAGGAAACATTTTGCTTGGAAATTGGTGTAGTTTTATCAAAATTAGCTTATGTATATATTAAGTTTGTCTTTAGTTAACATCTGCGAACGCTGTAAATATGTAGATCCTGGATTATTAAACCTAATACATGGTTAGGTTAGATCGCAAGGTGACGATCACAACCAAGACATAGTTGTTGCTGAGATCCTTGCGTTCATACATACGGACAGACAGACGGACAGACAGACGGACATGGCCAAATCGAAATCTCTTTTGATACTGATCAAGAATATATATACTTTATAGGGTCGGAGATGACTCCTTCTGCCTGTTACATACATTTGCGCAAATCCAATATCCCCTTTTTTACCTATTTTGTGGGTACAGGGAGTAAAAAATGTTCTTCAAATATAAAACCTTCTACTTCAACCGATTATTTATTCAAAAATATAAACATTTTTCTCGAACGCGCGGAAAATTGGGGTACGCTCTTGTGTGTATTTCTTTCGATTGACGAAAGTAGTAAAATTCAATATAATGCATTTAAATCTATATATTTCGCCGGGCAACGCTGGGCTTTCACCAGCTAGTTACTTATGTATATCTCTATAAAAATATGTATTCATGCCATTAAATGACAGGAAAGTTTGTTCTGCCACCTCCAATTGGATGCCAACTTTTTATTTTATATCAAATAAACAATCAAAGCACGTAAACTACAATACCTCAAGGGAAACATTTGTCGTTTTTCAACGTGTTTTATGTGTATGGGAAACACACCCCTAAATTGAACTTTAAGTACCTTTTTTATTATTTTGATCACGGTATTAACATTTTCACAATATAGACTGTAAATGGTAAACTTACATATGAATTCTTTTTCCTTGCTGGGAACGCAACCTGCAGTGAAAGACCTTTATAAGTTTTGAATTCTTTTTTTATCGGATAATCGGGTGCAAAGTATAAGACAGTGATGCCGAAACAATTAAACAAAATTACATAGGCCTATCTGTTTGTTCAGCATTAAGTTTATCGGTGAACATGATTGAGTTCAGGTAGCGTTTACCACCTATCGGTGGTCATATATATTTAAGTAGGTATGTAAATAGCGGTTATTGTATTGAATATCTATTTATATAAAAGAGTTCGTGCTGACTGACTGACTGACTGATTGGCAATCATCGCACAGCCCAAACCATAAGAGCTAGGATGCTGAAATTTTCACAGTAGGTTCCATCTATAATAAAAGTGCACACAACAAGCGTGGAAAATCGCGGAAAACTGTTGTATAAAACTTTTTTGTTTACCATCCAATCAGCTTCAAACTCATTTTCAAGGTTCTACATAAAAATTTATTTGACAAATATTTCATCGATTTTGGAAAATCCACCCCCATGGGTGGAAAATGGGGGTCTCAAGGTTGTATGGGCGAAAGTCTAATTTTAGTCCGACCACCTTCAAATTAATTCTCAAAGCTATTCACGTAAAATAATTTGACATGAGTATCAGCGATTTTGGGAAATTCGACCACATGGTCGGAAAATCGGTGGAAAACTCTGGCATTCGACATTTTTAGTTTTCATGCGATTGGCTTCAAACTCATTTTCAAGGTTCTATGTGCAGAAATAATAGGCGCGGTGTCCAAAGATTTTGGAAAATCTACCCACAAAGTCGGAAAATTCGTGGAAAACTGTTGTATGAAACTTTTTTGATTATCGTCCGATTGGCTTCGAACTCATTTTGCAAGCACTTTACATAAAATAATTCGACACGTGTATCACCGATTATTTTTAAGTCAGCCCTATGCTCGGAAAATTTGTGGAAAAGTCTGTCCCTCGACATTTTAAAATTGTATGTGATTGGCTTCAAACTCATTTTCAAGGTTCTACCCAAACACATAATAGGCGCGGTGTCCAAAGATTTTGGAAAATCTATCCCTAAGGTCGGAAAATACGCGGAAAACTGTTCTATGAATTTTTTTTTGATTATCGTTCAATTGACTTCAAACTCATTTTCAATCTTCTGTTTATCATTCAATCATTTTGAAACTAATTTTCAAAGCACCTCACATTAAATAATTCGTCACATGTGCTCCCGGTTTTGAAAAATACACGTGGCTTTATACTAATTTCTAAATATAAATACAAAAACGTCGGTACTTTGCGGGCAATACAACGGGCAGAAAACAGTTGGAAAGATTTAATTTGGATTCTTAGTATTATTGTTGGCTTAAAATGCCAAATGATTTTGGAAAATCTACTCCGTGTCGCCACGGGCGGGAAATGAAAGTCAAGGACAAATGAGTGGGACATTTTTTGATGTTTTTTTTTTCAAAGACATTTTCATAGCCCTACACTGAAAACATTAGTCACGTGGCTCAACTATTTAGTTGTATTTCTTACGGTTAACGAAAGTAGTCAAATTCAAGAAAAAAAAATGCATTTTCATCTAAATATTTCCCCGGGCAAGGCCGGGATATTACCTGCTAGTATATATATAAAAGAGTTCAACCTGAAATCGCCATATTTCTTATGTCTCTCAGAGTCTGCCTAGGCTTTGCTATCGATGATGCATATAGATGGCGCACTACTGCTTGATATAATCATTTTGATTTTGTGGGTAATTCTTTAGTATAGCGGCCTCATACAAGGACTGCTTGAAAATGTCTGACTTTGGACTAAAATGACGCATCTCAAAATTAGAAAGCAAATTCTGGCGGCGGAAGAAGACTTTATTGTCGAAATAATGTAATGAATGCAAATAGAAGCTTACCGATATGCGTATATCGACACAATAGTTGATCGTTTTAGAATAGAAATAAATCAAAAATTTTGAGGTCGTGCTATACTTTAACAATGGGAATAATTGTTTTATAAATTTTGAATTAATACAGACTTCTTTGCACCATTCCGCTATTTTCTGGATGTTGGAATTATTTTTCCATCATTTTGTTCTCTTGGACGTTGATATACAAAAACGGGCAGTACATTCAAGTGGCCCAACGACACTAAGCAAAGGCTTATTAACGCGCGAGCCCAGGCAAAATGCAACCCTCCTGCCGCCCAACCGACCAAGTGGCGCGCCGTATAACGTGCGGTAACAAAAATCGCGGACAGATAAAAAAGTACAAGCTAAATAAAATTTAAACATAAATTAAACAATAGACAAAAAGTAACTATAGATTACGCAGATTAAACATATTTTAAAGGACTACGCCCACCTGTCACCGCGGCCGGGAAATGGGGGTCAACGTCAGATGAGATGAGAATATTTGTTTAGTTATATCAACTTCAAAATCATTGTCACAGCCCTCACAACAAATTATTAAGCATTTGGCTCAAGAATTTAGGAAATTCCACCCCGACGGGAGGGTTAGTTGTGATACGCTATTTTTGTGTATTTCGAACTGTTGACGAAAGTAGTCAAATTACACATAATGCATTCTAATATAAATATTTCGCCGGGCAAAGCTGGTGTTTCAGTTGTTGCTAGTTATTTTATAAGTTTGCAGGGGTATTTAATCTTCTGCGCTTGGAATCAAGCCTGCAAGACAATTTAAAGCCGAACCGTCAGAAATGTGTACGTGTTTTCTTGTATGCTTGCATGTAAATACTAAATAAACATGTAAAAACGAATCTAATATGGCGAGGCGCGAACAAAATCCCGAGATTCAAGAGCTTAACCACGAGTTCCGAGAACCGAATTCAAGGGTGAGACATTAGTTTGAATTGTGAGTCTGTCCGCTAAAAATTGTATTGGGTTGCGGTAGCTTTTTATGCTTGACTCATTTAAAAAAATAAATTTTTACAAAAATCGAATAAATCGAATATAAGAAAGATTAATCAGCTAAATGTTTGCATAGATTGCATTAAAAAATAAAGAGAGAGTTAAGATCAACGCACGTGATTTGATTTTTGAGATACGGATATTTGGCTGTTTTCCATTCCATTAGGTGACGTTAAAGGCCGAGTAGATTTTTGAATAGACTCAGGGAATGCCATGTAGTCCTAGTTCTGAAATAGAAAAATTCAAAAGCGGTTACCATTAGACGTAAAACGTTCTCAATATTTGTATACTCTAAATTTTAATTTTTTAAAGTTTATAAAGAGTCGAGATCTTTTTCGAGATATTTTCTAGAAATGTATAGCTACAATTATCAAATTCGACACACAGACTACTGATGACCTTTGACAACTTTGCTCCCAACTATTTTTGCCTATCCCACCCCTTCCCCCAATGATGAGGACAGATATCACAGACTGGAAATAGAGTATACTGAAGTTAAAAAGTCTAACTGCACTGTTATTCCATGGAGCTCTGAAAATTAGTTTGAAGCCGATTGGATGGTAATCAAAAATTTGCATACAACTTTCATCAAAAATCCGCCTTAGTGTGCATTAAGGCAAATGGAAACTATTATTTCTTGGTGGCACTCTGAAATAATTTTGGAAAAATTCCGTCCGGAAGTGAGTGAAAAATGACTGAAAATTGTGAGAAAATCTCATGAAAATCAGCAGCTTACTGCATAAGAGCGTGAGAGTGCGGCTTACTTCGCACTGCTGAGTGCGATTGAAATAGCGATATTGTGTATGCTTTGATTTCCATTGCCCCTAAATGGAGCCCAATTGTGGTTCAAATTATCGAGCGATAGAACGCGCTACTGAAGACGTCACACAAATGAGCAAGCATTGTTTTTGTTTAATAGAGGACACTTAAACTCTGCAAATATATATGAAGTACATAAATTCCTTTTCATCTGGACTTGTCCGTCTGTCTGTCCATCTGAACTCCTTTCTGCCCGTCCGGATGAACCTGTCGATATCAGACCGCGACACACCAAATTTGAAATGAGGTTCATGCATACGCAGCTCAAGTTTATTTCCGATTTCAGATATCTCCCCCCGTTCCCCGCAACGGAAGGACTCTAGAATGATTTCTCCCAAGGCGGCGGCTTGTAGAGTGTTTTGGAGTATTTTAATGGCATTGATGTCATTGATAAAACAAATTTTCAAAGCGATTTATTTTAATTTTTATTTATATATTGATTGTAATTAACTTTCCGATGGAACCTTCGATAGCATTGATGTTTTCAACTAACATTGTCGAAACTATCAATTGGTGGCACATTGGTGTCTTGAAACCCCCAAATCAAATCTGATACATTCCAAATGTGATGACTCTTGCTCTAAGTCTCTAATATCGATGCGTGTTTCCCGACGGTCAAGTATAATCTTAAAAGTGTTTGTTATCCCATCTGTAAAAACCAATAGAGAATATATTTTGTGCGATATAATTTTGTTAGAAATTTATTCAATCTATATGCGAATCCGGCCCTTATGTGAAACGCCCACATTCAATTATATTATGCGTGTGAATGGCATAATTGAAAAGGAGATTGTCCCTGGAGACAATTCGTTAAAGATAATAAGGTTACAAAAAAAATTACAAAGCACAGATTGTTAAGCTTAATGCCACTGTATTCCATACTTCGTCTGCTTATAGCGCAAACAAAAAGCGAAACAAATGATTACGAGACTTCTTAACTTGCAAGGGGCGGAAGGGAGCCACCAGAGGGTTGAACGAATTACAAACCAGTGAGGTAAATAATGACAAAATTATGTTAGTATTTAGAAAAACAGCAGATTGTTAACAATCTGGCAGATGTACTTAGATAGTCAGTAAAAATAAATCGGGGATGTTTGCTCAAGGTTAGGGAATTTTTAACGGGGTTGTTCTTACAATAACAGTTACATGTTCGACACCATTCGTTCGACGTATAATATTTGATTTCCTTTTCTATCTATAGTATATACAAAACACTTTAGCCAGACTGACTGACTGATTGATAGAAGCGAGAATTCATTACAATTCTTAAATTAGCTTCCGCTTATATCGTAGGTTGGCAGTCTAAAATGATTTCCAGAGAAATCTGTCCTAAAAAGTGCAAATTCACATAAAACTGTTGTCTGAAAAAAATTCTTTTTTAAAGATCTATACAAAAAATCGTTCGGAAAACATATCACCGATTTTGAAAAATCCGCCCCCGTGGTCAAAAAATGGGGGTCTTGTTGTATGGGCCAAAGTCAAATTTTAGTCCAACCAGATTAAAACTCATTTTCAAACCTGTACACATTAAATAATTCGATTCGTGCCATACCGATTTTGGAAAATTCACCCACACCGATGGAAAATTGGTTAAAAAATTGCAATCGACATTATGTGCCTACACACAATTCCACACAACAAGAAAAAACCTTATGAAGCAGATTTGGGTCGGGCGAACACGGGCTAGAATTTGTATAGGCAAACAAGTTGTTATACAGAATGTCATGTTTCATTCGATTGTTCCTATAGTAGTAGAAAGAGATGAAATTTCAAATTAGTAAGTTGGGTCCACATATCTTCATAAACAATAACACTTTTCATATAGCTCAGTTTTGAACCCATATAGTGGTCCATAGTGACCACATTTTCTTTCGACATATGTATTGTTTTATTATTATTATATCTCTAAAACTGAAAGACTTGACTAGAGGCAGACGGACAACGCTATATCGCCTCGGCTATTGATGCTGATAAAGAAAATAGGATTAGCAAGAATAAGAATGTCTCCTTCAATACGTTACACATTCGGCGACAAAATGTAATACCCTTAACAAGATCTTAAATATCGAAATATAACTATGATTTCAATTTTAGAATTTGTTTCCTTAAGAATTATGTGTTCTTAGTCAGCGAGGTACTTTTATGAATATTGGAATGTACACCTAGAAAAATAAATTCCATAGAATTCAGAAAACTACCATATAGTAAAATTCATCCTAAAAGCCAGAAAAAATTTCTGTTTACTAGAAATAATTTCAAATTTAAGAAATATGCTTCTTAAATTAAGAAAAAAAATAATGTAAGCTGCCTGTGGCAACAAAAGTATGGCGACTTTAAACATTTAACGGCATTTATTTTTCTGAGTGTACCCTTATTTTTGCCCAACGCAGTACACATGCTGAAGCCGGCAAGTTAGGATCCCTTTAACTATCTGCCGTAATTCTGAGCTTCATTATATCCTATATTAATGGGGATCTACGCATAACAAAAGCCGTAAAAGATATATTTATGAACCTAACACATTAGTTTACTTTTATGAGAAAACCACATTTGCGTGTATTTCTTGTATATTGTTGATCAATAGCCGTGCAGATGTGGAGAGACCCCAAATTTGGAATGTATACTAGCAGGCGCAGATGTGTTCGAAAGGTTTAGACTTGGATAGTCGGGTATACTCGACTAGAGCTTTCTTACTAGTTACATTTAACACACTCTCAATACAGTTTTGCGCGAACTACATTTTCCGCCCGAATGTGTGGAAATTTTTTCCGATAATTCAATAACAATGCCTTCAAACTAAGTTTCAAGCTGATTTGACGATAATAATTGTGCTCAATCTACCTTGACATTTTCCATTTTCCGTTCGTGGGCAGTAGATTTTCGAAAATCAATTAACACTACCCTTAATTGTTTTCTGTGTAGAGCTTTGAATTTTATTTTGACGCTGATCGGAAGCAAAGTGACGTTGGCTTATACCACCTTCAGATCCGAAATACCCCCAGGGTAACCGCCCTGGATAACCAAAAATCGAAAAAACACACGTGTGAGATCATTTTTTGTATAGATCTTTGAAGATGAAGTGTAGTTTAGTCATAAATTAAATATAGTTTTGTCCTTTTACCTTCAATGTAACTAACTATACAACACAACTTTATATGACTTCCAATTATTAAAACTCGAAGGACTACTTTGGGGACATCTAAGAAGATCCGCATTTCGTTAAGCTAAATACATACACAAGCACATTTACAGTCATCCCACAACATTTGTGTTTCCAATGCATTGCCTAATTGATAAGTACTGCAAACAGGTAAAGGTGGCAACGCAAGGCCAATGCAATTACCTTAAATTAATTTAAGTGCTTTGTTTATATGTATATAAGGCGTGCTGTAGTG
Source organism: Hirtodrosophila histrioides (assembly GCA_037075165.1). Classification (NCBI taxonomy): domain Eukaryota; kingdom Metazoa; phylum Arthropoda; class Insecta; order Diptera; family Drosophilidae; genus Hirtodrosophila; species Hirtodrosophila histrioides. The sequence continues at coordinate 1,055,344 of JBAMCL010000474.1, read as the reverse complement.
TGTCACTGTTGTCCTGTTGCTTGCCCAGGTCTCATATTTCAGTTTAAAAAACAAAGTGTGGAACGAGCATGTACACAACTACAGAAACACATAATCGTGGCTACATGTGTGTATGTGTGTATACAAATAGGATATTGAAATTGAAAACGATTACAGTACGGCCCAGTGGTGGTGGTGCGACCCCGAAAGTGGTGGTTGAAATTTGAAAGCATATGCCCTTTGACGAATGCGAATACGAATTCGAGTTGGAGTACAGAGGCAGATAAAGACTAAAATACCCACTGATGAGTTGGCAATAATTCGGTTGAGTGGTTACTGTCAACAGGCAAATAATAGGTGTTCCATTTGGGGGCGGGTAATCATTATTACACTGATGCCGTACCGGTGCCGGTGCCGGTGCCGGTGCCGGTGCCAGTGATGGTCTTTTGTTTACACGTTAAACATCATGCATATTTAATTGGGTTAAATTGCTGGACGATTAACATTTGGAAATGAAATGCGCGGATAATTGAGTTTACTTTGTCTAATTACAAGTGTTTTGCCAAAGGTAAGTACCCATAGTAGCCAAAGCAAAGCTGCATTTAGCAGATTACATATTTTATGTTAAGTGAGCGTATGTACAATACACTTACTATATAAAACATGCTTATTGATAATTTTTTGCCATATGACAGTATGACAGCAGCACCCAAATTTTCAATCGTATGCTTACAGGCTATAATATCTTGTATATATTTATTTTTATAATTTATAAATTTAGATTTTGGTGGTGCCCAAATATGCACATATTAAAAACTTTAACATGCTATGCCGATTTTTTATTACCCTAACATAACAAACATGTTTTTATTACAAAAACTAAATCCTAGACTGATTGCTATACGACCAACCATTCGTAGACCTCAATATACCGCCACGGGGACGCAATCTTTCTAATCTGCGAGTTGCACGTTAAATAATTTTTACTCCCTGTACCCATAAAATGGCTAAAAAGGGGGTACTAAATCTGTGCAAATGTATGTAACAGGCAGAAGGAGACATCGCCGACCCTATAAAGTATATATGTACATATTTGCTTGATCAGTATCAAAAGAAATTTCGATTTGGCCATGTCCGTCTGTCTGTCCGTCTGTCTGTCTGTCCGTCTGTCCGTCTGTCTGTCTGTCCGTCTGTCCGTCTGTCTGTCTGTCCGTATGAACGCGTCGATCTCAGCAACTATAAGAGCTAGAGACACCAAATTGGGAATGTAGGTTCCTGTATACCATACATAGATCGTTTGTTTCCGATCTCAGTTATTGCCCCCCGTACCCCCGCAAATCGATCAAAACATTTTACAGCCAGAGTTTTAAAGATATCGCTTTGGGATTTGGCATGTACACTACGTCGGTCACTCTTAATCTACTGTGCAAATTTTAAGTCGATCGGATAATAAACACGGAAGTTATTCAACGAACAAGATTCAGTACTGGAGCGAGGGGGGAAGAAGAAGCACAGCCACGACTTAAAATGCCTTGCGTACGCTGTGGCTCGCGTGTGTGTGTGTATGCTTTGTGTATGTGTGCGTGCATGTGTAAGAGACGAACATGTGATTGGAAGTTTTAGACCTGGGTACAGGGAGTTTCGTAGTCGGGTATACTCGACTAGAGCATTCTTACTTGTTACTCCCTGTACCCATAAAATGGGTAAAAAGGGGGTATTGGATTTGTGCAAAAGTATGTAACAGGCAGAAGGAGACATCTCCGACCCTATATAGTATATATATTCATGATCAGTATCAAAAGAGATTTCGATTTGGCCATGTCCGTCCGTCTGTCCGTCTGTCTGTCTGTCCGTCTGTCTGTCTGTCCTTATGAACGCGTCGATCTCAGCAACTTTAAGAGTTAGAGCCACCAAATTTGGAATGTAGCTTCCTGTATACCATACATAGATCGTTTGTTTCCAATCTCAGATATCTCCCCTCGTTCCCCCACAAATCGATCAAAACGTTTTACAGCCACACTTTTAAAGATATAGCTTTGCGATTTGGCATGTACAATACTTAAGTTACTCTCAACATACTGTCCAAATTTCGAGTCGATCGGATAATAAACAAGGAAGTTATTTAACAAACAATATTCAGTACTGTAACGAGGTGGGGGGGGGGGGGGGAAGAAGCAGCACAGCTACGACTTAAAATGCCTCGTTGCGCTGTCGCCTTGCTGTCGCTTGTGTATGTGCGTCGGGTATACTCGACTACAACATTCTTACTTGTTTAAATACCACAGTAGGCTTTTCTAATACTTTATTAGAGAGACAAACAAATTATATCAAGGTAGGCTTGCTTAAAACATGGTACGGAAGAATATAAATAATATTTATAAACAGTTCGGTTTTGAATTATGAATGGGTGTCAATGTCAAATGTGTGTGAATATGTTTTTTATTAGATTGACTCCAAAATCTTGTTCAAAGCTCTATACAAGTAAGACTGATATAGTCGAGTATACCCGACTACGAAACTCCCTGTACCCAAGTCTATAACTTCCAAACATATCTTCGCACACTGACACATACACAAATGACAGTGCAAGCAAGGCATTTTAAGAAGCTGCTGTTTCGCCCGCTCTGCAGTACTGAATCTATAACATATAGCAGCCATCGGAATGATCGGTCGATAAATCCAAACTCAACAATTGAGAGCTTTATTATGATGAATGAACGCGTCGATCTTAGGAGCTACATATAAGAGCTAGAGACACCAAATTTGAAATATAGGAGTCTATAGGAGTAACATACGCAGATTATTTTGTTTTTTTTTTATCGTCTCCAAAGCCATTTTCAAAGCTCTACACCAAAAATTATTCAAACTCAAAAAATGCATTATTCTTTCCGCATCTCTTCTAGTTTTCTATTTTCTATTTCAGTTTTCTGATGACTCCAGGGATCTTCTGCAGACTACTTTTGGGCTTATCAAACTTCAAGACAAAGGTGTTGCACTATATCAAAAAAGAAAGAAAGCCCAAGTCGAGTTTACCCGACTACGAGACGCCCTGTACCCAAGTAGATTTAAAAAAGTCGGTAAACACCGTGATACCTATGCTAGCTATAAAAATTAGTTTGAAGCTGATCACTAAGATTAGAATCTCGCCTATATAGTTTTGACGCCCATATTCCATAATCCGTCAGGCGACATCGGCGAAACATTTCGAATGAGTTTTTGTCCACATCTTTGAAAATCAGTTTCAGTTTAAACAAAAAAGTGTCTACAAATTTTCCGTCTTAGTTTGCACTTTCGTGTAAATCCGTCAGTCAATCAGTTAGGACGAACTCATTTATATATATTGATCATAACATCCATTTGGTTTGATTGCTTCAATGGCAGCTATTTAAGTCCGATGTAATCAATTTGTATTAGCTAACCTCAATATATTGATGAAGAAAAGGAAGATATTTACAACAATTTTGTTTCCATCCATTCCTTAACTTTAAAGACTGAATTACTAATTATCATTTGATTTCGAATCAACTTAACATGCACATACCGTTACATACCATATTTGGTGTCCCTATCTCTTGTAGCCACCGAGATCCTTGTCTTTATACATACGGACGGTCAGATACACAGACGGACAGGGTTAGATCGATATATATATCGATATATATATACTTTCTACGATCAGAGACGCCTCCTTCCGCCCGTTACAAACATTTGCACAAAATCCAATATACTCGTTTTACCCATTTTTACTGGGTTCAGGGTATAACAATCGTCACAACAGATTGTGAGAATGCAAGGCCGAATACTATTTTTGTCCGATATTTGTTTCAATAAATAGATGAAATGAGCACCTTGTTTGAGTTTAAGTATTATATATTAGTAACCAGCAGTTGTTAGGCAATATGTGTCCATATTTTTAAAAATTGTATTATTATTTTTTTAGAGCATGCACTTTTCTTATACCATTTCAATTATGCCGTTGAATTTGCGCAATTTCAGGAAATCTCGCGGCACGGAATATCCACGAAGACTGAATATGAAAGCGTTTTTATTTCCGTTCGTCTGACTACTTTGGAGTTACCATGCCAAATGCAACCATGGGAATGTCCAATAAATAAACAGCAGATAGGAACATCAACCAATGAGAGCAGGTTTCGAATGCTTTCAAGCACTGTATACTCTGCAGGAAGGAGAGTAGTTCTGTATATCTGGCTCGGTACTCGCCAATTAGAGTAAGATTCACAGTATGGGCGTGTTTCAAATTGGATACGCATGCGCTCCTTGTAACACACCCTTCAAGGATAACAATGAATTCCAACACTTACCTTTACTTCCTCATCTCGCGCCTATAATTTGCACATAACACGTATTTTGTATTTTGAATTCAACGAACTGTGAATATTGCTTTTAATTTAATTAACTTTTCCAACAAAATTGTGGCATGAAAATTAAATTAAGCTATTAGGAAGGAGACGTGACAGCGGGTACATATACACATGTATAGGGTGAACATGTAATAAGATTTTAATCACTCTCGTATGTATTAATAGCTTACCTTTGCATTGGCTAGTTAATCAGTTGTGAGTTTGGTGACGAATTCATCTTGTCATTTATTGAACTGATACATTTTTACATGGTTATTAGCTTATACAATGGCATAGGCTGCATAATTGGCGATCCCACATAGATTAATTCCTTTGCGCATTCTCATATATCCTGCTTCACCCCACAGTTCTCCCCACCAGTTCTTAAGGATCCAGTAGTCTTTGTCAAATCCAATCACTAGCATGGCATGATTCACAGAACTTGAAGCACAGGTCAAATCGTCATAAATACCATCACTGTAAAAATAATAGGTGAAAAGTAATAAAAACTTGTGTGTATGGACCGATAACATCGAGTGTGATCTTTTCGTAGGCACTAGTGAGATCTTTTCACTAACGATTCTATCAAAATATTGTGACTAAGCCATGATTTCAAATCGTATTTTAAGAAGCATTCAGTAAGATTATCGTTTTGTGAATTTTATTTCGATATTTCTCCGTAATCCATATCAAATCCGCTAAACGTACGGTTTTGGTACGGACCTGGATAGACTGATTTGGCTGTTCATGCTGATCAATAATATACACAATACAAGATCTCAGATGACTCCCTTTCCTGTTATAGCTTTGCACAACCTTATTAAAAATTGGATTCTCAGTGTTAAGATTATATAAGTATACTAGCAGGTAAAATCCCGGCCTTGCCCGGGGAAATATTTAGATGAAAGTGCATGTTTATACTACTTATATTCCCGAAGGGAAAATAGTATATTGGATTTGCGCAATATCCGTCTGTCCGTTTGAGCGCAATTTTTTTATCTTTATCTTTGAGCTAGAGCAACCAAACTTGGTACACATGTTGTTTCAATTTATGAAGTGTCAAGATCGCACCCACACCCCACCCGTCCTCAAATATTTAGGGAAAAACCTATATCTTCCACATTTTTAAAGCTATACTCACCAAATTTGGTATACATACTAATGTTGACCCCCTGGACAAATTTGCATCAAAAATGTTTGGATTTTTGGATATTTGGAAATTAGTATGATGCCAAGTGCTTTTTTCTAAACAGGTAGCACATGTGTCGAATTATTTAATGTGAGGTGCTTTGAAAATTATTACCTACTATTTTTTCCAATAAAAGATTGAAAATGAATTGAAATTTAAAAATGTCGAGTGAAAGACTTTTCCACAAATTTTTTGAGCATAGGGCTGAATTTCCAATAATCGGTTATACACTTGTCGAATTATTTTATGTAAAGAGCTTTCAAAATGAGCTTGAAGTCAATCGGCCGATAATAAAAAAAAGTTTCATACGACAGTTTTCCGCGAATTTTCCGACCTTGAGGGTAGATTTACCAAAATCTTGAGAGTAGATTTTCCAAAATCTTTGATCACCACGTCTATTCTGCCTTTGTGTAGAACTTTGAAAATGAGTTTGAAGCCAATCGCATGAAAACTAAAAATGTGGAATACCAGAGTATTCCACAGTTTTTGCGATCATTTGGTGGATTTTCCAAAATCGCTTATACATGTGTCGAATTATTCTACGTGAAGAGCTTTGAAAATGAATTTGAAGTTGATCGGACTGAAACTAGACTTTCGCCCATACAACCTTGAGACCCCCATTTTCCGCCCATGGGGGTGGATTTTCCAAAATCGTTTACGCCGTTTACCGTTCTCGTTTCTTTCCTTTCTTAGAATGTGTGAGTTAAGATACTACAGAGACACTCTCACGATCATTCAGATTTTCGTAACAGTGCATCATACGAAATGACTTAAATCACACGACAGCTCAGCTTCGAGTCAATGAGTCCGAAAAATGAATGTAGTATCATAAGGAATTGAAATTATCATTTGACGAACACACATTCATCGTTTTGAACGTGTGCACAGTGTTTTTTTTTTTTTTTTGACTGTTAACACGATTCAGTGTGCACTTGTGCAGGGCTCTACTTCCTATTATACAGTAAGTGGGAACTGAAAAAACTCACCGTCTAAATGCAAGAGATTTTTTTTCAGTAGTTTTCAAGAAGAAGAACGAAAAAACTAGCGAGTTTAAATCATCGTGTAAATGCGGACTTATAAAACAGCATATATTTGAATTAGGTAATATTAGTTTAAAATAAAATGTGAATAATTTGTTTAATATAAATCGCGCGATTTGTTTATCTCGCAGCCTGTGCATATGCGATGCTCTCGATCTACAGTAAATAGTGCGCTAGTGCTGGAGTCAATTATTTTTGTGAAACCACGATTTGGTTAATTTTAATGATTCAACTTTATTAATTAATTACGTTGCTTTTTAGTTAATAGACTGCGAATGCTGCTGGTCCGATTTACTAGAAATTAACATTATTAATCACATTCGCATTCATATAATGATCAATTATCGATGGCGGCCGGTTGATATTTGTTAGTAATAACTTTGCCGCCAAATTTGGCAGTTTTTTATTTTTGCTGACTGCAGTGTACATAAGCGTAGTGCACGGTATTTGCGCAAGCAGAATGCGATAAATGTGGGGTCGCGAATTGTTTCAACAATGGAAATAATTATTTTAAAATTATAAAAAAAAACAATTGATAGAAAATTGAGTTTTTATATAAAATAAAACACATTGATGCAAGGGTGTATAGCTTGGGCGCACTGCAGATATCCGCTCTTTCTTGTATATATACTCACCCCTGAAGCTAGAGCAACCAAACATGGAAGAAATGTCTATATATACGCGCAGTTTATTCATTGAATCTTATCGGTCTTGCTTACCAGACTAACAATAATTTTTCAAACGGGGGACTAAACCTTTATAGTAAGGGAATCACATTTTAACTGTTCTCTTTTGTTGTGTTTGATTATCATTAATACTATGCTATATCTTACCTATATAATTGAAACGTTTTTGGAGTTGCGTTGATAGATACGGCAATAGGCCCAATATGTGCGACAGCTGCTTGAATTGCGTTTTCATCATTGGCTGGCAAAATGGCCCAAGACGTCACATTGACCACAGCCAGTTCCCTTACAAATTGGCATTTTCCCTTCTGCAAAAGAAATTGATCGCTTGTGAGTTTGTGAATATATACTGGTATGCCATGTTGAAATGATAATACGCGAGAATAATTCAAGTTGAAGTCAGCTTTTTAATGAAAGCCGATACAATCTATATATATAAAAGAGTTCGTGCTGACTGACTGACTGACTGACTGACTGATTGATTGGCAATCATCGCACAGCCCAAACCATAAGAGCTAGGATGCTGAAATTTTCACAGTAGGTTCCATCTATGATGAAAGTGCACACTAAGACGGGATTTTGGAAAATTCCACCCACAAGCGTGGAAAATCGCGGAAAACTATTGTATGAACTTTTTTATTTACCATCCAATCAGGTTCAAACTCATTTTCAGAGATCTACACAAAAATTCATATGACACATATTTCACCGATTTTGGGAAATCCACCCCCATGGGTGGAAAATGGGGGTCTCAAGGTTGTATGGGCGAAAGTCTAATTTTATTCCGATCACCAAATTCATTTTCAAAGCTCTTCACGTAAAATAATTCGACACGTGTATCAGCGATTTTGGGAAATTCGACCACATGGTCGGAAAATCGGTGGAAAAGTCTGGCATTCGACATTTTTAGTTTTCATGCGATTGGCTTCAAACTCATTTTCAAGGTTCTATGGGAAAGTTCACGGAAAACTGTTGTATGAATTTTGTTTTTATTATATTCCAATTGACTTCAAACTTCTGTTTATCATTCAATCATTTTGAAACTAATTTTCAAAGCACCTCACATTAAATAATTCGTCACATGTGCTACCGGTTTTGAAAAATATAAATAAATACTAAAACCTCGGTACTTTGCAGGCAATACAACGGGCGGAAATGAGTTGGAAAGATTTAATCTGGATTCTTAGTATTATTCTTGAAATTGGCTTAAAATGCCAAATGATTTTGGAAAATCTACTCCGTGTCGCCACGGGCGGGAAATGGAAGTCAAGGACAAATGAGTGGGACATTTTTTTGTTGTTTTTTTTTTCAAAGACATTTACATAGCCCTACACTGAAAACATTAGTCACGTGGCTCAACTATTTAGTTGTATATCTTACGGTTGATGAAAGCAGTCAAATTCAAGAAAAAAATGCATTTTCATCTAAATATTTCCCCGGGCAAGGCCGGGATATTATCTGCTAGTTTGTCATATGCATCAACACCCAAAATTATATAAATAAAGTACAGAAGGAAATGTTCTTATCCTTAAAGATTACATTTTCTTTCATTTAAGCGTTTAAGTATTTTTTTGGCTATAGCGCGATATGTAATTTTACCTGTTACACATTGTGTATCAGTCAATAAATAAATCGAAAATGGGTTAGCTCCTAGGTAGCTCCTGCACAGCTGTACCGCGAGTAATTAAATGTTAAATGTTAAATTCCACCAAACAGGAAGGAATATAAAAAAGTCTAGTTTAGTATGGATAAGATTATCAGATTTTATTATTTAGAGCTTAACACTAATCCCATACTGTCTGACAGATTTTGACAAATATCAGATTACTAAATCGTACGGCTACAATCTTTGTATGCAAGTAGTTAGGTTTCATTTACCGGAGTTTTTCGTGACACTACATGGGAAAAATATTACTTTCGGTTTCCAACAAAAGAAAATTTTAGCGATTTAAAGCCCTGGACACACGGTGGTGCGTTTATATACTGTATTTCACTATACGTATACAAAATATACAGATGGTCTTCACACTACGTATATATTTTCCCGTAGAGTAGTATATTTTGCTAAATGCTAAAAGTAAAATTTACAATCAAGCGCCAGTATGATTCTGCCAAGCCAAACACTACACGTATAGGTATAGAAATATCCATTTCTGTTGGTAAAGTTCTTTACTTTTCAGTATAGTAAGAAATTGCCATTCACTTATGTTTGGTTTATATACGGTTTATACTGTTAACAAAGAAAATTTTGAGGAAAAGAGTATATTCGGATTGTGCAATGTCTACCTGTCGCATGAACGCAATTTTTCCCAATGCGCAACCAAGCTTGGTACTACCCTCGAGGTTTTCCACCCCCACCCTGTGGGGTACAGGTAAAGTCACCAACTTTGACATACAGATTACAGTTTTTCACGTCCCGTTCCGATTATATATATAGCCAAATTATTAGATGGGAAACAGAGTACTCTGCAGTCGAGAGCTTCCGACTGCACATTCTTGCTTGTTCAAAATATACTCTTTATACACACATATGTACGTGTGATGAACTCATATCAAAGTGACTAAATATCATTTTACCTTTGATGCATATTTGTAGTCAAGCGATCTCATGAGACCCCCCGTAGCTTGAAGATATCTTAGCGTGTTGCGCAATGAACCTCCGATACATCCTTGATTGCCAAATGATATACTACAGTCGACAATTTGTTGTTGACTCAATCCCAGGATTTTTGCGGTGCGCTTGAAAATCTGTCCCTCGATACTTTCAGCTATACTAAAAGCATAGCAGGAACCACAGCTTTGTTGATTATGTGACGGTGTAATAAATCCTTTTTTGCGCCAGTCCAAACTTTCAGGAACATTATTCATTAGCGTAGATCCGACTATGTCTGCCATGTTATCTATCGTAGCATTCGGTTGGTTTCGTAATAAACGTAAATAACCCTTTAAGTACGAATCGGTGCTCTATAAATAAAGGGTTGTAAATGTGTTATTAGAAGTAATTATTTACTGATATTTTATTGTTTGCTTTTCCATATCTAGTATAAATGAAATATTTTAGATTTCGGTGCGTCAAACAACAACAATAATGTACAACAGTTCAACCTGACTGACTGACTGACTGACTGACTGACTGATTGGTGATATTTGGGCAGCCCAAACGGTAGAAGCTAGAAGCCTGCAAGTTTTACCGCAACTTCTTATTATAAAATTGGCTGGAACTGCCGAAAAAATGTTTAAATATATATAGGGAAGAATAAGAAAATTGTATTTGAAAATTGTATAAAAAACTCGGTATGCGCCAGCTGCTACATAACAACGTGAAAGTGCAAAAGAGATAAAAAATCTCTCTTGAATCGCTCTCTCGCCCTTAAAACATGTATTTAATCCTCGGCACCGTGAAGATATAAGGTAGATATAGAATCATGCCTCATTTGTAGAGATAATTACCATATCAGCCATAGCGTTTGTTGCTAATCTGAAGCTGCTTTTTCCACTTTCATACTGTTTATTGTGTTCGTTGACAACCTTCTGGTTTTCCTTATAAGCTTTAAAGCTGCGAGTTTCATCATAGACACGTGAAAAAGTTTTGTTGTTAATTTTCTGAAATAATTTGTATATAGTAGTCGTCACAATTTATTGATCTTCTGAAGAGACCTAATGTACATTGTAGCCTCCCTCAGGTATATATTTTCTGCGTACTGAAAACTTCCAATAAAGCACTCCAAAATTACGAGGCTTGGGAGGAGAACAATTTGCTGCAGCTTTCAGGCTTAACGCCCTCATTCATGACCACAACGGCGTACATTACGTCTTTTCAGAGGTTATTCAAATGTTGTAATCATTAATTTTGATTTGAGCATACCTTAAAATGTTCGAATTCGTCATTTTGTAATTGGTCTAATTCGATTTCTTGACATACAATTACATTTTCCGTTACGAGTAGTATAAAACAAATGCAATATAATATTACAGCGTTCTGCATAGCTGCAAGTAAAGAAATGAAAAGAAAATATTAAAAGGGATTGGTATTTCTTATTCGTACACCACATTGTGCAATTGCAATTCAGCAAATTTTGATTTTAAATACGAGTACATGCATACATATGTATGTTGTATGTATGTGCATGTGTAGCCCCCAGAAAATCAAATATCAGGAGCGTACGTTAATTTTTTTACTTAGTTGGGCGGGGCGCTATTAAAATACTTGTGGGCCCACCAGACTTACTTGTAATGTCTTAAAGTACAATATCCCCCTGTCCAATTTTGACCCTGCTCGTATTAGAGCTAAAACAACCAAATGTTCTTGTTATAAACGCTATTAAAGAAATATCCGAATTATTTCAAGTAGAGAACTACCGAATCACTAGTTACCTGGTGTTAATTCCTAAACAGATTAATTTCAACGACTTTACCTGGGGAATTTTACGTGGAGGTCTCATAACTGATAACTGATAACTTGTATAGTCGCTCTGTATTACCAATCCGAAACGAATCGCTAAGAAGTAGTAGCTTCCGATATTCTAGTACTAGTAACTACAATTACTACCCACAGGTACGAGTGTATGTATATTTGCAAGGGTATTTTGTAATCGACACCCGAAGAAAAGTGTTCTTTGTACTTCTTTTGTATTGGTTCCGATTATTATTATTGGGTTGCATGACAACCAAATCCGCACAGGAGAATTTCGATTTGCAGGGTAGTTTTTCTGACTATGTAGTACATAGAGGTATGCTCAAAACCTGAATTCAACGCAAATTAAGTGGCAGGGTAATAAGTATCGTTAATTGGTTATTAAACCTAATTTGGTCGTGTGTCGAGCATTAACTTTATGACCACCAGCATCCCACCACTTTGCAACTTTGTAACAAACGAACGTGTAAGAATCTTGCACTTTGTAATGCTCGATAAGGAAATACTCTGTACTTTATGACGTTGATTATACATTTTTGTTTGAATTGTGATCTTAGTATTAAATAACTTATTAATTATACTAAAAATGTTTCAACACACGTATGTAAATAAAGTATTGTATATTTACTGCGAAGCAGAATATAATGGTATTACCTCAGGGCTCATTCGTGGAAATATAAATTATTATAATATGTTACAAGTATATTGTACCCCCTAATTTAAATCCATACTACTTAGCAGGTGTTGCCCGGCTTCGCCCGCGCCTAACTCTTCTTCATAAAGTTATTTTTACTTAATTTACCCATAAAATGGGTAAAAAGAGGGTGTTAAATCTATGCAATGATGAGGCATATGATTACGTAATCTATCTAAGAGACTTTTTCACCAATTTTGTTTTCAAATTTCGGAAGAAATCAATTTTTAATGATTACGTAATCATAGGCGGGAGGTCAGTCAAATGATTACGCTTGATTACATGGGGCCTCCCCCCATGTATAAAAAAAAGGCAAAAACTTGATTACGTAAAATGTGGACGACCCCTTAACAGATTTGACGAAAATAATTTTGGTCTTCCCACCCACTCCCCCGCAAATGAAGGAAATGCAACTGTCAAACACCTGTAGGGTCGTATGTAACCGACAACAGAATACTCGGTGTCAAGTCAATTTTGTTATTTGTGGGTTGGGAACAAGACGTGAAATAACAGTAGCCTGTATGTCAAATTGTATTACTCTACCCGTACAGATGTGGGAGTTATAGATTTTGTTCATTTGTGGTGTAGGGGATGGGAGTGGCAAAATTTGCTTGATTCATTTCATTGACCAACCGAAAGCCCACGTGATTCTATGGAAACAACTCTTAGAGTCTTAAAATGCACACTAATGGTTTCGCAAATCAAACAACTATGAGCAGAAGTTTCGAACAAGATTCAAACTATGATAAGAAAAAGATTTTGGACAACTAGTACATGCCTGATAGTAAATACAACAGCTTATTTTAAAAACAAGTAAGAATGCTGGACATAGACATCGAGTTTTCTTTTGATACTAACCAAGAATACATGTGTTTATAGGGTCGGAGACCCCACTCTATGGGTACAGGGAGTAAAAAAAGTTGGTGCGTCTAACCTATGACCAGAAGTGTATATATATGGTATAAATAAGTGCATACATCTTTAGTAAAAATTGTTTGAATGAATCATGCCTTAGTAATCAATGAATGATTTGTGTTAACTCAAGGAACGATGTTGTTCTTAATTTGTGTATAATTTCTCTCTAAATATCTCTCTGTTAGTTAGTATAGGGGCTTGCTGCTTCTATCTAACTATTATGAAATTTTCAGGACACTGAAAAATTAGGCACAGATGCTTAAAGCAAAGTGAGGCTACATTCGCTTGAGTCCCCCATAGAAATTTTTTCATTGTATGAGATGCGCCTTCTGTATGACTTTATATTCTTTGGTATAACATTCGTTATTATAATGCATGAAAATAGTCAAGCAAATTCAAATGCTGTTAAAGTATCTATATTCTTGATCAGTATCAATACTCGAGTCAATCTGGCCCTGCCCACCTGCCTTCCCGCATGAGTCCAAATTTGGCGTGTAGGTTCCTTCTGGATGACAGTGCATGGATTTTCGTCGGGTTCTAGTTTCGTTCTTCTTCCTTACATAAACACAGAATAGATTGAAGAAACTGTTTTTATACTGCCGAGCCGAATTGAACAGCAGCGCACCCGACCCTTGAAACTCCCTGCTTGCTAGCACTGCGCTTGAACTGGATCATGAGTATATGTGGATTTTAAGTATGTGTGAAAATGTGTTTGGAAATTTTAGTCTTGGGTACAAGGTGTCTCGTAGTCGCATATACTCGTCTATAGCATTATTACTTGATTATGTTCATAGTCAGAACCAAATTCTTCGTTATTAAGTACAAATAATATTTTTATTCCGGCCAACGTACTTACGCTGTGCCTAATTATTCAGTCTGAACATTTATAAGCAAATGGCATTTTGATAAAGCTTGAACCACACTTGACGAAGCCTTAGCATGGACACAAACCAATAGCTATATTCTAGAATATTTAATAACAAAACCAATGGCGAATTTGGCAAAATAATACATTGGGCACTGTCTAACGGTTGGAGAAATTATAAGCTAGAATATATAATAACAAAACCAATGGCGAATTCAATCAAGCAGTTCAGCCGGTTGAATAAATCACAATTTAGAGTATTTAATAAGCAAACCAATGGCGAATTTTATCAAACCATTTAACCGGTTGGACTCATGAAGCCTAGCATAACTAATATAAGAAAACATTGTAAAACTTATGTACAAACTAAGTCTGGTAGTCGTATCGTAGTCAACTATACACGATTAAGTTCATAATCGGGATACAAATCCATTTTACTCTGACCAACGTACTGTCTGATATGCAATTGCACTGCTTGGAATGATATTAAACCACACTTGACGAAACCTAAGCATGGACACAAACCACTAGATATATTCCAGAGTATCTAGAACCAAAACCAATGGGAAATTTGATAAAATAAAATAATAGGCATATTATAACCGGTTGGACAAATCCCTCTGGTGTTGAAAGTTGGGTAACAAGCCACGGGGTAAATTGCAAATTTGTTTCAAACATTAGAACAGAAACAAAATAACCGGTTGAACAGAAACTATTTTGACAATAGATGGCGTGTATGTCGGTAAGAATTTTTGTACGTGCAATTTTGCAGGAAATTTGTAACGGATTTGAGGAGGCGTTTTCGACCCCATCTATATATAAAAAAGAGTTCTACCTGACTTACTGGCGACTTTTGGTCAGCCCAAACGGTAGAAGCTAGGAGCCTGGAATTTTCATAGTACCTGTAGATAAAAATGGTTAAATATATACCGGCAAGTATAAGAAAATTGTATGAAAATCTCGGTATGTGCCAGCTGCTGCATAACAACGTGAAAGTGCTAAAGAGATAAAACATCTCTCTCTTGAATCGCTCTCTCGGTCTTAAAACATACATATACATAAGTGCTTTGCCACGATTGAGAGAGCCAACCGTGAGTGCTTTGCTACCGATCTACGGTAGATGACGCTCATGTGGCGATCGGTTTATATTTGTTAGTACCAAAATGTAATAGCTTTGCCGCAAAAATTTGGGACTTTTGAATTTTTGCTGACTGTGGTGCACATTTCCGCAGTGCACGGGACTTACGACAATGGGAATAACTGTTTAAAAACTTGTCATTTGAATTAAGTACAGACTTTCTCGCACCACTCCGTTTTTTTCTGGATTTTAGTGTTATCCAACTTCATCAAAAATATTCTAAGAAACTACGCCCACCCGTCGCCACGGGCGGGAAATAGATGTCAAAGTCAAATGAGTGAGCTTATTTGTTTAGGGATACGCTATATTTGTGTATTTCTTATGGTTGACGAAAGTCGTCAAATATATATGTATATATAATATATATTTTTATCATCATCAGCCGATTAAACCTAGCAATGTCCACCTGTCAGGCTGACTGTCTGTGTGTTTCTGTTCAAGCCAGTCTCTCAGTAATCTCACTATATCGTATAGCTGTATGCCTAGTATGCGTATTCGTAATTAGGACAACAAGCTGAGTCGACTTAGCCAAGACGGCCATCCCAGTCTGTTGTCCACTGACCGTTTTCGGGGTCGGAAGTAGACGTGGCAGAAAAACTTACCAATTGTGCTAGCCATGAAGCAGCAATGCCATATTTGGACATACCGAACAGATGGACAGGCATATTTCTTAGAAAGTGGTAACTGTAGATACAATAGATAATTTGATGAGTCAAGTAATAGTAGAGGCAGTCTCCGTTCCATAATCCTTTTAACAATACTCGCCCCACAATTATCGGTCTGTCAAAATGTTATTTCCCCAACATTCGGCTGTGTGTGTGTGTGTGGGTGTGTGTTAACTGCTGTGTTGCTGAAGTGTGCTCCGTCATCAGTAGACAAACAAATGAAACCAATATACATTTTGCTCTTGCTTTCCAGTAAATCGGCCAGTCAAGATGTTCGTCCAGCAGGAAATTGTTTTCGCGGCACTTGCACTTTCGGTAAACTACATTCAATTTAAACACATTTTTGGTTAACTACTGGGCAGTTTCTTGGACGCTTGTTCCATTGGCCAGGTAATTCAGCTGATCAAGGATGGGGCACAAATTAAGGGTTAATTAACGTGAGTAGACGACAATTTTGTCAATTTTATGTTTGTTAATGCAGTGTGACCGAATCCCGAAAGCAAGTTTTTATACCGATTGTTTGTGTTGACGTCACGTATTTCTTCCCTTCCCTGAAATAACTTGGCAAGCCATAAGTAATAAGCCATAACAAATGATTTCATAATTTCTGTTAATAGCGGCGCCAAAAGAGGATGTTTCTACGAAGAAACACCTGAGTGCTTCACCAGACCAGAAGAAAATAAATGCGGGGGAGTGTCCTGACCAAGGTACCGCTGCTTTACAGCGAAAACTGAAAAGCAAATTCCACGAACAGGTTGAGGATGCCACCAATTTGGTGATACATACATGAACAACGCGGTGTAAGGGTACGCTCTGCCACAAACGCTGCAGTTGCTGCTGAAGACGCACGCTTTGGCCTTGGCGAACTTTTTGTACAGCCGCAGTTGATAAGGACGAAATCACTGCTATCAATGGGGGGTAGTCACTGGAAGCTAAAATGGCCCCTGGTGCTCCTTTTCCGTATTTTCTGTAGCATCTTATGTCAATCGAGAGCTTTTTAAGCGCATTTAATGCTAAAATGTATAAATATGGGCATTTCCACAGAAAGGTCCACCGAGATCGAAAAATTGAAACGCATCCAAAAAATTCTTTTGAATTTTATTTATAAAGAGAAATGTCCAAAATTTAGGAAATCGAAAAGTTCAATCGAAAAGTTCAAGGCTTTTCTTAATTGCAATGCGAAGTAATCGTCCTCTAAATTTGAAGCTCATGTTTGGTTAAGCTTTGTGCACTTGTAAGACCATCTTCTCTTTAAAATCCAATTTTCTAACACTTATGATGCAGGTTCACTCTTATCGCAAAAATCTTGTCAAATCAACAAATAACCACAGAAAAATGCAAGAAGAGCAAACAGATATCAATTAAGGGTAAATTTTTGATTTGCTTTTAATGCTATTCTAATGTAACGTAACGTCGCCGAAATAAGCATTTAGTCTCCCTAAATCTGCCCTAATGATCCAAAGTGCGCGAAATTTCAAGTTTAAACAAAGTTTTGTAAGACAAAGTCAATATATAATAAACTATTGAGGCATAGACGAAATATTAAATTTTTTGGAAAATTTCAAAAGTGGGTAACGTAACGTCATTGGAAATGCTTCTCTTGCATATAGGCATCTTCATCGAAAGTCCATCGGGATCGAAATATTAAAATTCAATAAAAAATGTTTGATAGTGTCTTCAATTAAGTTGATGTTAATATTGGACCATAAATAAATGTATTATTGCGTAACGTGTCATAGTAATAAAAAAAAACCTGCAAAGATTTTTACTCCCTGTACCCATAAAATGGGTAAAAAGGGGGTGTTGGATTTGTGCAAAAGTATGTAAAAGGCAGAAGGAGACATCTCCGACCCTATAGTGTATACATATTCTTGATCAGTATCAAAAGAGATTTCGATTTGGCCATGTCCGTCTGTCTGTCCGTATGTATGAACGCAAGGATCTCAGCAACTATAAGAGCTAGAGACACCAAATTTGGAATGTAGGTTCGTGTATATTTAAAGTAGTGTCGATGCATCATCGATACATCCAGAATTTACCATAAGAATTATGTTATAAAAAATGCATTTGCTTTATGTGAATTTTGATCAAGAATTTAATTATTGACCTTAAATATAATTGTGAATTTTAATGTCCGCAATCGAAAGTGAAATATAGATAGTTTGATTTTATCAGCATTTGTTTTTTATACCCTAGCAGAGGGTATTATAATTTTTTCTTGAAATATGTAATGGACTGAAGGAGCCGTTTCTGACCCAACAAAGTATATACTATTTATATTCTGAATCGGCAGGAATAGCCGATTCGAAAAAGCGATGTCCGTCTGTTTCTATGGAAACTTGTCTCTTAGTTTTACAGCTATCGTAATGAAACTTGGCACAAACCCTTCCTTTTGCTGCAGGCAACTATAGCATATAGCTGCCATAGGAATGGTCGGTTGACAATTATGATATGTTATATAAAACATTATTGTTTATTAGTGTATTCTTACCGAACTTTATCAATTAGAATCTAGAGAGTCTATACAATCTGACCAAATTTGGTCAAAATCGGACCACTACATTTTTTTTTTTTTTAAATGATTGGGAAACATCAGGCACTTCATTATAAAAATGCTTAAACCATTTGGGAATTATAGGCACAAAACGAAATAAAAACAAATTCAATGAAAATAAGTGACAATTATCTGGCAAGAATAGCCGATTCGATAAAGCGATGTCCGTCTGTTTCTATGGAAACTAGTCTCTCAGTTTTAAAGCTATCGTAATGAAACTTGGCACACTTGAAACTTGAAACTTTTTGTTGCAGGCAGTACATATGTTGGAGCCAGCCGGATCACACCACTATAACATATAGCTGCCATAGGAATGATCGGTCGACAACTATGTTTTCGTATGAATAACTTTTTTGTTTATAAATGTATCGTCACCAAACTTTCCCAAACAGAGTCTCTAGAGAGTTTATATAATCTGGCCAAATTTGGTAAAAATCTAACCACTATAGCATTATATCAGACTTTTCGTTTATACTGGATTCCCTTTAATTTTACGAATCGCAGAGAAGGGCGATCTGTCTCGTTCTCTATCTTTTTTGTCTCTCACTCTCTCTCTCTTTCTCTATCTCCCACTCTCTCGCTCTCACTCTCTTTCTCGCTCTCGCTCTCACTCTCTCTCTTTCTCTGTGTTTCAATCTCTCCCTCGCTCTCTCGCTCTCACTCTCTCGCTCTCTCTTTTTCTCTCTCTCTCTCTCTCTCACACACACACACAAACTTAAGCGGAACTAAAAAAATAAAAATATACCTCCAAAATGATAAATTGTAGTAGACTCCCTTGAATTCTTGAGAATCGCAGAGAAGGGCGGTCACAAACTCAAGCGGAACTAAAAACATACAAAAATAAAATATACCTCAAAAAGGATAAATTGTAGTATAGACCCTTGAATTCTTGAGAATCGCAGAGAAGGGCGGTCAATTAAGAAAACTAAAAATAATTTAAAAAAATTAAAAAAAATATACCTCCAAAATGATAAATTGTAGTGGACTCCCTTAAATTCTTGAGAATCGCAGAGAAGGGCGGTCAAATAAGAAAACTATGTTTTGTATGAATAACTTTGTTGTTATAAAGATATCTTCACCAAACTCATTCAAACCGAGTTTATACAATCTGACCAAATTTGATCAAAATCGGGTCACTATATCATATAGCTGCCATAGGAACGATCGGGTAAAAAATGCAATCTGACCAAATTTCGTCAAAATCGAACCACTATTTCGCTATATCAAACTATTTGTTAATGCAAAGTGAGAGTTTTATTATACTTCACATGGTTTCCTATAATTTCATAAAAATCGCATCACATGGCTTCCATACAAGCAATCAGACAAAAATTAAGTTTTGTATAAAAATTAATTCCTGCTAGGGTATATAGCTTCGGCAATCCGAAGATAGCCGTCCTTTCTTGTTTAAATGTAAAATAGTAAAAATATTAAAAATCTGCAACATTTGATTTTCTGGTATGAATAAAATACAAATGCCAATATAATAAAAAATATATAAGGAAACATTTTGCTTGGAAATTGGTGTAGTTTTATCAAAATTAGCTTATGTATATATTAAGTTTGTCTTTAGTTAACATCTGCGAACGCTGTAAATATGTAGATCCTGAATTATTAAACCTAATACATGGTTAGGTTAGATCGCAAGGTGACGATCACAACCAAGACAAAGAAAATCAAATTTAGAGTTAGTGCGATGACGTATAGTTTGATAGTTGAGAAATAAACCCCAGTATCGATGTTTACTCCCTGTACCCATAAAATGGATAAAAAGGGGGTACTAAATCTGTGCAAAAGTATGTAACAGGCAGAAGGAGACATCTCCGAGCCTATAGTGTATATATATTCTTGATCAGTATCAAAAGACATTTCGATTTGGCCATGTCCGTCTGTCTGTCCGTATGTATGAACGCAAGGATCTCAGCAACTATAAGAGCTAGAGACACCAAATTTGGAATGTAGGTTCGTGTATAGCGGGAGCAGGTCACGTCTGTTTTTGATCTCAGATATCTTACCCCGTTCCCCCGCAAATCGATCAAAATGTTTGACAGCCACAGTTTTAAAGATAGAGCTTTGGGATTTGGCATGTACACTACCTCGGTCACTCTTAATCTACTGTCCAAATTTCAAGTCGATCGGATAATAAACACGGAAGTTATTCAACGAACAAGATTCAGGACTGAAGCGAGGGGGGGAAGAAGAAGCACAGCCACGACTTAAAATGCCTTGTGTACGCTGTGGCTCGCGTGTGTGTGTGTATGCTTTGTGTATGTGTGCGTGCATGTGTAAGAGACGAACATATGATTGGAAGTTTTAGACCTGGGTACAGGGAGTTTCGTAGTCGGGTATACTCGACTAGAGCATTCTTACTTGTTTAATACTATAAATTGGAAAATTAACATTCATTATTCCAAATTATACAAAAAATAATAATTTGCCAAAAGGCTTGCTCACTTCGCTGAGTTTTGCGTGCTTACAACTTCAAGTCGAAACCAACTTCTGTATTTGTAACGTAACGTCATCGCCTATTTTGGCTTATATCTTCTAATAGGAATGCTCGATTGCTTTCATCTGCTGGCTGCTGGCTAAATATAGTCCAACTGAATTGCTACTCAGATATAAAAAAGCCTCACACAAATATTACTTTCTTTTTGGTTTTTGGCATATTTTATCGTACGATTGTCACGTAACGTCACTGTGGAAATGCCCATATGTATATACTTTATAGGGTCGGAAGTGTCTCCTTCTGCATGTTACATACATATGCACAGATTTAATACCCCCTTTATAGCCATTTTACCCATCTACAGGGAGTAAACATTATTCGACGCACAATTCACTGATTTTAGAAAATTGTGGGCGGAGTATGAAGAAATGTCTAATATTCGTCGGATCAGCTTCAAACTCATTTTCAAGGCTCTCCACATAAATTAATTTCACACGTGTTTAAGCGTATTTCGAAAATTTACCCCCGCAATGGGAAATTGGTGGAAAAGTCTGTATTCGACATTTTTAAATCAATCGCCAAAAAATATATATGGTGTTGACCGCCAAGGGCGGGATTTGGTGGGTAAATGGCGAGCGGGGAGCACCTGCTAGTGTATTACATTTATGTTTATTCCTGATCAGCATAAGCAATTGATTTAGCCATGTCTATCTGTCAGCCCGTGTGAACGAACATTTTGATTTCGGAGGCTAAAAGAGATATATAAAATATGTATGTATGATCACGTTACAGCGAGTTGCAGTCATACTTTTAAAAGAATAACGTTGATTTTTTTGCTCACTATGACGTCTTATATCAATCTGATAATAAGCACAGAAGTTATTAAAAATAAATTATTCCTGGAGTGTGAAGTAGAATTTGTAGTCAATTTGGATATACGAAAGAAAGTTGCTGAATCCATTTGGCAATACCCTGTACAAAGTGTATATATGTAGTATCAACACTAGCATCACTCCGGCATTAATCGTTTTATCAAATTCAATTACAATAATATACACTTAACTTTTGCTACTGCTAGCAATAAGTACCTTATAAGAAATATATAATTTTGTCTCAAGAAGCATTATTAATATTGAATTTTTATCGTGGGTGCCATAGACTTGCCTTGAACAGTGGAATCAGACCAATTTGTAAAATGAAAATATTATCGGGTTCGAAATACGACAGAAAGGAGGGAAGAGAACACGTGGAGAGACTCCCAGGACGCATTCGCTACACATAAAATATGTATTTCAATTGGGTTATACATAATTGAATTACCCTAAATTATTAGCAAACGGGGTTGCTTTTGAAATGTCGTGCATACTTTGCAATCCCCAAGTATCAGTGCAAAGTTGCAGCCTTTAAATAAGTATTGGCACAAATTCTGTTATCTTAATGCCGATAATACTTCGACTTTAAAGAATTCCTTTGGCGCAGTGTTTCAGCGTACAACTCAAACCAGGCAAAGGCAACGACAACAAGGCCAAAAACCACGCTTTTGTCCCACACACTCCACGCTGTGCTAGAGCCAGGGAATTGAGATTTATCTCAAAAATTCTTATCACATGTCAATTTAGTTCCACTTGACGGGCTGATGCCGAGTGCAAAGCGTAAAGCCAAGCGGGATCAGCTGTTATTTTTCACGTTGCGGTTCGTTCGTTCGACTCCAAAATTAATGACACAAAATGAAATGTGGAAAGTGATGCTGTCAACAACACTTGTTGGATTAAAGTCACCATCAGCAATACTGCTGAGGCCGACCGACCGACCGCCCGGCCGGAGGAATAAGCAAAAGTCCACAGTCCGAAAATAATAAAAACCATTTTGAGATTTCGTTTGTATTATTTCACTATTACCAGGTCTTCGCCACTTTTCTGGAGCTACCATCCCCGATCCTGTGAGGAGTAATTAAAGATGTTCTGATGGTTTCCTTCTGTCAATAGCTGCTATCTCAGCAATATCCTGCCGACAGCATGTAAGGATGCGTCCTCCTTTTATACCTTTAATACTTGAGTACCCTTGCAGAAGCTATTTTAATTTTATCAAGAATATATACGCATATTATTGATCAGGAAAAGATATACGGGTATACGCGTATATCGGAACCGGTCAGATCGATAGAATATTAAGATTTTGTATGAAAAACGTGTTTCCTATCAGTTATATCAGCTAACCATGCCATATAGAAGCTCGTAAGCGCAGAGTCGAATCTGTAGAAGCTAAAGTGCTAACATTTGCACAGTAGTTTCCTTTTATGATAAAAGTGCACACTATGAGGGGAATAAGTGAGGAATATTGGCGGAAAACTGTTGTATGAAACTTTTGGCTTATCCGTTCGGCCTCAGACCGATTTTGGCAATTCCAATTCCTTGGGCGGAAAATGGGAATGTCAAAGGCGCAATTTTAATTTTAGACAAATTCTACACAATAATACCAGCTAATAACATATAGTTATAGGTCTGCAAATATACGAATTAAAAGCATGCTTTTTAGCTCGGTCATAAAATTGACAATAAAGTTGAGACACGAAATGAAACAGCAAATTGGCTCTCGTGGAGATGGGAAAAGTTAAAGATATCTTAATTATCGCGAATGGTTATGATATTGTTAAATCAGTTGGAATTGAAATAAAACGGTGCACCTTTTATATTTATTTCGCTTTTTTTTGGTTGCTGGTGTCGCATTCAATAAGCAACTTAATGTCAAATTTCGAATATTTTCAACATTTTATAGCGTACAATATTTAACGCTTCAACATAGCAATACAACTAATTACTTCCGCTTGACTTATTGGCTGGCAATCCCGGCCCGGGTGGGACACAAGCTGGACCAGTCACACATAACTTGAATGCATAAGGATGAAGATAGTTGTTTAGTTACACTGTGTCGCACAGATTCAAGAATTTTATACTCTCCCCATTGATTTTTATCCTCTTAAAGATGGTGCTAAATCTTTACTCCTTGATAGAGTCCTCAAAAAGTATATGGGAGTATGCTCTTGGTGCGTCTGTCTGAATTTATTCTATTAGTTCCAAAATAAGATTGATGAAACTCGAGACAGATGCAGAGCCGGGCGGATCAGTTCACTATATAATATAGATGCAATGTGAATAATCGGTCGTTTTGTGGAAGCTCGCCAATTCTAATTTGATCAAAATCGGTTCACTATATCTTATATCTGCCAATTGAATAATCAATTTAAAATTGTAACAGAATTGTAGTATGAATAATCTTTTTGTTTTTACTCTCTTCTCAAAATTTAGATGCTCTATTATTCCACATATAGAGTAACTTATATCAATTAATATGACACATCCCGTTTGTCATGTTCGATTTGGAGTGTAGATAAATTGCGAGTTGTTGCATTGGTTGGTGCGATTGCAAGGTGGCAACACTGCCAATTTTAAAGGCAGATTTAGCTAACGGGAACATGAAATTGATTTCGACAGCATGTTAAATTGGAGGCGGATCTTATCGCAAACATTAGAAATAGGGCTAAGAGAGTTACCAAGCGTTATGTTCAGAGTTTTAAACAACATTAATCTACACTTACAGCTGACAGCTGACATGAGCCTGTCGTGCTCCTCGGAGCCAATGCTCAAAATGATACTCCCGATTCTCAAAGTTCACCTTCCACCACCCCAGAAGGCTCCCCCATCAGCGTTGCCCCATCCACGCTATGTGAAGTAGTGCGACCGGCCGTTTGCAATCCGAATCTGCCAGTATGTCTGCCAATTACGCTGCTGCTGCGAATACCAGGAGCGAGTGCGAGTGCGCACTGTCTGGCGGTCTGGCCCTGGCGTCCTGGCGTCCTGGCGTTAGGGCTAGGGTGCAGCATTTATAAATTTGCTCTGGAGCAGCTTTGCGTGGCTGTTGCTGAAGCTAAAGCTCCCTTTTTCCTTTTCCAACCCAGTGGTTAATTGCCCAGTCAACTGACAGCATCCAGCTCTGAGTGAGAGAGAGTTGCGCCGAGTTTAGCTATAGGACACTGGGCCCCGGTGATGACGGCCATCCACCGCAGTCGCGGCCAAATCCTCATTGTAATTGTCGTCATCGTCATCGTCATAGCCATCGTCATCTTTATCCGCAGTCTGGGCGCATCGCATTGTTGTTTAAATGATTGCTGTGTTGTTCATTATTGCGTTCAAAGAAATAATGAAACAAAGCATTGTTCGTTTCGGACAAGCCTGATTCGCGCACCCTGCCACACACATACATACATATACATACGGAGAGGTATGACGCGCCCGAGTTGGTTGTTCATCTAGTTCGTTTGTTTCGTTCGTTCTGTTAGCTTGAGTCCGCCTAATGTTCGTTCATTTTGAGGAACTACCGAATCGAGCGAACAGATCGAACGAACTAGGTACGTGAGTGACTCGTTCGCTTATCCAACACTAAAGCACTGAACCTGTTCATACAGGTGAACCACAATGCACAACGCTACTATACATACATACATATGTATCGGTGGGCTAGGTATGGGCGTGGTTGTGCGGTCAGTTGGAGCCAAAAAGTGATAGCAACGAGAGTAGAAGACCAGAACTGGTATTAGCAGCAATGCATCGAGTGGCTCAGTTTAAACTTGGCCAAAAGTTTCGCATAACCCAATTTACTGACGTGCATATAGATATATGTATCTCGCACTGCACACCATCGGAGATTGGGCGAAGGAATATACAAATATGAATAAGCAGATAGGCATACAATACACCCGTCCGCTAATTTAACTCTATCAACAGCGTTACGCCTTCTTTGGTATTAGCATTAGTGCTAAAGGGAAAGAAATGTGTGTGGCTCACCAACAAACACGCACGCGTGCACACACACATACACACCCCTGACGGGAGTAGGATCAGGGGCGGTGGTAGGTCAGTCACAGTCGGAACAGCATGAAACACCTCCTTCGGCCTTAGAGCTGGGCCCTTGCCACCCTCCGAAATACACAAATACTATATATAAAAAAAACCTAAGGCCGTACATTGGGAGTGGGTATCCCTTTGATTGTTTTTTGGGATTTCCATTATTTCATTTCAATGATTTTGAATTCATGAAAATTGCCGTAACATTTGTTATACAATAATTTAATTTTTTGCCAAATCCAATTCTTTGGGAAAGGCAAAGCTCAAATTACTTTCATTGTACATACATATGTATACATGTGAATGCAGTCTTACGGCAACCTTTCTTAAATCGAACTCCGTTTGGATATAACTCTAGAATAGAAAAATTAATGTTATACAAAGTTTATTTTCGGCCGTATGACAAATTTGACGGGTACTATTATTTCGAACACCTTGGAAAGTGCATACGATTTGGATCAGCTTCGGATTCTGTTTGTCCGTTTGCTTGAACGCATCTGTCTATCTAGGAGACTACATATAGAACTCAACAAATGATGTTTGCAAATTTAGATATGTAGCTCCAAATCATGAAGTGTATGTTTTACTGATTAGATCGACGGGCTGATTCGATATAGGATTGTACGCCTGTCTCTCTGTTTCTATACAAACTACGAGTAGTCCGCGAACCTACTTAGTTTAGCACTAATAAATATACAAGAACAGCTGATCGCTGGAATGCGCAATAAATAGGCGCAGAGAAATGTAATGGAATTATTTTGCAGGCTGTACTGGATTGAAACCGCTATCGAAAATATCATTGAAATAGTGCGATTAGGCTACAGCAAATAGTCTGCAGGTACAGCGAGCAGAGTCGGAAGATGTTGCTAGGAGTCGGTCAAGTCACGGTCGAAGACAAGTTTTTACTCCCTGTACCCATAAAATGGGTAAAAAGGGAGTATTAGATCTTTGGAAATGTATGTAACAGGCAGAAGGAGTCATGTCCGTCCCTATAAAATAGATGTATTCCTGATCACTATCAATAGCCGAGTCGATTTTTCCCTGTCCGTTTCTCTGTCTGTCGATCTTAGGCACCAATAATAGCTAGAGACACCAAATTTGGAATGTAGGTTCCTGTATATCATACGCAAGTCAAGGTTATAAAAGGTTTTACATCAACAATTTAAAAGGTAAAGTTTTGGGATTTGGTCGTTCTTACTGTCCAAATTTCGAGTCGATCGGATCATAAACACGAAAGTTATTCAACAAACCACAAACAAGCGGGGGAAGAAGCAGGGCAGCAACAACTTAAAGTGCCTCGCTTGCACTGTCGTTTGTGTGCATGCGTATTTGTGTATGTGTAAGTGTGCGATGGGAAGTTTTAAACGTGGGTACAGGGATCAAAATAGCACTTTCGCCCATAAAACTTTGATACCACTTTATCAAAAAATCGGCGAATTATGTGTCAAATGATTTTTCGTACAGATCTTGGAAAACAAGTTTGAAGTTTGATTAGTTGATAAACAAAAAAGATTCATACAACAGTTCTCCGCGATTTTCCACGCTTGTGGCTGGAATTTTCCGAAATCCCGTCTTAGTGTGCACTTTTGACATAGATGCAAACTACTGTGAACATTTCAGCACTCTAGTTCTTATGGTGGGCATTGCCAATACACTCATTCATGTAAGAGTATTCTCAGGTTTCTCGTCAATGGGTTTGAATGCGTGAAGAGACGTTGTGAAGGAAGAGACTGTCGAGAGCCTTGAGATAACTTCAAGCTTATTTAACTGGAAATTGTAGACGCTCACACCTGGATCCCATGTGTCCAGGTAGGAAAAACAATAGAGGTTGGGAGCACCCGTAGCATTGCACGGATTTGGATGTAGCTGCCACTAAGCCCAAGTGCGCTGTCAATTGTGATAGTGTTGTGGCATCAGTTCTACATCGAAAAAATCCCTTCCTTCTAAGTGAGTATAGAACATTAGATCTTTCGGCTCCATTTGTTTTCGTAGTCCAGGTTTTGTCCGCTCCTTCAACCTTGCAAGCAAATCCTGCACTTCGTTTGTTGCCAGGCGCAAGAGTTGATCTATGAACGATTGCTTGGGGGACTCCAGCATTAGTTTCTTGAATATCAGATAACCCGTCTTTCGCCACCTTCCTTATCCCTTTTGAAAGGGAGGACTCCAGTAATGCAAAAGAATGGCAGTGACTGTATATGTTTCAATTCGTGTTTCAGTCTGAGTGTCAGACACTAGAAAGAAAGACCCAACGCAGTGCTGCTTCTGCTCATCCATGCCATCTTCTAAGCCCAAATTGGTGATATCTTCTAGGCTGTCCAAAGAGATTTTGTCGAATGTTTTGGATACTGTTAGCACATTCTGATGGGGTGGAGTGAGTCGATTCATTTGGCATATTTACCATGCTTCAATACATTCTTAATCAGTGGATTTGATTGTCATTGTTTATCTGAATATATAAACGTAGTTAACATGTCATACCGATTGGCTGTATTACCGAGGTTATTCACGAAAATATTTGCCATATATTCGGGAGCAGATGGAAGCAGTGCCTGCTTAGGGCAATGTGTTTTAGAACTGTGTCAACATGCCAAATACTCGTAACTGAGTACTTCTCATTGAAATTGAGATGAGTGACGTTGACATTTGGAATGATTATTATCAGCAGGGAAGATTGAATGCAACCTAGCTTACGTTGGCAGGTGCACTGGTCTGTCGCTGAAGATTAGCGACTTATGGATAGAAAACGACTGCGGACAGAATCTACGTTCAATCAACATAGTTTGGGAAACAGGTGCCGATGACACACAGGCTGTTAATAACGACAAACGGTAAGTACTCTGAACCCACCTATTCAATAGGGACTATCTTGTAAATATATGCTAGATGCTATCTTATAGATGCTGTAGTCGAGTATACTCGACTGCGAAACTCCCTGTACCCAGGTCTAAAACTTCCAATCACATCTTCGTTCACTTAGACATATTTAAGAGTGACCCAAGCATTATGGGCTGTATCTATAAAATTATGACTGTAAAACGTGTTCATCAAATTGCGGGGGAACGGGGGGATATATCTGCAATCGGAAAACAATGTAATCTGCGTATGGAATACAGGAACTTACATTATAAATTTGGTTTCTCAGCATCTGCTGCGATCAACACGTTTATCCGGACGGACAGACGGACGGCCAAATCGAATTCGCTTTTGATACTGGTCAAGAGTATATATACTTTATAGAGTCGGAGATGTCTCCATCTGCCTGGTACATAGAATTAATACCTCCTTTTTACCCATTTGATGGGTACAGGGAGTAAAAAGTGTTGTGTTGGCCGTCGTCGAGTTGTCGATTTATTTCCAGTTAACACTGGACTCAGTTGCTTGTGATAGTATTGAGCACGCTTTATCCTTTCGTCAAGTAGCTCTCGCATAACTAATTACGACTACACAGTAAATCAGAAGAACTCGTGTAATCCTTAATTTCGTGTACACCTACAGCTTAGCTTTGGTGACCACCTACTAATCCCTTTTTACACGTGCATGTTTATCGCACTGTGTGTGTGTGTGTGTGTGTGTGTGTGTGTGTATCGGGTGTGTGTTTGCTTGGGCATGTATTCGATTGTATTGGGCTTACAGCAAATATGTACGCTTATCATAGCCAGCCGTCCATATAATTAATCACATTTGGTGTGCCTGATATGTAAATTAGTTGGGCCTTATCGGCGATTCTTCATCTGAACTCACTTTCATGTCCAGTTTCTGTAAGGTCTGCCCTACCTACCACACCCACACATCCTACCTACCACACAAACCCATTCCCCAGAAGAATATCGGTATGTCTAATATGCACAATTGGTGCTTGTCTGCTCTGGCACTTGATAATTGGCAGCCAGGCGACCATCGATCGATAACAATAAAATTGTTAAAAGCGCAAAATGCCGCAAAGTGTGTAATTTGTCGAGGACACACGACAGACGACCCGCCAGTACGGGTGTACGGGCGTTCGGCAATCCGGCATCCAGGCAACCCGGCAATCCGGCAACCCAGCCAAACGCGCGACAACTCTATTTGAATTCATCAACGGCGTGTTTAAGCAGTTTGTCAGCGCCACGTGGCTGAACGACTGTTCTTTCTAGTTCGCTGGCAACAGCAGGCGGTTGATTTTGATTGGAGTGGGAGTGGCAGTGGGATTGCGATTGGGGGGAGGAGTGGCAGGGCGGGCTTGAGTGGGTTGAGGAGCGTCGAACACACGGGCGACCGACCGACTGTGTGCCGGTGACGTAGAGCATCAGTTACAGGAGCAGCAGCAGCAGTTTCATAAGGATACAACAACCCCTCATATCCTGGCGCTTCCAACGAGGTGCACTAAATAGAGATTTAAACGCCCGTACCGGCTGAAAATGGTCACTTTGCTTGTGGTTGTCAACGCGACGGATAACGCGATAATAACAACTCAATTGCCATACAGAAGTACGTGTATCCGAATCCGAATCTGAATCCGAATCAGTGCAATTTTAGTTGAAGGAAGTAAGCGCTGGATTGCGAGGAGCTCATCTGAAACGTATGCCTCTTTAATCTCTCCTTGGGGAATTCGCATTTATCTCGATGTCGCACTGTTGAACCCTTTAACCTCTTTGCATTTTTCGGAACAAATACAACCTCCCCGTGGGCCACCATGTGCCGGATTTACACATCCGCTGAGCACTGTTGGAGAACGCCTTTTGGTCATTATTAAAATGCTGTGAGAGAAATTATCCAATTATCCAGTTGAAGTATATACAATATCTCTGGGTGGAGCACTAGTATGTGAATAGCTACTACTAATGAAACCCATTCCCTAGCCTCTTTGAAATAACCTTTTCCTGTATAACAGGCAGCTATATGATATAGAGATCCGTACTGACCGGTATCTCCACCGAAATCATGACATCATTGAAAGATTTGACTTCAAATATGTATGCCACGCCTACTTCTACTCCTTCAAAATCAACATCCAAGTCAGTTTTATATTGATAAATATTCTGATATTCAAGGTTAGACCATCGATTAAAGGCCCGTGCAGTGGCGTGGCACCTGAGAGCTCTTGCGACCTACAATGCAATCATCGCGCCCTCAAGAGTTCTGGAGAAAATTCGAAAACGCGGAGGTGTAAAGGGCTGCTTTATTGTTCAAATGCCAACACGTGGCTTTCGTTTCGTTTGAGTGTCCATCACGGGGCACAATCCACAAGTATTTAACACCCCCAGCCAGGGGATGTTGTTTAGTTATTGAATACTTTCGCTAAAAAATTTAATATGTTGTACACATTTAACATACTATTATGTACAAGCTAGTATTTCAATAAAATGATCTCTTGTTATACTGCACATTATACCCTAGGAGTGGGTATTATAATTTTGTCTCGAAATGTGTAATGGACTGAAGAAAACGTTTCCGACCCAACAAAGTATATATACTCTGAATCAGCATGAATAGCCGAGTCGATATAGCGATGTCCGTCTGTGGGTCTGTTTCTATGCTATGCTTCTATAACTAGTTTATCAGCTTTAGAGCTATCGGAATGAAACTTGGCACATACCCTTCTTTTTACTGCAGGCAGTACATATGTCGGAACCGGCCGGAGCGGACCACTATAACATATAGGTGCGATAGGAATGATCGGTCCACAACTAAGTTATTGCAAAAAAACATTTTGGTTTAAGAAGATATCCTCACCAAACTCACTTAAACCGAATTCCTGGAAAGTTTATGCAATCTGACTAAATTTCGTTAGAATCGGACCACTATATCACATAGTTACCATAGGATCGTGTGAAAATTGTGTTTGTATTACACCAAAACTAATTGAGAGTTTTATTATACTTCAAATAGTTTCCTATAATTTGGAACTTTGCTGCTGGGGTACATAGCTTGGGCACTTTGAAGATAGCCGTCCTTACTTAAGCTCACTCCCAGGACGCTTGTTCGGAATTTTCACCAATTTATGTGATTTATGTTGTCAACTGGTAATGACCACAACTATCCCAAACAGTCTATATTTACTAAGAACGAATATTTTATTTATTTTAAAATGTATTTTGTTGAATTAAGTCTGCTCCGATATCAACTCATTTATTGTAAATTCAAGAATATCACCGACTCAGCGTCAGAGTGGTGAGAAACTTATGTATTACATTGTAAATTTTCTACGTATTATTAAGAAAGAAAAAGCGAGTATACCCGACTACGGGACTCCCTTTATCCAAAACTGAGATTCCCAAACTCATATTCGTGCACTTACACATATACACACAAACATACACAACACCAAGGAATTTCAAATTCGTACCAGCTTCCTGATTTCGACCCTTCCGTGTTGATGAACAGACGGACAGGGCCAGATTGAATCGGCTATTGAAAATGATCAAAAATATAAACTTTATAGGGTCTTGCTTGCTCTTACATATATTTTGGACAGATTTCACTCCTCCTTTATCATTTAACAAGGGCAGGGTGTAGAAAGTTCTCAATGGTCCTTTATGTTTCCCTAATTTGAGCTGAAAAGGCAAGAGATTTTCTATAATTTTCCAAGTAAATTGTTCTTATTAGTGTAGTATAATTTCCTTAGTATTGTTTCATTATTTTCTGAACTTCACGATTGCAAGAGTGAGAACGCGCAGGACGACTTCATAAATCCAGGCAATAAATTAACAAATGATGGTAGCTTTTAGTAAGCAAATATTACGAATCAGATTCTGCACGCTCCTTTGTTAATTTCCCGTGCACACGCACACGTCTACCCCCAAACACACTTCACAAGCACACAACCAGTTAAGGACGTGGGCAAGGATTCTGAGTATTTAGGGCGGCGTCTGGAGCGCCTTTCCCTCTATAATGGTGCGCAGTTATTTAAAATAATATTTCCGTATCCGGCAAGTAATACGCGACGCGTGCTGACCCAGGCTCAAACCCATACCCAAACCCAGAAGCCAAAATCAGGCTTGCTCAGCACGGTGGTGTTGCCTGTTCATATCATTATCCTGGCCCAGGACTGCTTTTGCTGACTTACTCTACGATAAGCAATGGATATAGTAAGTAGAGTCTCGGTATACGGGCTTATAGGCAAAGTATTAATATATGTTATTAACCAAGCGAACAATTTCACTATTCTCCAACTTCGTCTACTACTTCATTCGTGTACATGGCTATAGA
The DNA here is from genome assembly GCA_037075165.1 of Hirtodrosophila histrioides. Taxonomy (NCBI): domain Eukaryota; kingdom Metazoa; phylum Arthropoda; class Insecta; order Diptera; family Drosophilidae; genus Hirtodrosophila; species Hirtodrosophila histrioides. Next base: position 1,022,309 of record JBAMCL010000474.1, on the reverse strand, counting down.
TCTAGCCTCGCTGCTATCGATACTTTCAAAAATTGTTATGGTGTTTGAAACCAATCAACAGACAACTCAGTCTTATTGTAAATTATTGTAAGTATCTCTTTAAATATAAATTTCAATTACATTGTTAAATTCCTATGAATTAATACAAGGTTTGAATTATTCAGCAATGTTTTATAATATAAAATTGCTTGAAGTGGCAAAAATAAGCACGATTATAAACTATCGATAGTGGAAAAACAATCGTTACGACAGCCGAGAGCGCTTTATCGAAAGTAATCGCCCGTAGTCATTAGGGGCATCAACTACCAAGTGAATAGATATTCCCAATAGAAAGACGGCAGCGAGCCGCAAATTTGCTTGGATCACTTGGTAGTTGATGATTGTAGTGTTAGGCGATATATCATGTCACAGATATTTTACAGTAGTAGGGTAGCACTGTGGACAAAATATCAAAAATATCGGTGACAAAAAATCGGTGACAAAATGCCATATGACATAATCATTTGCAGAGCCATATGAGCCGCCTATTTATTATGATTCAGAATATATAAACTTTGTTGGGTCAAAAACGTCTCCTTCAGTCCATTATACAATTCACGACAAAGTTATATACATACCTTCATCTAGGGTATAATAATAATAAACGGATTGATAAATTGATAATTAGTACACAGCTCGCAATAAATGCAAAGGCAGACTGTCGTTTCGGACATCTATCAAAGCAAAGAAGCGTATTGACAGTTATACCTTAGCCTATATTTTTTATAAAATCTGCAGAATTTTTTTTTTTTTTTGATAAACTTATATTTATTTATTTTTTATGCTACGTGTTAATTAAATCACTTTCATAAATATCTCGAGCAAGGAACAGATAGATGCAGGGGTCTAACAGTGTATTAAATTATTCGGTAGAATTTTAGGCAAGCTTTTACCAGATTTCATCTGGCTTAGCTTAATTCTAACAACCTTACTGCAGGCGTCCTCCCAAAAATCCAATTATCCGATGGATAGTGTCGGACAAGCCTTCTTTTCAAATACGGCCTTGCTAGGCGAGTAGCCAAGGAGTTGGTGTGGGCCAGAAGCCTTCCCCTGTATCGATCAGCAAAATTGCTGATTGTAGCGCACACTGGCAATACTCCAAGGTCATTGTAAATGGTGTTGTTGCGCACGTAATATGGAGCGTCCACAATTCTCCGGAGAATTTTGCTTTGGCACGACTCGATCCGTTGGATTGATGTGCTACATGCTGTGCCCCAAAGGTTAATGCCCCAATTGAGAGTGGGCATAATGATGGCCTTAAAGAGGCGGATTTTAGCTGCGAGGGAAAGCCCACTCCCAGGCCTAAGTAGCCAGTCCATCCGTTTAGCCTTTTCACGCGCCATAGCACAAGCACGAAGAATATGCGGCTTCCAAGTAAGCCGCCGGTCCAAAGTAACTCCCAGATACTTCACTTGGGTGAGGTGCTTAATTTTGCTGCCATTCAGGGATATTTGCGTTGAGTTCAACCAGAAAAATGCAGCAAAAGTATCGAGAGTGGCCTCTTGATGGCTTTAGTAGTCCGCACATAAATAAATATATATACAACTTAGGTTGTGTAAATAAACACTGGCAGGGCAGTCATCGATAGTATCGATATCATCGATAGTTTTGCGGCGCTACATTTGTTTGTTTAACTTCATGCTTATCAAATAGATAAGGTCTCAATTCTATCCGAGTGTGCAAATGTGTGTGAACACTCGGAATACATTCATAGTTTCGTTGGTCCTTTCGACTAAACACAGGTATCTATAATAGGCGTTGCCACGTCCCCCTCCCGCCCTTTTACAACACCAATAACAACAACAGCAGCAGAATGCATTTTTATTCATGCATAAGTCCACACACAATGCATCATTTCATTTAATTGTTTACTTCAAGGGTAGGCTCGCCTGGGTTCGGCTCGGCTCGGCTCGGCTCAGTTCACCCCTAAGTAGGGCTGAATGTCAAAGCGTATAGGTCCCTACGTTTGGCTAACGAACCCACCGACCAACTGCCCTGCCTCACGGTAAGGGTACTCGTATCTGTATCTTGTGCAGTATGTATTTCTATTGAGCACGCAGTGTAACTACTTTGACCTCTTTTGTTATTATAAAACCTTGCCTTCTCCATCAGTTGCTTTATCTGTCTGTCGGCATAAGCATCGGCATCGGCATCGGCATTAGCATCGGCTGTGGTTTTTTGGTCTTCGTCTTCTTTGTTATCTAAGCCAAATCTCGCCCTCTCTCCCTTTCCCTCTCGCTCTCCCCATCTCTCTCAGGCTCAGGCTCAGGCTCAGGCTAGGGCATTTTCATTTCTTTTTTAAGCCTGCGAGTGACGTTGACGGCAACTGCGGCCGAGTCTGCGGCTTATGCTTGAGCCTGGGCCAGGAGAGAGGTCGGGAGCGGAATCGGGATCGGGACGGTTTTTATTTGGCAAATGTTACGCATATTACCTTTTGTTTGTTCTCTTCTGAACACACAATGAAAATAATAGAGCGCTTGTATAGAAATTCGCTGCTGTCCGCACCTCAGGATCGGATCGTCCACAATTTGTTGACAGAGCTAATCAATCGGCCAGCCTCCTGGTACTCCCAGTTCCCTGCCGATGCCCTCACTCGTGCCGCGACGCACGCCGTCGGCTGACTTTTGGCTTTGGTTTCGGGTTCGGGTTCGGGTTCGGGATCGGGCTCTGCCTCGCGTTCGTGTTCGGGCTTAGGTTTGAACGAATAGCGGTTTTATTCCAGATCCGACGCAGTTACTCCACATACACAGGTGTGCTCTACATTTGAGCTAAAAATTCCATTGGTGCCTTAGAGTTATTTTATTGGACAATATTTCAGTCACAGTCCATAGAACATTTGAGAATTAATTAATTTATATTATATTTTTGGTTACTTTAGCAAAGGATTGGAACAAATGCACAACAAATATATCGCATACACCTACATCGCTGGAAATATCAGCTGTCTATTTGAAATTTCGATTTACTAATAGCTGTTCACCAAACACCTTGCTAAAGTTGGCTTTGAAAACAACCTAAATAAATTGAAACGTAAGTTCTTATTGGGATGAAGAACTAATAGAATAATATAAATTGATAGCAACTGCTTGTGATCAGAAATAATGTAAGTTAGTGCAGTAATAAGTTAGTGAGTTTAATCAAATGTTACCACGAGTCAAATCAAACTATTACTATAAATCATACATAAGTATAATTACATTTCCGAGAAGCACAACAAAATAAATAAAACTAGTCTAGTATATTGAATGCTGCATGTACTATAAGGATTGCGCTACCGGGCATAGAGTCTGGGGATGCTATATAACATTAGTTTCCTATTTTTTATGCAATTGGTGAATACGGGCACAATTCCGCTCAAAGTACAATATAAAACAAATTAACATTTTTCACACATTCCGAAAAAATCTGATTCGTCACCTCCACAATGCTCCATGAAATTTTTGGCACACGCAAAGGCCGTGCAAGGCAGGAATTTCGCTTTGAAGAAGCTCTTGACTAGTCTCCTTGGCGGGTGGTGCCGTTGAACAAGGTATGAAGGGAGTGCCGGGTGTGCGGGGTGTGCGGGGTGTGCGGGTGTGCAGAGTGTCCTGTGTGGGAGTGCGACCCCGACCGTTGATGCGTGTGACTTCAAAAATCCCAAAAACGTGTCGGGCAGCATGTTGAAATTGACGTTCTCTAGCGAAGCTGCGAGTGCTTTTCAGGCCAGGACTGGCACAAGCTCGGCCAGGGGTTGGGGTTGCAATGGGGTTGGAGTTGGAGTTAAGGTTGGGCTGATGCTGAGGCTTGGGTTATGCGATGTGGATGCTTCCGCAATCATTTGGTGGTGGATTCGGCCTGTGATATGGCACAATTTTAAGATTCTAGCCGTTTGTATAATTTTGTGTTCTGTGTACTGCTACTGATGACTTCATTTCATTTGGATACGTAACTATTGATATAATTGGAATACACCCAACGAATAATTGACTCCATCTCTATATGGAAGACATACCATTTACGACATTAACACTCTATTTTAAAACTTTATTATATTCTTTACAATTGCATGAAATAACATACTATGGTAGAAGAGGACCGTTTAAAAGCGATACTTTCTGTAGAAAGTCAGCTGCTTTCCCAGTTGGAAGCTTGGCATAAGTAGTTAATGATTAAATCAATCATGTATTCCTAATGCATTCGCACATCCTCTACCCGATTCCATTCTAAGCAGCCTCTTTACCTGGCTTACTTGTTTTTACCATTGACCCGTCAACAAAATATCTGCACAATGTTTTCCATGGGATTCGGGTTAGGTACCTGTCGCTGGGCAGATCATGAACTCAAGCAGATTGCATAGCTCTGTTTGTCGTTTTGTGTAGCTATAGATACATGTATTTCACCGATAAGAATGAGCATGGATGAGTGCACTAGTCGAGTATACCCGATATACGAAACTCGCTGTATCCAAGTCTAACATTCCGAAACACATATTCACACAATAGATCAAGAGGAACAAAGAATTATTATTGTTATTCATGCAATAAAGGAAATCTATAACTTTTAAATTATATGTATAAATTCCAAATTTGGTGTTTCTAGCTCTTAAAGCTCCTGAGATCGACGCGTTCATCCAGACGGACGGACAGGGCCAGATCAAATTCACTATTGATACTGATCTTCAGTCTGTTACATACGTTTGCACCGATTTAATACCACCTTTACCTATTTTTTGGGTCTAGGAAGTTAAAACAGGTTTTGTATTAAACATCCTATGTTAATCTTATTTTAGTAAGCTTCATTTTCAATAAGACGCCTTTCATTAACTACTTATCTTCTTTGTTTTCGTCAGAAATGTTTACAATCCTAAGATTCATTTTTCATCCAATTATTGCAATAACAGTTATAAGATATGGAAGTTGGATTTATACCAAATTTTGTACAAAGCATAATGAAACAGCGATTTGGTGAGCTTGGTCCTAATACAATAAAGGAATCTTCATAAAACTCTATTTGCGACCCATCGTTTCAAAGCAGCTATATGGTATAACTGTCCGATTTTAACAAAATTGTGTTCCGACATATGTACTGCCTGCAGGAAAAAGAAGCATCTGTCCCAAGTTTCATCACGATAGCTCTATGGTTAAGAAATTAGTTTGCATAGGAACAGACGGACAGACGAACATCGCTTTATTCGGCTCGGCTATTGACACTGATCAAGAATAGATATGTATACTTTGTGGGGTCGGAAACGTCTCATTTGATGCGTTACACATTTCGTGACAAAATTATAAATCCCACTGCAAAGGTACAACAAGCATTATTTGATTGCAACGATGGCAATAGAATACCCCGTCAACCTCTTATAAGTTTTGTAAAATACTATACCTGGAGCGGTTATTTAACACAATTTATTAAAAAGAAAATATTTCATTATTTCATTATTTATTTATTTATTTATTTATTTTATCATTCCTAGTGCTACAAGCTAAAGCTTATAAGTTAGGGCACTAGTCACTATAATTAAACATATTTTATAACATAAATTTTACATTTAGTTTTTTCGATTTAACATATAAAATAAGTACATAGTTCATATAATTTGAGTTTAAAGTTATCGTTCACAGTTAAAATAATTATTATTGGGTATTGTTCTGTAGGTGAGCCTTTAGTTTTATCTTAAATTGCGTGGCGCCATATCTGCCATACAAATCTGAACACTCTTAATAGCCATTATTGCTGCCAGACATGTGCAAGCACATGCCAGATAGCCTGCCGAACATTCCGGCAACCTTTATGACAAAAGCTGCCAGAACTTATTCGCCTTGTGTAAGCACCAAAAAAATACATCTGGCAGCTTTTTGTCGAAAATTTTTGTCTGGCATTCGTGTTGACAAGAACTTTTATACAACTTACTCAAAATAACATTTGTGAAGCGATTAATTGCCAAAATAAATTAAGAATTAATAAATAAAGAAATTAAAACTGCTTTTGAAAAACAAATTGCTGCCGTGGATATTTATATAGTATATCGGTTTCAATTAATTGCATATAAATATATTAGACGGACAGACGGACATCGCTATGTCGACCCGGCTATTCATGCTGATTCAGAATATATATACTTTGATAGGTCGGAAATGTCGCCTTCTGTCCATTACACATTTCCAGACAAAATTATAATACCCTCTGCTAGGGTATAAAAAAGTAGGGCTTATTAGTTTGGTAGACCGCGAGTCGAGAATATTTAATGAGTACAGGCCAAGCTCGAATAGCTATCGTCTGTAGCCAATTCTGCCGAATATTTGTTGACCTGACAGTCTAAACACACAACAAAAATGTTGCCAGATACTCACTGAAATGAATGCTGCCAGACTAAAATAAGTCGAATATTCGCCTGGGTGTAAGCACTGTGCCAGTGCTCCGGCATCGAATATTCGGCCTGCTGCCAGTGTGTCCAAGCTGTCCTTGTCTCGTATACGAATACGAATATTAATTTGGTTGCCTGGCTTTAAAATTGACAAGTGACTGACAGACGGAGGCCCAGACGAATATTGCACAAACGCAATGTACTCGATTTCGCCTTGGACCCAGAGTATAAAAGAAGGAATAGTTTTGTCAGTTGTCGACGCGCTCGTCCAATTTTAGGGAACAATAAAAATCAACATATTTTTTTAATTTTCGTCTGTACCTACTAGATGTAATCTGTGTGTATTATGTAATATTGAGTTACTGTCACCTTCAACACGTTAATTCAGTGATATACGTAAGTATATCGACCAACCGATTTACATTTTTAATAAATGATGCACAGAGATTATTTAAATATCTTACGATTGGTACAAAATGACTAGCCGGCAAAACCCCAGGTGCGCAGATTATTTAGATTTAAATGTATTATGTTGAATTTGACTACTTGCATCATGAAAAGTTTGAAAATGAGTTTGAAGCCAATCGATCGATAATCAAAAACGTTTCCCACGAATTTTCCGATCTTGGGGGTAGATTTTGCAAAATCTTTCATCACCGACTTTTATGTCTTTGTGTAGAACCTTGCAAATGAGTTTGAAGCCCATAGCATGAAAACCAAAAATGTCGAATGCAAAAGTTTTCCACCAATTTTCCAACCGTGTGAGTGAATATTCCAAAATTGTTGAGACACGTATCGAATTATTTTACGTGAAGAGATTTGATATTAAATTTAAAGGTGTTCGGACTAAAATTAGACTTTCGCCCATACTACTTTTACACCATTTTCCCATGGAGGTGGATTTTCTAAAATCGGTTAAATATGTGTCTGATGAATTTTTGTGTAGATCTTTGAGTTTGAAGCCCATTGGATGGTAAGCAAAAGAGTTGCATGCAACAGTTTTTCGTAATTTTCCACGCTTGCACAATTCCGTCAAAAAATGTTCTTTCATCATAGATGAAAGTTACTGTGAAAATTTCATCATTCTAGCTCTTACGGTTGGGGCTGTGTGTTTACTATGAATCAGTCAGTAACCAATCAGGGCAAACTGTTTTATATACATATATATATATATAGATAGTGGTGCAATATGAAATGCGTAAAAAGAACCAAAGTATTTATGTTGACCTATTAATATATATATTAAGTTCCTTAAAATTGTCCTTATAAATTGATTTTGTTTTTTCGCGGCGGTGTGGGGGTGCGTATTATAAATTCTAAATAAACCTTTCCAAATAGAATTTTAAGAAACGACTGGAGCGGGTAAATTCGGGTACTACCTGGCAGTCCCATATAAATATACAGCACCACTTTCCCGGCAAGAAAGGGGTTTACTTAAGTCGGAACTTTTATTGTAACTTAAAGAGCCTCCTAACGGAATGCTTGAAAACAATCCATGAACTTTTGGAATGATTTCTTAGCCAGCTAACAATAAAATTGTAATGTATAAGTCAATACCTTAAGGGGTGTCAATTAGTTGCGATTTCCGAGAATGTATTTATATATATTTTTTTCACATCTGTAAAGTAGTGTGTGGAATACATAGATTTCGATCATATTGAGGACAGGGATGGGCATTAACAAAAAATTTAAAAGCTTAGTTAACACTGGTCTTCACCGATATGTGGACCAATTTTGATTCTTGTACCTCTAACAGTGTCGAAAAATTGCGTTCATACGAACAGACGGACACAGCATTTTATAGCATTTTCCCCATATTCGGAAACATTAGGTGTTTCGAGTGTGTTGAGAGTTTATAGAATATCTATCGATATACTCAAAGAACAATACTTCAGGTATCCTTTTAAGGCTTTTCAATCATGCGGTGAAGGAGTGCAAGGAGCATTCTCCGAGATTAGACAAGTGTCCTTTAAACTCGGCTTGGCGTTAAATATGGAGAGCTAGTGATAATTATGTGCATCGGAGACGCAGCAAAAAATGGCTAGCAAAGTACTTCCAGGGAGCCTACGTCCGAATAATGGCTGTAAAACAAGATACTTATTTAAGTAAGGGAGTTGCTTTCTGCGAGGAATTTATTTTGGAAGTCTTTTGTTAATCATAACTATGCGAATCGCAGCTCGCTGCCTGCTCGGTTCGTGGTTCGTGGTCTTGAACAAAGTAAATGTTTGTAATGGCCGTTTGCTAAATGTGTGTGTGTGTGTGTGTGTGTGTGTGTGTGTGTGTGTGTGTGTGTGCGTGCTTTTATGTGCACGAGTGTTTTAAACATTTACATAAATATATTTACATATGTGTGTGCGGATATGTGTATGCAAGTATGTGTGTATACTTAGCTACATAAACAAAAAGTCAGCACAAGCAACTAAGAATGCTCTAGTCGACAGTGTGCTCGACCGACGATACCCTGTTTACGCAAGACCAACACTGAAGTCATGCCCATATGCCAGAACATGATTATTGATTATTGGCACAGGGTAAAAAAATTGGGTTTCAATAAGAACTTTCTCACCCAACTTGAACCAAGTCTTTCTTTTTCCAGTCTCCACCTGCGATAAATTCGAGTATGTACATAAGCAAATATAGTTTATTTGATTCCATGTAAGATATCATTACTATATATTTATAAATGTTAACGTAACTAAATGTTTACTATAATTATGTAGAAAATTGGAAGTAAACTTGACAGACTTGAAACTTCCAACTGTTAAGAGCTTAGTGCACGACACGTGCCTGGGACGGGCGGATGGACTGACAGGCGGACATGACCAGACCGATTCGGATATATGTTACATTATAGGGTCGGAGAGTACACCACTATTGTCAAACAGTCTTATGATACCCGTTTTACCCGTTTGTGTGGGTACAGGGTACAAAACAACACAGCTTTACACACTTTCATGAATACTTATGCATTTACACACGCACACAAACGCATACATACATATGTACATACATACGAATGTGCATATAACATACATATGAGTTCATGATACCCACGGTACGGTACTACAGGAACCCTCCACCGTGCAGTATTCGCACATGTATGTAGTTCTATTTGTCAGCGTTCTTATTAAAGCTCCTTGCGATTTCTAGATTATAAATGGCTGCGAGAGCTGGGATGATTCTGCGTCCTGCTGCACAGCGGCGCATGTTGTGGTCCTTTTCGCGCCACTATCGCCCTTTCGCCAGTCGGCAGTACCAGCGACAGGATAGCCGTCTCACTCGCACGCGGGCGCACGGGCACTCAAAATGGCCGCGCTGCTGCATTTGCCGTTGCCTCTGATGTGATGTGCTACCCTGTCTGGCAGGTCTGGTCTTTCGCTTGAGAGCTCATTATCGTTTCGCTTGGCTAACCAGTTAGTCGTACACAATTTTGTTCAGGCCACACTAACAACGCCGCCGCAAGTTTGATTATTTTGCATTTTAAAGCAAACAAATTGTTAGAGAAGTGAACGGGCTCGCAATCCGTGGCGTTGCCGCCGGGTCGCTGGCTGCCTACGGCAGATCGGGACCAATTTGCATTTTCAAACCCAATTCATATTCGGGTGCAATCGAATGATTAAACGAAACCAAATATTTAGTGCAAATACAAACAAATTGGCGAATAGTACAAACATGTGAAAACAAAAAAAAATAAAATAAATAAAGTATAACGATAGCGATAACGATAACAAGCCCGCCGAAATCGATGATGCATCCAACTCGGAGTCACAAAAGTAACGTAGTGTAGTCTAGTGTAGAATTAATGTGGATCAAGCAGATACACACATACACAAGTACAAAAACCAACAACGAAATGAACAACATGAGTACCCAATGCAGCAGGCGCAAGGTCGCATTGGTACGACAGTAATAAAAGTCAATTTTCAGTGCTTTCCTGGATTACTCGAATAACCCACGGTATCGCAAATATATATTGCACGCAATAGCAATCTGAAGAGCAACGCCAATTGCAATTCAAGGAGTGTCTTTCAGATTATTTAGCAAAATGATGCTAACAACGGAACACATTATGCACGGCCATCCACACTCCACTGTGGGAGTGGGGATGGGCCAAAGTGCACTGTTCGGATGCTCGACGGCGGGCCACAGCGGAATCAACCAGCTGGGCGGCGTTTATGTCAACGGGAGACCCTTGCCTGACTCCACACGCCAAAAAATCGTCGAGTTGGCTCACTCCGGCGCTCGCCCATGTGATATTTCCCGAATACTCCAAGTTTCCAACGGTTGCGTTAGCAAAATTTTGGGCAGGTGAGACAAGTCTTGGGTACTACAAGTACAAATCGCTAGATATCTCGAATACAGCAATGCCAGCATTACGCATTTCAAGGACAGTAAACATTTGCGTATCCGTATACCTTCAATTTGTATTGTCCAAACTGCCCTGCACTCACTCAGGTTTAAGCTACCCCAAGTCAATTATATGTATACAAACACAATACATGTAGATGATAAATAACCCAATTCGCATTCGTATATTTTAAATTGACCTATTTACATAAGGTTCATAAATTACTTTCGCCTGTTTCACTTATTGCATAAGTACTCGAATGGATACTAACTCGTTATTAACGCTGAGAGCTTTAATCAAGTAAGATTTGTCTTAAGTACATAGACTTTTAACTGAGGTTAAATGGAAAATGTATTAAAGGAGAATTGTATACTAAAACTGGAGACAAATACAACAAATACTTAATACTTAATGGTGCTAACCTTACAATTCGCGTGATACAAATTGTAACAAAGTTCTGAATTAAATTAGATTCGTACACTTAAATTTTATATTCGCTGAGTAATTTTCTGATCTATCTTGCTTACCCCTGACTTCCTTGGAAAAGTGTCTCTAAGTATGAATGACTCCTAACACACACTTCCAATTGATACTATTTACCGCCCAATGAACAGAATTTTAAAAATCTGTAAAAGGTTTTGAGTGGAGCGTTGAGAGAAAGAAGGTTGAAAAATAGTTCTAATATCATTGCAGTGGGTACTATTGTTTAGTTGTTTAATCGTTTATTTACAACAATTAATAATATATAAATTAAATTCGAACAATAAATGCTACACTTACCGGATGCGTAAGCTAAAACACATCGAAACCCCTTTCAGCCCCATCACAATCACTTCAAAGTTTGCTATAAGTCTTAAGCCAAAAACTAAGATCTAAATCTAACCAAGATCTAAATTCTTAAAGTACATTAGGTACAAAGCGAAACCCCTTTCAGCCCCATCACAATCACTTCAAAGTTTGCTATAAGTCTTAAACCAAAAACTAAGATCTAAATCTAACCATGATCTAAATTCTTAAAGTACATTAGGTACAAAGTGAAACTTGTTGAAACTTTATTTATGGACTTGAGAGTTCGGCACGAAACAGAATCCAAATTATTTGGTAACTTACTCGTACTTTTCTTTATTCAATACAAGCTAGTATTACCCAAGCGTGGCCCGGGAAAGTATTCGGTTGAAATTTAATAAGGACAATCTCACCCTTACGGGATCCCATAATTTATTTTTTATGATAAAACAATATTTATTGAATTTAAATTTGCTTTTTATCTTTAAATTTTGTCAGCTTGATCAAATAAAATATTTAAGGCCATGTTTTTAAAACACTGATATGTGTATTTATCGAACAGATAGAAGGGACGTATTCGAACATTAAGTATATTTTTAAAAAACGACAACCGCCCGTCGTTTCTTTCTATCATTGCTTAAGGCTCATTTTTAAACAAGTAAGATTAACACAAAATCTTAGGAAAATGTCGTGATAAATCTTTTTTATTGATATGTGGTAAGGTCTCCAAATTAGATACACGCTTGACTTGAAAATGGTATTCTGGATTTTGCAAGTCTAATTCGGTATCGCCATTTTCGAAAGTCTCTGAGACCAATGCGTTTATCGAGATGGAGAGATAGACAGATCAAATCCAAAATACTCGTTATTGCAATTGATGTACATAATAGTTTAAATACGTGGTTGGGATTTTATTCTTAAATCAAGCACAAATCAGATTGATGGACTGAACCAATCTCGAACACATAGTTAATAAGGACTCATTAGTCTAATATGTATCTATTCAAATATGAAATTCTTATATTGATCAATAGTACTGAGAGCAAAACAAAATTTACTCCTTCGCAAATTCGAAAAGAGGGACTTGGATGATGTATTCCATTTACTATATATATTGAGTGTACAAATTGAGCTACAATATGTAAAGGCTATACTATATTGTCGCTAAAACTTTGTTACAACAACAAATTATCTGAAAATATGAAATTAAGTCCAATTTACTGACATATGTACATACATACAAAAGTATGTGGGAATGTATGTCCTTATGTACATGGGTCTTGTCGATAGCATGTTCCATTCATTGTTGGAAGAGTAGACTGGATATACTTATGTTTATATATTTAATTTTATCATTATATATACTCGTATATACAAACTTACACGTATACAAATAATTATAAGATAGCATATATCGAGGCTAAGCATTCTTAATTCAAACTCATTTGGAATTTGGTATCCAAAAATTAATCACACTTTCTTTTTGTTAAGTTCTTTAATGTTTCCAGATTGATCAGGATCTTCTGATCTTAACAGTGCAGTCAGTTCTTTTAGGTCTTTTTTTAAGAATAACATTTTTATTTATAACCAATATTCCTGAAGTCGGGGTTTTTATACTCGTTTTAAATTTTAAATTTTGAAATGTCCGTCCGTACGAACGCATTTTTTTTCCACTCCCTTGAAGCTAGAGCAACCAAACTTGGTACACATGTTTATGTATATCCCCAATTTATAAAGTGACAAAATCGACCCCCAACCTCACCCACTCCCCCGCAATTTCGCGAAAACCTAAACTTGACACACAGACTAATGTTGACCTCCTTGAAAAATCTACATCCAAATTTTTTTGCCACCCCCATCCCCTTCCCCGGAAATCGGCAGAGCTTTCTCAAAAACAAGTTTTTCACTGGGGTATATCGTGTACAGTTTCACAGCTAGGGTCATCAAAATTTGCCATACACAAATACAATTTTTGCAACTCCCCACCCCCTTCTCAAATGCAAAATCTATATATCCCACCTCTGTATAGCTAGAGGCACCCAATTTGGCATAGAGGATTAAGTTTAGCTCCTTGACAGATCTGCATCAAAACATTTTTGCCAACCCCTCCCCCGCGAACCTACAAAATCCCTATCTCCAAAGCCTGTACAGGTAGAGTCACTAAATTTAGCACGCTACCACTTCTGTTGACTCCCTAGACAGATTTGACAAAACAATTGAACATCTCTCAAGCACCTGTTTAGGTAGACTCACCAAATTTGAAATACAGACTACCGTGTTTTCTCACCTTCGCTCTCCACAAATAACCAAATTATACCGGACTTGAATACGAGTATTTTGCTGTCGAGTACGTCCGACTGCAACGTTCTTACTTGTCTTTGGTTCTATTCTGCCATAATTCTGAACTCAATTCGGGGCATGAAAACAATAAAACATTCTTCAATCAATTAATTTATAGTGCGAAATTCAACACGGTTTGATTCAATGTACTTGTGTTTGAGCCAGCCGGATCTATAATTTTGTTCTTGCATGCATAAGTTTGGACTGTCCAAGATATCTAGATTATGTTCTAAGCAAGTTAAATAAACTTAACCTAACCCGAGTTTAAGTCTTCTTTATTTGATCTTAGGCATTATGGCAATTTTTGAGTTTACGCATTATCAATCCATTTCCTTATAAAGTTACTGATTGACCAGATTCTAGCTGAGATCAGTTTGCGGATCGCATCAGTGTCATATGAGCAATTTAATAAGTGCAAGAGTTTTAAACATATGCCATCCCGAATATTGATATTCCCTCGTTGATTACATTATGTCCACATAATTAATACGTTTAGAGACTGAAATTTCTACATCTGCATAGCTACTCGAATATACTTCTGTATAATACTATATAATCGTACACTCGTATTCATTAAATAGGGGCACTAAAACTGTGCACATGTAGTATGTAACAGGCGGAAGGACCTAGCATAAACTATACATACTCTTGATCAGCTTTAATAGTCGAGTCGATTTTGTTGAAACTCGGCACAACTATGTCCTGTTCTTGGAGGCGTACATATCTTGAAACCCATCGGAACGAGTTCTCGTGTGAACAACTTTCTTCTTTATACAGATATTTGAACCAAACTCAGTAACTGAAAGTACTATAAAGATTGCAAAAATTGCAAATCAGAACGGATAATTATATCGTGTTGAAGAACATTTTTAGGTTTTGTTCGAAGAACATTTTTGTTTTATTATATAGCACTTTTAATTATAAGAATGCAATGTAGGAACAAAACACAAAGGTATTTATACGGAAAATTAAAGAAAAAATGTGGTGTTCTTCTTGAAACATTCCTTTAAATCCCATTACGCATCCCACTAGAGCCCCTTCCAACGGCAATCATCTACAATCAAAAAGCCGAACGTTTGATCCTACAATTCATACATTTCAGATGACATCTTGGAGCAAATTCAGCAAGTATAAGCAATTTCAGGCCAACTTTCAAGGTACGAGTACATACAAAGGCAGCTTTTGCGCCGGAAGCAAAGTCGTGGGCAAAGACTTGTACCACAATATCCATTAAGATAGTTGACGTTGGGAATTCCCTCCTGCGGTATGCTCTGCTTCCAGTCTGTCTTCTTTTGGTGGGGCGTAACTGGGCGTGGCCATAAAAGTGTGGAATACAAAGGTATTGCCGAATTGTGGTAGTGTAGGAGACGGGGGAATATTTGAATTGGTCTAGCTTTTTAAAAAATATTCAAATTAAAGACTTTTCGTTAAGAACACATGTTTCCGTAAACAGTTTTACAATTACGCTATCGACATTTTAATCAAACAAGTAAAAATGCTATAGTTGAATATACCCGACTACAAAACTCCCAGGTGAACAATTTTTGATCGCATCTTCGTACACTTACACACACACACGCATCTTCGTAAACAGCACAACGTAAGAGCGGCAATTTAAGTGGTGGCTGTGCTGCTTTTCCACCCGCGCTGGAGAACTGAATCTTGTTTGTTGAATAACTTCCGTGTTTATTATCCGATCGACTTTAAATTTGAACAGTAGATTAAAAGTGACCAAATTATTACAAAGCTATTTCTTGAACGTTGTTATTTTAAAACGGTTGGGTGGGAATATCTCTAATCCAAAATAAACTTCACCTACGCCCGCTATCTATAAAATCGTTTTAAAGGGACAATTAAAAAGACATAACCGAAGAATTTAGTTTATATAGTACTTGGGTCACTCTTAATATACTGTACAAACTTCAAGTCTATCGGATAACAAACACGGAAGCTATTCAACAAACAAGATGTAGTACTGCAAAGCGCGGGGAAGCAGCAGAGCAGACGCCACTTGAACTGCCTCGCTGGTACTGCGTCTTGTATGTATGCCTATTTGTGAATATGTATGTGTATGTATGTGTAAGTTTACGAAGATATGATTAGAAATTTTAGACCTGGGTCTCGTAGTCGGGTACACTTAATAAGGGCATTCTTACTTGTTTTAAGGTATGTAAGAATATTTTAAAATATGACCATTAAACAACTCTATACAGTCTTACCATTGAGTCTACTCATATGCTTTAAATATTTTTTCTACTTGTAGATATTACGAAACAGGATCAATAAAACCTAGAGCAATAGGTGGTTCAAAACCGCGAGTAGCTACAACGCCCGTCGTACAAAAAATTGCCGATTACAAAAGAGAATGTCCCAGCATATTTGCATGGGAGATTCGGGATCGACTGCTTTCGGAGCAAGTATGCAATAGTGATAATATTCCAAGTGTAAGTGTCTGTTATGTTTATTTTATCCCTATATGTATTGGATGCTATAAGAAGTATATGTATTTTTTCGGCCCTTTAAATATTTTTCAATTCCTACTTTAACAGTTTCATTTAAACTTTTTGGGGAACTGTCGTAGGCTATGTCTCATGACATGACTGTTTCAAGCATTTCGACTAACAGGATGAGATTAAAATTAATAAACACATCGCAAATGAGGTTAAGCACGAGCTTCTCACGTTTAAGAATATTTCATAAACAGTATAAATGATCTTGTTATGAAATGAGATTCTAAATCGTCTCCAGAAATGATAGACGAGTATCTATGACAACTCTGTTCCTTTCAAACTCTCGAAAAGAGCGTTCTTACTCAATTTTCTTGTGGTTTGAAAAATCAAAACTCGATGAAAAATTCCACTTGGGATTAATTTTGAAAAACATAGCCAGGCCTATTCCACACCCTTGATGCAAGGAGGGTTGTTGCTATACACACCACATATAATAGAAAACGAGCCAGGTCCATAATCAAAGTCTACCATCAAGATTGCAGTAGCAAAGTAGAATAAAGCCGAACACAAGACAGCAGACTCGTAGCCGGCGTGCACAATGGATTAAGTAATTTCATAACAATGCCTACCCATCGTTTTTAAAATGGATTAAAATTTAGATACACTTTCATCTGCGGCCCCTCATCTGGAAAGATATTTTCATGATTCGACCAGGTAAACAACTAGATCTAGTTCACCAAATCCCACTCAGTGTACACAATGGAAGTTGAGCGGTTAGCGGTTTTGTTTGAGCCTCAAAGGTAGGAAGACTCAAATAAGCCGCAGATTATACCAACAAAGGTACCTATAATGAACAAAATAGGAGTATATTATCCGCAGCCAAACATTAGAGCTGGCCAGCTATCAGTATGAATATCCACACAAGCCCTATAAGAAGCATACTTACTAAGTTTCGTACAAACGGTAATCTGTGACAGGCAGAAAGAGACATACCGACCCTATAAAGAGTATATGTTCTTGATCAGCATGTACAGTCTACTCGATCTAAGCTTTTTAGTCTGCGGTCGTTTAAAATGGCAGCTTTTTATGCATTTACCAAAAACGCATTGGCAAATTGAGTAAACGAGTTCACAATAAAGGTTTAAGTTCTTGCAGTATATACTAGTTGTTTCCCGCCAGAC
The DNA here is from genome assembly GCA_037075165.1 of Hirtodrosophila histrioides. Lineage (NCBI taxonomy): Eukaryota > Metazoa > Arthropoda > Insecta > Diptera > Drosophilidae > Hirtodrosophila > Hirtodrosophila histrioides. Next base: position 1,004,819 of record JBAMCL010000474.1, on the reverse strand, counting down.
TTCACTGTGGCACATTGTGGTTGCATGGATGAGAAAGTAGGAAGTAAACAAAAATAACTTATCACTATTTTCCCTCCCGTGCCTTATGATTCTTTGTTTTAAAACTATGAATTCAAAACCGAACTGTATGTATGCTGCAAGACCTAGCTCTAAGCTGATATTATTCATATTCTTTCGTATTATGTTTTAAATTACCTTTGATATTATTATTTTTGTCTCTCCAATGAAAAATTAGGAAAATCCCCTGTTGCTTTTAAAAACATGAAACCGTAAAAAATTGGCGCTCTGCGGTTGTTTGACCGAATTGTGAATCTAAATAATTCTCGAATCCACTTAAACACACACAATATATTTCATCAACATCGGTTCAGTTGTTTAGGAGGAGTTCAATGACATATTGGATGACGCACAAAAGATTTATATACATTAAGATATGTGTGTATAAAATAGCTTGTCCTGGCTGACAGACTGACTGTTTCGAAATCAATGCACTGTCCAAGCAATGAGAGCTAGTAGAACCCTGAAATGTTCACTAAGATGGGATTTTGGAAAATTCCACCCACAAGCGTGGATATTCATGAAAAACTGTTGTATGAAATTTGTCTGTTTACCATCCAATCGGCCTTAAACCCATTTTCAAAGATCAACATGAAAATTGATTTGAAATATATTTCACCGATTTTGAAAAATCCACCCCATGGGCTGAAAAAGGGGGTCTCAAGGTTGTATAGGCAAAAGTCTAATTTAAGTCTGATCACATCCAAATTCATTTTCAAAATGTCTTTCTTTGACCAGCAATGTATCTACTTTGTATGGTCGGAAATGTCTATTTTAATGTGTTACTCATTTCGCAATAAAAAGGGTTACTGCGTCTTTGTAAAGATGAATTGGTATACTTAAAATATTTTTTGTGTTTCCTTAATATTCTTTTTTTGGCTTGAAATTAAATCAATATCGAGTATTTTTGGTCCCTGGCTTTACGTTTTTATTATGCGGGTGTGCTTCTTCGCTGTACATATAATGTACATATGTAGTGGATATTAATATGTGATGTGTTTGTTCCGTACCAGAAGGCAGCCGTCGCATCGTTTCACACTTTGCACACAGAAAAGAGTGTAAAAATCATTTATTGTCATCAGTTATCAGTCGCGTCCAGTTTATTGTATACAATTTCGTAATTTATGCGCCTTTGTGAGCGGCTTGGCAATTTTTCAATTCATTGATACTTTAAATCGAGGGTCCCCACCAATATGTGTACCATATGTGGTTGCTCTAGCTTCAAGGGTGCGGAAAAAAGTGCGGTCATACGAACACACAGACTAACGGACATTGCACAAGCCCAACTCAACTAGAGTATAACAAGTTTGGCAGATCCTGACTTTGTCTTACTCTCTTTCTAAAAAAAGTCACCCAATTATAATGGACCCAGAAAAGAATGGTTCACACCAAAATCTTCATTATTGTACACTCTCTACATTTCCGCCATGATTTTTATACTATGTTCCCGAAGGGAAAAATAGTATATTGGGTTTGCGAAATGTCCGTCTGTCCGTATGAACGCAATTTTTTTGCCTTTATCTTTGAGCTAGAGCAACCAAATTTGGTACACATGTTGGTGTATATCGTCAATTTATAAAGTGTCATGATCAAAAAGAGCAAAACCTATATCTCCCACACCAGTAAAGCAAGAGTCACCAAATTTGGCAGACAGACCAATGTTGACCCCCTGGATAAAACTGCATCAAAACTTTTTGAACCCACCACCCCCACCCCCTAATGGAGCATAACCTACATCTCTCACACCAGTAAAGCTAGAGTCACCAAATTTGGCAGACGACTAATGTTGACCCCTGGATAAAACTGCATCAACAATTTTTGGACACCCCCCATCCCTAAGCCCCCAAAGGAGCAAAATCGCGTTTCTTTCCGAACTCACAAATAATCATATTATATAGGACTGGGAACATAGTATTCTGCAGTCGGGGGCGTCCGCCGTTGGACGTACCCAAATGCAACGTTCTTACTTGTTAAATTTTGGATTTCTTACGTTTTTCCTTAAAATGATAATCATTGGTTTTAAATAATTGAATACAACTTAGACACAATCATTATTGTTGATCCAAATAAATAAAACTCAAAAATAATGGCGGGTAGCTTTGTGGTCCCTTTACAAGGATATGTAATAATATGAGGGACAAACACAGAAGCCGTAAATTACTGTTGAGTTTAATTTTGAGCGAAAAAAAAAATGATTGATAATCATTACTTTTGTCTAAAATTTCAAAAACCTATTTCAAAACAAGTAAGAATGCTATAGTTGAGCATACCCAACTACAAAACTCCCTGTACCCAGGTCAAACATTTTGAGCTGCTTCTTCCCCCCCCGCGCTGCAGTACTGAATTTTGTTTGTTGCATAACTTTCGTATTTATTATCCGATCGACTTGAAATTTATATAGTAGATTAAGGGTCACCCAAGCATAATACATGCCAAATATCAGGTCTATATATTCAAAAGTGTTGCTGTAAAACGTTTTGATCGAATTGCGAGTAAAGATTTACACTTTAAATAATTCGAAAGGTGTCTCATTGATTTGGTACACTCCCATGGTCGGAAAATTGGTGGAAAAGTCTGTCTATCGACATTTTTTATTTTCATTTGATTGGTTCTACACAAAATTATAATTATCGTGGTGGTCTTCGATTTTGGAAAATATAGCCGGAAAATTCGCGGAATACTGAAATTTCTTGATTATCCTGATTGTCTTGAAATTGATTTTCAATATTAAATAATGTCTCACCGATTCTGAAAAATGCATCCACATGACTTAAGAATCATCCGAGGTATCAATAACATACATACATATATGTATTCTAAGTGGGGTCAGAAACGTATCCTCCAATGTGTTCCGTATTTCGTGGCCATAACTACTTAGTCAAACAATTTAAAGGGATTATACAATAGTTTCATATACTTATTGTATTGAGATCCAAATGCTGAAGTCTGTTACATGCTACATTTACGAACCTCTATTTTAAGAGTTTTCAGTGCTTAGTAGAAACATGTAAGAATGCTCTAGTCAGGTACACCCGACTTCGAGACACCATGTACTCGTACACATCAAGCAGTTCAGCGGTAAGCAAGCAAGCAAAGTTTTGTGTGGCGGGATGTTCAAGATAAGTATGGAAAAGCTGTCCCGATACCGCCCGTTCCGATGAGTCTTTCGGGTCAGGCGCTTTCCCGCGGGATACCCGTTCCGCGCCCCTCTGTAATTTGAATTACCCATTTACTGTGCGTTACGACATTTCGAAGCAACAAAACGGGAACCGGGGGGAATTAACTGGACTAAACAACGTTGTGGCAGACAGTGCACATGTACACATGAATTTGTGTGTATGTGAAATTTCAGGCGATTACAGTCGCTCGTACACATGTACATATGTATGTATGTATGTTTGTACTATGTACGCACTTACTTGCATACATATAAGTACAAGGGATGTAATACATGAAAACTGAAAATTCGACAGTGTTTAAGCCACCCCCTTTCTGATGGCGGGGTATTCGAATACATACAGACATTCTGTCTGGATAACTGAAAGTAACTGTAAGTCGAAATGTATTTTGGATTTGATTGCTGCCAGAAATAACTAAGCAAAAGTTATGGAATTAGTGGTCGATAAAATTAAACGTTTATCGTCATATGTTGAATAATGCGTCTCCCGAAGGCATTCAAATAATGCAATGACTTAAGGCTGTAGTATTGTTCACATATGTACGTTCGTATGTGCACTAGAGATGGGCGCGTGTTGGTTCTTTTCCGACGGCAAGCATTTGGGCGCCAGGACATGTCGATAACACGCCCCATTATATCGAATGTGGGATCAAATAGTCAATATTTTAGCCAATACGAACGACTAAACATAAAGATTGTTAAGGGTAGAATTCATGCATAATTGATGATGATTTATGACTTGATGATCATCGATTGTTGGAAACAGTATTATAAGTAAGAATGTTGTAGTCGGACGTAGCCAACAATAGAATTCGGTATAATTTAATTGCTCAATATTTGCGAAATATTGAATAGTTCGTGCTCGTGCCACAAAATAGAACACGACATGCGCGTGTACCTCTGATGGAAGCGACTGTCTATATGTCGGGGAGAGGGCGGACTTACCACACGACAAGACGAATGTTTGGAAATGTCCTTTAACGCTGTTTGCCATTTACCAGAACATGGAAAACGCCACTTTGGACTTTAAGTGTTGGCACGTGTCTGGCGCATTGGACTTGGCATTTCTTTGCACTGCTTTGGATACTCGTGCTCCTCGTTGAAGTTGGTTGCACTCTTGCGATTATAATGAATCGCGGGTCCTTTTTACTTTTGCATAAAGACATCAAAGACATCAAAGGCTGCGAATGCCAATCTGAAGCATCCTTGGTCACTGTGTGGGGGTCGCGGCGATTGCAAAGGTACATATATACTACTTTGATGTATGTACATACATTCTCGTACATATGAATATTAGTGCTGCAAAATGTCGTTAGACGCGCTACTTGATCATTTCAAGCTATATTAAATTATAGAAACTTTGTCATGTTTTCAAAACTTTGTTTGTGGTATTGAAATATAAAATCAGCTCCTCAGATAGTGACTGTTAGAAAAACTTTATTTTATTATTATACCCTTGCAGAGCGTATATTCTTGATCAGCATCAAGAGCCGAGTCGAATATAGCGACGTCCGTCTGTTCGTCTGTTTCCGTAAAGCTATTGTGATGAAAATTAACACAGATGAATATTTTTGGTGCAGGCGTACATAAGTAGTATGCCGAAACCGGCTCGATCGGACCACTATAACACATAGCTGCCATAGGAGCAATCGGTCGACAAAAATGTTTCTGTATGAACATTTTGTTGTTTATGAAGAATCGAACTACTATTACATACATATATGTAGAAGGCATAGGAACAATCGGTCGATAATAGAGTTGTATGAAAATCTTTCATGTTTATGAAGCTATTTAGATTACCAAATCTAAGTTGAATTATGTTTTGTAGAAGATGACCAAATTTTATACAAATCAAACTACTACATAGCTGCCATAGTTATTATTATATTATATTATATTTTGTATGAAAGTTTTTTGGCTTATAGAAATATTGCTTGCAAACTAAGAAATTGCGATGTTTATTATAGTTTATCTATATTTATATATATAAAAGAGTTTGTCCAGACTGTCTAATTGGTAATCATCGCACATTTTGTAAAGTTCCCCTCACGGTCGGAAATGTGTGTGTCAAAGTTGAAGGGGCAAAATACTAATTTTAGTCCGATCACCTTAAATTCATTTTCAAAGCTCATCACGTAAAATAATTCGATACGTGTCTCACCAAATTTGGAAAATTCATTCACACGGTCGGACAATTTGTGAAAAACTTTGGCATTCGACATTTCAGTTTCTCGACTTCGTACTAACTTCCAAAGCTGAACTCAAAATGTAGGGTTCTCTTGGGGGTACCTCCCCACAATAGGGGTAAAATAGATGGAAAGCTTTTGTCTGGAAGCATTATTCTTGCAATGGGCTTCAAACTCATTTTCAAAACTAATAAAAATAATTGAAAAGTGTGCTGACTTTTGTTAAAAAGTGCTAGTTTGAAATAAAGAGGCTTCGGTTGTATAGCAACTACGTATATACTGTACTATATATACTATATATTTATACGGAATATACATACTACGAGACCCGAGTTGTTTGCTGTTTTTATTTGGTCGTTTCTAACATTTACATGATCACATACTAACAGAATATACTGCTCTGTCTAGAAGAAGAAATAGGCCCATGGAAAGCATATCCTGCTACAAGGGACTATAGGAATAATCAACTCTTGCAGAAAATACAGCATATAAGGGGGTACAATAAATCTGTCAGGTATATTGACATATTCAGAGTTCAGTTGATCCGAGTGCGGGCCTCACTATCCTCCTCCGGGATTAGCTCGCATTATCGACAGCCCGATAATCGTTGCGCTTTCTCTTTGCTCCATTTGACCACCCTGGCTCACCCAATTCTGGCATTCCGGAGCTATGTGATCGGGCGTTATGTGATCGACGGTTTCTAGTGGTATTTTTGGTCGGGTAGAAAATGGACAAACATTAGAGCAAAAGCGTAATCTACGGTAATCTAAGATACTTTCTCCAAGTCATTTGACCATTTCATTATACGCTTCGAAAACTTGTGGAATATATATTGATATATACAAAATGCAATGAGAGCGGAGTTGAGACTAACGAAGCTTAGTATACACTAGAATCGAATACATTGACCGATTCAAAACTCACTTTCATTACATACTTTACGCAAGACATTTTGATATTGATAAGCAAGCGGCAACAAGTCAATAAGGAGGTCCTTCTCATCCTGTGGATGATTTATTTATGCTATTATTTATTTTAAGCCTGCGCTAAATTCATGTTTTTACACACAACTACACATTCTAAAAATTTCTTGAAATTGAGTTAATTTTTAATTATCAAATATAAACAAGTAGGAATGCTGTACTCGAGTATACCTGACTACAAGATTCCCTGTACCCTGGTCTAAAATTTCCAAACTCATCTTCGTACACTTACACACACACAGGCTACAGCACAATGCAGAGCAAGCGAGGCATTTTAAATGTTGGCTGTGCTGCTTCTTCCCCCGCTCTGCAGCACTGAATCTTCATTCGTGAATACCTCCCGTGTTTATTATCCGATCGACTTAAATTGTTTCAAGCAGATTAAGAGTGACCCAAGCATACATACCAACTCCCACGGCTATATCTTTAAGATTGTGGCTGTAAAACGTTATTATCGAATAGTGGGGTGCGGGGGGAAGATATCTGCAATCGGAAACAGACTTGATCTGTGTCTGGTGTACAGGAACCTACATTCGAAGTTTAGTGTCTCTAGCTCTTTTAGTTGCTGAGATTGACGCGTTTATCTGGATAGACAGATAGACGGACAGACAGACGTTCATGCACAAATCGAATTATCTTTTGATACTGAGCAAGAATATATATACTTTTTAGCGTCGGAGGTGTCTCCTTCTGCCTGTCACATACGTTTTTAAAGATCTAATACCCCTTCTTACCCATTGCATGGGTACATGGAGTAAAAATTGTTTCTATACGTTCATACAGACGGGCAGGGTTACATCGACTTGGTGTGATACTGATCAAGTATATATGTATATATACTTTATAAGATCGGAGATGTCTCCCTCTGCCTGTTGCATACATTTTCGCATATCTAATAACCTCTTTTCACTCATTTTATGAGTACAGGATGCTAAAATGACTATAAACATCGTAATGTGTCTATTATTATATAATTTTTTTCAAGAAATGTGTAACGCATTGAAGAAGTCGATCCCCCATAGTCCGAGTATACTTTTCTTGATAAGCATCAATTGCTGAGTCGAGCTAGGAAAGAGTGTCTGTCCGTCTGTCTGTTTCTATGTAATTTAGTCTCTCAGTTTTAAGGCTATCTTCATGAAACTTAGCAAAGATGCTTTCAATGCAGGCAATACATACATACATATAAGTATGTCGGAACCGGCTGAAAATTCAGTTGTTGAAAAAAATCTATCCCTAAAGCTGAAAGATTAGATGGTGACAAATATGAAAATGATCTTCAAAATATATTGTTTCTTATGCTATTTAACTCCATTGTTCTTCGCCCAAGACATCAAATATCTACAAGTTTAGTTTATTTTATTATCCTATTAAAGTTCTCGGCATTAAACAAAACTTATCCTAGAATATTTATTAAATTTGCAGTTAATCAGTTTCTGATTTTTTACTTTTCGACTTTATTTCGGACCTCTCAAGTTCCAGAGTATTCTTATTTTGAAGCATTCATGTTTGCATGTACATACACAATTATGTATTGCACATGCATATGCATAAGTATGTACATCACTGTGGAACTATATTGAGGCTGGTAATTGTATGTAAATATGACTGTATGCATACTATACACATACATACATACATACATACATACATACATACATACATACATACATACATACATACATACATACATACATACATATGTAAATTCGAAAGGCCATTTACAAACCGATTCGACACGTGTGTTGGGACTAGTGTGTGTGTGTTGTTGTACTCGCCTGAAAGTGTAACCGAATAAGCTGCGCTCAGTCCTATAGCCGTCCCGCTCTTAGACGGGACAACGGCGCGTGATTGGCTGGTACGTTGTGGCCAATGGCAGCCAGTCGCGCTGATGTATCTGAGGGTAGAAATGAGATACAAATAGAAAACATGACGACTTGGCACGGCACAGTACACGCTGAGTACACAATACTCTATACTTTATACTTTATGCTTAATACTTAATACAAATGTCTTTGTACTTTGGCTTTAATTGCAGGTTTCATCTATTAATCGGGTGTTGCGCAATTTGGCGTCACAGAAGGAGCAGCAGGCGCAACAACAAAACGAGTCTGTCTATGAAAAGCTCAGAATGTTCAATGGGCAATCTGGCGGATGGGCCTGGTATCCTGGCAATACAACGACGGCCCACTTGGCGCTACCACCAACACCCACAGCGGTACCAACGAATTTATCTGGACAGATAGCCCGAGAGGAAGCTCAAAAACGAGGTAAGCTCAAGGAAATCCACGGAATTTTACGAAAAATCAATAAAGAGCTGTGAATATCGCCAAAGGTGACGCTTATATCTTTGATTCGCGGTTGAATTTAAAGCACGCTTAACATTCGCTAGGAACATTAAGATATTACTGCTTAGAATAGAGGACAGTATTAGAGTAATCGAAAAGCAACTCTCAAAAAGTCTAACTCAGTATAAATGGAGCTAAGCTAATTATGTGTAAGTATACAGTAATATAGAGGGTGTTGACAGTGTAGGCCCTGAGGCTGGCTCCTTGGATGTTACATTCTTTACTTTAATATACATTTCACCCATGAAACATTACTAAATACAAACCTATTTACTTATACTATTTTGGGAATCGAGGCTTGCGGCTGATTTCACATTCTAAGTTCTACTTTTTTAAAATCCATCCTCAAAATAAGAAAATTATATTCTTTTTTGTCTTGAATTGAGTCATTTGTTAAGTCAATATCTGTATATATAAAAAAAATTATTAAAAGGCGACTTTCTCATGTTCATGAATTAGCTATTTCATAAGGTTTGGCTGAATTTCATTTCCTCACGTTCACGAAAATGCCATTCGCACTTCAATTTATGTCTTTAATAAAGTGTACAGACAATTCGGTGCTGCCACATTGTGATGCTTCCATATGAATATATCCTTGCGTTTGACAGACGGAAGAATATATATACTTTATAGGGTCAAAGCTTAAGATCTACTCGGCTATTGTGGGGTCGGAAATCTATCCTTCATTTCCACATTAAAGTATAATATCAAGGCTATAAAAAATTGCTCAATTTTGCGATATACAGATTTCATTCGCCAAATAACAGTTAAAATAGCACATGGTATGAATATACTCGTACTTGAGGAGGAACAAAAACTTAGCAGGATCTACACTAAAACTAAAGTACCCGTCGCCTTCCAGATCTGAGACAAGCACCCAAAATTTCTTGCGATACAATTTGGATAATTACTCGAACAACTATATCAATAGATGAGGAACACAGTTACAACTGAATACGGAGGAACACGAAGCGAAGCCAAGCCACCCAAACCGTCCCATCGACAGAAAACAACCCCAGGGGTTTTTGCAACCTTGAAAGCATTTTGTCACAGATGATCAAACATCAGGGCAAACAAATAGTTAATTTGTTGGTCATTTGTTATTTGCCATTAAATCTAATTGAGGAGCGTAATTCTGGGCCTGTAGGCTTTGCTGATTTCAATTGTTTTTGTTTATTCTTCGATCGATAAATAAGGCTGACATATGTCCCTTTGCCAATAAGTAACATCGTCCTGTCAATACCACTTCAACCACATACACACATACAGCAGCAATCCATGCTACTTTGTGCCAGGGAAAGTACTTACACATATGTACGTACACCCATATATGTATACATATGTACATTGTGTGTGTGGGGAAATGTTCCGCAACGATAAGGAAAATCAATCAACAAAATGATTTTACAAATGCCACTGCACTGGAAACAGATAATTTGACCTTTTAAATATGACCCAATCAATTTGCGTGACTCTATGAAAGTCACCCAATAAAGATTCAATCAAATTACGCGGCTTAAGATGCAAAATTGTTTTTACGACTGATGCTAATAACAATAAAGATCTGTTAGGCCAAGTAGGACCACAAAGATTGCCTAAGAACGAATAGTTTTATTCAAAATCCCATAGGATTCAGATTCCATTTTCTATCTCTCTATCTCTGATAAGGTAAGCTCCAGAGTTGCCTAACGAGTTGTTTTAATAGAGTTAATTATGTTGAATTTGCCAACCTTTATTCAATAACTATTCCGCCCGTGAGAATGGATTTTTCTGAATAGTTGAACCACATTCCTGCGAGGTGTCGAAAAGCACATTGTCTGATTACTTCATCTTTTGCAACATTGTAAGATTTGACAGAAAAAGCCTACTGAGCTCGGATATGTGTTCTCACCTTTCAAATTTATGTATATAGGAAAATTGGGAAAGACTGCTTTATGTAAATGTATAGATATATATATATATATACATATAGTAGAAGAAGATTACCCAACAGCTAAATTCAATTTGTACATAGAAAATCGGAATCTTCCGATACAAATTTTTTAAGATAGGCGGCTAATGAAACGAAAGTGTATTCGTTGCGTTTCTCAAATTTAGAAATTATTTCTATTAAACAGAAATTTGTTCTGACTTTAAGATGATTTGTATTATATGATGATTTTTAGAATTCTATGGTATTTATTTTTCTGGATATATGCACAGTACTTATGTAGAAAGTCATGGTGAACTCAATTTCAATTTATCGCTTTAGATCTTTATCCAGGCGATATCTCTCACCCGAATTCCCATGAGAGCACTTCAGATGGAAACTCCGATCACAACTCCTCCGGGGACGAAGACTCTCAGATGCGACTACGATTGAAGCGCAAACTGCAGCGTAATCGCACTTCATTTACCAACGAACAAATCGACAGTCTGGAAAAAGGTAGGTCTTCCATATATATTGAAACATATTGTACGATGAATAAATTTTTAAAATTCTGTACTTTTCAACTTGGTATGGCGACAGAATTCGAACGGACTCACTACCCTGATGTTTTCGCACGGGAGAGACTTGCAGAAAAAATTGGTTTGCCAGAGGCACGTATTCAGGTTTGTCTTTCAGTTTTGTTTAATTCATTTTGTTTTAGCTCTGTTTTGAAAATATTGATTTTTCGTTTTATTGAGTCTTATTTATATTTCTTGGTAGGTACAATTGACGTTCGATACTAAATGCTTATAGTACATACTTATTGCAAGTATTACAATGTATTGGCATTATGTGCGCTAAGGGTTACAAATAGATGCGCATCGTCAATCCCTTTAACATTAGCCTGTCTGACCGGGGGTGAACGGCTGAATCCTGTAACCAAATAATGTGTAAAGTGATTGCAACGGCTTTTAGCCACGCAAGTCAGAGACTCAAGTCAACGCCAACCCTCAACTTGCACCCCTGTTGATAATTTTGTTATTAATACTTTTTTATACTCGAGTTGCCATTCAGCGCTCAGTGTATGTACAGTGTACACCATTCAGCTTATGATTATTTGTATAAGTGAATAAAAACAATTTGACTGTAAAAACACTCGAAACTACTTGCGATTTTCACATTGAATCAAGTCGTCGCGCCGGGGAAGCGTTCTCTTCAAGAGTTTGTCAAGCGGGCCGTGCCCGATGAGTCGATGAGTCTGACGAGTGGTCGCGGCTACAATAACCCAAAGTAATAAATGTCATCACGAAAATATGAAAGCACAACAAATATTGTAATCCTGATTCACCCCTTTGTCACGGGAACATACAGAAAAACACATGGTAGTCCCAACCCAGCCCGAAGGGTCTCTCGACTCTACAGCGCCAAGGCTCAAACTTCATTATACGTCGAGGTTGAGCATCATTAATGGAACGAATTGCGGCTCTTGAGTATTTATTAATGTCACGTCCTTCATGAGAAAATGAGAAAAAGCAGCAACTGTTGTTACTGTGTATTACAAGTGTTTTTCTTTGTGTCAATCGCAATCTGAGTAGCATACCCCAGACTGAATGAAATATTGCAACGGGCAAATAAATATTAAAATTTGTTATGCACTTTTGATGTTTCAAATCATTAGCTTAAATTGTTTGAATTAAATAGAGATACTTTGAATTGTATAAAGAGGTTACTTCATTTTAAATCATAATAAATTCAGCTAGTTCAAATAAAAGTCTTTTATATATTTAAAATTGGGATCATGTTTGTTCGCATTTTTATAAAGCTAAAAGAATAATAGGCCTGAAATCCTTTTCGCCAACAATATGACAGGCTTTTCCCTGTAATATTGTTAAATAAAAGCTTAAAGTCTATTCGCTTATTAACTAAACATGGGAACACTTCGTAACACTTAACGTAATTCCGAATTATAAAAACGTAGGCGCATGATCAGCCGATTGTATGGTAAACAAAAAAGTTTCATGCTTTCACTTTTCCGAAAATTGTGTGAAATTTTACAAAATCCCCGCTAAGTGTGCACTTTTATAATAGATGGAATCTACTGTGAAAATTTCAGCGTTCTAACTCTGTCAGCTTGGGTTGTGCGATGGTTGCCAATCAGTCAGTCAGGACGAACTCTTTTGTATATATAGATAAATACTTATATCAAATTTGGTATCTTCATTAGATTATGCGAACCGAATATAAGATTACTTTAGCTAAAAGCTTCTGACAACATCGAACAAATTTGTATATGCCGTTTGGGGTCTGATTTTCATACAAGCTCACGGAAATGTAATACTATTTTAATTAAGTTTTGTATATTGTCCCAACCGACATTTTGGTTCGAAAGCTGACTCTAGATATTTTTACAAATATTTTTGAAAAGGTTGAAACAGCTGAGTTCATCTATATAATACCAAATAATTGCATGCATTCACCCACTTCATTAAAAAGTGGGAAAACCATTTAATTTTTCAATAAGTCATTAATTCTTTTCTCTATATTGCATTACAAATATTTGAATTGATTTTCGTTTGTCTAATCTCATTTGTGGATGATTAAAGTTGATCTTCCAAGTGAACACAATTTACAATTGTTATTTCATCTAAATTTTTGTGAATTATGTTTATATTATTTGCCTACTCTAAAACAGGTTTGGTTCTCAAACCGACGCGCCAAATGGCGGCGGGAGGAAAAACTGCGTACCCAAAGACGCTCAGTCGATAATGTGGGTGGCACCAGCGGAAGGAGCAGCACAAACAACCCCTCCGGAGCTACTGCACCCTCCAACTCTACAACGACGAACAATTCAACGCCAGGAATTGGTGGCCCAGCTGGCTCAGAAGCAGCTTCAGCAGCTCATGCAGGAAGCAACAATACCTTGGCCGAGTCCTCTAATGGGCCAACAGTGAGTACACGGCTAAGAGCTGACTTCTAAATTGCCTGGTGTTATTTCAATTTAAATATTCTTCCAGATACTCGGCGGCGATGCGAGCACTGCGCACCCCAACTCCGCGAGCCCACCTTTGCAGGCCGTAGCGCCCCGTTTACCCCTTAACACTGGTTTCAATACAATGTACTCATCTATCCCGCAACCTATCGCAACCATGGCAGAAAACTACAAGTAAGTTCTCTGAGATGAATTATTTTAATTAGCATGTATGTACACTGTACTTGATACTACTACTATTTTTATACTCGCTTAAAAAAAAATGTTGAAAAGAGTATATTGGATTTGTGAAATGTGTGTCTGTCCGTTAAAACGCAACCCTTGAAGCTAGAACAACCAAACTTGGTACATGTTGGCGTATACCCTCGATTTATAAAGTGTCAAGATCGACCCTCACACCCGCAAATCTTAAACATTTTATTTTAAGCTAGAGTCACCAAATTTTACATACCGACCAATGTTGAGCTCCTTTACAGATCTCCCCCGCGAAGGAGCAAAATCTATATCTCCCACACCTGTATAGGTAGAGTCACCAAATTTAAAACACAAACTAGCACAGTTGACAATTTTGGTAATGCCACCCACTCCCCCGCAAATGAACAAAATGTATTTCTCAAATACCTGTTCAGGTAGATTCACCAAATTTTAAAAAAATAGACTACTATGTTTTTCTCTCCTTCCCACCCCAAAAATAAACAAATTATACAGGACTTGAAACCGAGTATTCTGCTGTCGGGTACGTCCGACTGTAACGTTCTTCCTTGTTTTATTTTTGGAAGTACTATCAATTGATTAAAGGTAAGTAAGATTGCTCTCTGGAGTGTTGGGACACCGTCAGTCATTTTTGTGAATTTGTAGATAGAGGAGGCTAGGCGTTTAGTTAATTGATCATCTCTTCGTTGAAGATGTTGTTTCAGTATGGAGCAAAAATTGTACCTTTTGCTGTTAAAGGATTTATGGAGACTTCGCTGGGCATCAGCATCAAAGGAATTTCTCGGCCACGTCGATATTTTTTGCGAGAAGGCATCCATCTTGAAGTGGTTTAATAGAAATAGTTTCCTTTTAGATCAGTTTGGCAGCATTGTTTACGTCAATGCAAGAACAGGTCGTTGTGGATTTCTTATCATCGGAGGAAGAGAGGCTTTGAGCTATAATTTCAGGGAATTATGGAAAATCTATTGGGATACGTTGGAAATTTCTTTTCTTTTCGATTTCGGGCTGTCACTTAAGGATAAAAACATACTTTTCCTTCGGATCAGGTGGTCTCGAGGCCATGGTTCTTTTTTATTTTCTCGATCCATGCGCGTATAGTTAAATTTTAACGCGTAAATGAAACAAGGCAAAACAAAACGGCAAAAGGGAAAGAGATAGGATTTGAACTGTGCGAGCCTATTAACAAAGACGTCTCTTCGCGTGCAAAGATAGTCGATGTCTGAGATACTACTACTACATTTAGTAATCATAACGTGATAATGTACATATAAGGAACATGCCCACAAATACATGCTAGTCGATTTCAATATCTTGGGCGCATCTAATATTTGTATTATCTTCTTATTTTTCGACCGCAGTGCATCTTAGATATGAATATTTTCCTTTCTTTTAAATATACACTTAAGAATTATTAAAAAACAACAAATCAAATTTTTAAATGTATTGGGTTTTCATGTATCAAGAATGCTTTGTTATACATACTTGTATATCTTGAAAACGGTTGCGTCTGCGTATGACATAGGCAGGTAGGTAGGTAGAGATAGCTTGATTGACTCACTTGTTGATGATGGTCAAGAACATATATACTTAATAAAGCCGACGAAGCCTGCTCCTGTTACCAACACTTGCAGTTGAATGAGTCCTGTAACAGAAATTAGGTATCTCTGAGACAGAGTTGAGTTATCTCCTAATAGAGCGCTCTCTTATAATTGAAATATATTTGAATATTATTTATGAATTCAGCTTAGCTATTTTACAACATTTAATTTTAATCTTTCTTAACAGCTCAATGACCTCCTCATTAAGTTCAATGACGCCCACTTGCTTACAACAAAGGGACAGTTATCCATACATGTTTCATGATCCTCTATCACTGGGATCGCCCTATGCAACCCACCCCCGGAATTCAGCCTGTAACCCCGCAGCGGCTCATCAGCAGCCGCCACAGCACGGGGTCTATGGAAACGGCTCGGCAGTACCCACAGGCAATACAGGTACCAGTGCACAGTCATACGAAGGGCTTTAGAATAATAGGATGGATATTCTAAGGTCTTTGGTAATACTAAAGTAGTAAATTGAACGGAGGACAAGTTAATAACTACCAAATACATTTTCAGGCGTAATATCTGCTGGCGTTTCGGTACCTGTACAAATATCGACTCAAAATGTCTCTGACTTGGCAGGAAGCAATTACTGGCCGCGACTTCAGTGATCCTCAATCTTTAATCTGCCAACAGATCTGCTTTCAAAGGCAGCAGCTGCGGCTGCAGTCGCCGTGGCCCATGTCGTGGAAGAACAGCAAGGACATACAGTTGTCGCCAAACCCTCTATGGATAACCCACCAATGATTATACCACAAATAGCTCCATGCTCATCCCTATACCTAAGATTGGCGGATACGTCAATAAGTCAGACCCCAACGCCACCTACAACCCCATCCATGACATCTCCAGTTCCAGCTCCACCCCCACCTCCACCCCCATTGATTTTTCATCCCAACAGTCAATCTGAAGTATTTCAGCACACCTTCCCGGCATCCCATTGCCATCTCCTTCTATAACAATACATTAAATGCCAGAACTAGTCATCCCAATTGAATTACTTTTTTATACCTATATGCAAACCATAAGGATATACGTATCTACATGTTATGTTTGCAAATAATTTGTTCAAAGGTAAATCGGAAATTCACATTGACTTTTTTCATTTCATTGACAATTTCAAAAATATACATTTTTGTCACTTCCCAAAAAAAAGAATTATGATTTTATTTCATAGCTCTATATTATACAACTTGGCGCACAGATTCACTTTCTTCTGTGTTCCTTTTGAAGTGAAAGGGGATTTTTAGATTTTGTGATCTAATAAGTAATAGTGAAAATTCAAAATAATTCAATAAGCCCTTGTTGAATTACATTTTCATGTCATTTAAGCCAGCCCAATTGGTCTGATATGAGCTCAGGCATATACATACATCGAAAACATCTTTAAAGCCTTAAAATATATGTACTTATATGAAAGATAAATAGTTCAGAGTCAAATCATTTTTCAAACATATAAGAGATTAGCTCCGAATAAACACAAACAGAAGTATTTGCGGGCTACACTGAAAATAATAGTATATTGAAAACACTCCAAATACAGACCTTTGTTCAATCTGGGCTACACATTTTGATTGGAACCAACTTTATCTCAAACTGTTGTTGCGATACTACTTATAATAACTTTAATATCTTGCATTTATTTAGAATCCATCTTTTCAAGCAATACGTTTTGATTTATGAAGAAGAGAAGAAGAAAATGCTCGGCTAGATCACCAAATATTAAAATTGGTTAAAATTAAAATCCATAAAAAACCATAAAATTATATTTGAAACGAACCAACCAACTTATAGTATATGTTACCTAAGTTTACAAAATATCTATACAATCACTTTTTACAATGAGGCTCTTGATTTTAATCAATTTTAAGTTTGTAAACATTAATTGAGTAGCCCCGTTAAATCTTTAGTCATATTGATTATTGGATATTAATTCAGCACACTTTTCGAAAGAAAGGACTACAATTATCTTATCCACATCAAAAGACGACGTTGAGTTAAAAATAAAGGCTAAAGCGAAGTGTGTCTGGGTATAAATTATAAAATAATCTTCGGCTCGGCTACTTTGGGTTTGAATTTCAGCAAATATGAAGGGGCTTTCCGAATTTTGAACTCTGTGAAACCTTGACAATTTACTTAATGTATTTTTTAGAATAGCACGCATATACTCTTAAATAATGTTAAGCCACAAAATAGATTATAGTGCCCTAGAGCGGGGATATCTTACCAATACAAATAAAATCGAAAAGAATTGCAACGAAACTTGAATTCCAATTTCAACAATGACAACCATGCCAACCATTCATCCAGAAACACCTCCCTAGAATAAGACTTAAGTTAAATAAAGTTAATTATAAAATCGATATTTATGTATTGTATTTAAATTATGATTCGAATTTATATGTAGAACAAGTGTATGTAACATTTTAGTATATGTCTGATAATTTCAAAAAAGAAATAATAAATTCATATATGTACACACATGTATAATCATTTCAAGATCATTTTATATAATTGATGGTAGCTTCCCAAAAAACGTCGAATGGTTTTCGGGCTTAAAAGGAAACGGTGTAACGGAGATACGAGTGTCAAGTTTTGGGAACAGTGCCAAGGTTGCATTGGCTTATCAGTTAAGTTTACAGCTCCACTTAACAGCGGGACTCAATTCCTTAAGGATAAGCCCTAATTTTCAACTATACAACCATCTTACCTATGAGTACTAACTATCACACACACATCTCTTCTCAACTTTGCATGACTTGTTGACAACTTTGTTCGGTATGAAAAGCTAATCTTTTGTTATATATTTGAAGCTAACATCTTATTTTTCAAAGACAGATTTGGGAGTGAAGGACGCTGCAAACTTGCATATCTTAGAACAAGCCCACTATTTAGTAGCATCCAAAATATGCGTGTCATTGCGTGTTATCATAATTTGAGAAAGACTATGAACGGAAGGAACTACCATCTAACAAACAACTAAACAATAAATCTTAGATGCACGTACGCTCTGTGAGTGTGTGTGTAATATTTTATTTTGACTGCGCAAAACTTGCACACGGGTTGCCACAGGGCAAAAGTGTGCTCCTTTTGCGCTGCGCATTGTTGAGTCAATTAATTAACTGCTCTCTTGCGGTAAACTCTTTGCGCCGAACGCGTGACACCTGGAAAGGAAAAGAATCCAGTAAACCGAAAAAGCCCAATATTCCAGCAAACAAGTCGGATTCTGAGTACTCCAGTTCTGGAACTGAGCCTGGAGATCAAAAGGAAACCTGCCCGTAAGCCAACTCCTGCTAGCCGACCTCCACACGAACCCAGCACCAGCCTTGTAGCAAGAGCTGTGCTTGGCAATAATAGATTTGCGGCTCTGCGATGACGACAGCTCCAAAGAGGATGGCAGCTCAGCAAAAAAGCCGAAACAAGCAACGGAGCCCATCAAAGCACCAGTACCATTACCCAGGTCCTTGGAGAGGGAAACGAGTTCACTTACAGGGCGACTAGGAACGATAACATACGGGTGATGACAAACGACAAGGCGAGCTACTCGGCACTGAAAAAGTACATCGTTGAAACCAACAAAAGATACCAAACCTTCCAGCCCTGAGATGAAAGGCCCTATCGAGTTGTCATCAACGGACTACACTGCTTCACTGACATTGAGGACATTAAGGCAGCTCTGCACAGTCACGGCCACATCGCCAGGGCCAGGGAGAGCCGCCAGCAACAACAAAGAGATCTACAACATCAAGAGGAATTTCCGCTCAGTTGTCACCGTGGAGCCCCTCTTAAATTTGATGATCTGGTTCGAACACACCCGGCGATACTACCCCCAGGATGAGCGATGCGAAAAATGCGGAGGCTACCATGCATCCAACACATGCGGTAAGGGCAAAAAAGATCCGGCTTTCTGCCTGCATTGCCTGCTTATAAAAAGGCTAAAAACCTGGCAGAACCAAAGTTGACCAGAGTACCAGGAAAACAGGATAGCAATGGGTATCCCATCACCGCATGTCAGCCCCAACTTCAGCTACGCCAATGCCGCCAGAAGCTGCAACAACAACGAGGCTAATCAGGCACCCTAGTCCGTCTCTAGGCCTGACAATAGAGGCGATGATGGAGCGGATGCTCGACAAAATGTTCAGCCAGAGGACAAACATGTTGGATACACTCATTTCGAAGATATGCCAATAGACTTGAAAGTAACCCTCTGCAACGCGAACGTCTTGTGCAGAAGCAGGCCTAAGGTCGAGCACTTTATAAAGACCAACCACAGAGATGTCCTCTTAATCACCCATCTTTCCTATAGATCATACTTTGCTATTGAGGGATATGATCTCATCTACACCAACCACCCTTATGGAAGAGCCCGCGGCGGAGACGATGTGCTCACTAGGAGTGGCATCCAGTACATTGAACTGCCAGGCTTCCATGAAGATTGGGCCCAATGTGCACAAATACGTCTGGCTAGCCCACTTGGGAAGGACGCCCAATTCGGGTAACTCTTGGAATGCCGTGGTCCCAGGTACATCATTGGCAGCGATTTCAATGCCAACTGGTGAAGGGCCGACAGATCCAAGAACCCTTAAGGATCCTGAGCAGAGGACTTGTCTGCCTCTTTCCGGGTGAACCTACCTACTGGCCCACCGACCCGCACAAGCATCCGGACATTCTGGACATTGCCATCCCGAAGGGAATAGACTCCAGTAATCCAATGCAGTGGCAACGCTGATTGATCACAGCGCTGTCAAGATGCTAAAGATGCATTTTTATCTCCACACCTAGCCTACGCGTAGCTCCCACAAGAACCTGCTTAACCCCTAAGCCCCTAAAGCCCCTGAAAGTCTCAAGGAGCTGATACAAAATCTTAGGAGGCACTCCTCCTAAGACTTTTTGACAGGTTCCTCGAAGAGGTCGAACCTGGAAAATAGATCAACAATCAATAATGCGGTTTCAATTGACTACATAATAATAATAATGTTATTGTGTAGTAAATCAGCCCAGCAACATACGAAACATATATAGATTGTTCTGAAAATTTTAAATTTTCTTTTGATTTTTTGTTTTGGTCATGCCGTTTTGCTCATATCTAATTAAATCTTAAAATGCTTATATGTATCTTCACAGAATAATATCAAGTTTTAAAGATTGTTTGCACAGCCCAAATCGAAAGTGCTACGAAGCTGAAAGCGCTTACTTACACGGGGTTGGGGGAAATTTTACCCTCAAACGTGGAAAATCGCGGAAAACTGTTGTATGAAACTTTTTTGACTATCATCCAAACGGTTTCCAACTCAAGCATCTGTGGTGATATTTTAGAAAATCCACTCAATGGGTAAAAAATCTGAAATATAACATTCTTGGTTATCGTGTGATTTAAATTGAATTTATTTTCAAAGCTCCACACAAAATCGTAGTCGTTATCAAATTTATAAACTTTTCAAGACTGCATCAAAACTAATTCAACAGAATGCTGACCGATATTCAAGGTTCAAGGTCAAATGTGTAAGATTTGATTTTTCTTAGATTGACTTCAGTCGTTTTTCTACAAAAATAATTGAGCATCGGCCTAGGAATATTTACCTCAACGGGCAGAAAAATTGAGCTACGCTATTTGTTATATATTTCTCACAATCTAAAAAGCTATTGAGAAAATAAAATCGAACAGGTCATCCGGGTGGTTATTGATAAAGCGAAAGATACGCTAGCATTTTTTTCTTTTAATAAAATTATTGTTTTTTTTATTAATTAATATTGAGTGAACCGTTCTTGAAGAGGACCGAAAATCGTTCCAAAATAATTTCGTGGTCCAAGATCCATAACATAGACGTCCAGAAATTTTAATTTTCATGGATTTTAGAAAACACATCCTCATTTACTATAATCGAGAGATCCATGGTTTGAATTAAGTCTAAATTAGCTTTTTGAAATTCATGATGCAAGGGCAGCGAAAGGCGTAAGCAAGATTCATGGCATTATTTCGATTTTTGGAGTCTGAGGCTCTCAATTCAAACAAGGAAAATGGAAAAAATTCCTGAAATTCTTATACTATTTGATTATTTAAAACACATCAAGTCAGATTCAATCTCTTATGATTTCAGCGCGAAAACTCATATTCTAAGATTGTATAGACGTAATGTTTTTCCAGAAACTCAATGGGGGGGGATTGATCCCCTAAATCCCCCCCATATCTACGCCACTGGTTCCACATAATTTAATAATAAGAAGGTACTGTAAAAATTGCAGTCTTCTAGCACTTATCAGACGAGGGTATACACCCACATGCTTACCAAGTTTGGTTACTCCAGCTTCAAGGGCGTCGGAAGAATCACACATTATCGAAAGATACTCTACTGAAACCAAAAGATAATCCAAATTATTCAAAAGGATGTCCAGGAATCGTCACAGAGGTCAATATAAGCTTACCGAAGTGATATAGGTCCAAAAACATTTCTTCCTCACTAAGGTTGTGAAAACAAATTGTTAATCCATGTAACTATAAAATGAGAAAAAGTGGGTAGAAGATATAATGATAGGCAAATGGAGACATATACGAGACTATAAGGTATATATACTTGATCAGTCGATTCCATCTGGCCCTGTTCTTCTATCTGTCCTGTTGCCCGATCGTAAGTATTTATGAACGCGTCCATCTCGGAAACTATAAGAGCTAGAGATCTCAAATTTGTATTGTAGTACGTTCGTAGGATTGTAGCAGTCGCAGGTCAAGCTTATTTAAAATTTGAAATATTGCCCCCTACACCCGAAAATGATTTATAAGAATAATTAAGAAGATATAACTTTGATATTTGCCATGCATAATAATGGGGTCTTGGTCTGTTGCGTAAATTACAAGTCAATCGGATATATTAATCGGATAAGTCATCGGATTGGGAATTTCAGACTTTGATACAATGTAAACGGGTGTACTCGACTAGAGCAAAACATTAACCAAACATGAATTAAAATAAGTGATACCAAATATATAGTAAAATGCTCCCTAATTAACATGTCCTTATATTTACCAGAAGCTGATTGAAAAATAGTTATCATGATATGTACAAAAGCTTAAAGTACTGCTGGCTGTGCCAATACTTTTTGACTCACAATATACCTAGAACACTCGAAAGACAACATTGGACAGTTTCTCACAATTTTTATTCGTATATTTTAAAATACTTTACACGCACACACACACATAGATGCAAATACAATAATCATATTCTGATACATGTTACATATGTAGGTATTGAGTTCGAGACTGACTCTGCCGACTTAGGTCGATTACATTTTGTATAATAATCTCTGGGGATAAAGCCGAATGAATTTATTAGACATACAGTCACCGTACTTATCATACGGACTTATCGCATTAGGACATACTAATCGTAATAATAAAATTTGAGTAGGTTTTGCTTACATAGTGGTCTGCATATTTTTGTCTTGTCTTATACACATACTCGTACATGTAGTAGTTAGATCTTTTGTTGACATAAAAACAAATTAAAACGTATGCCTGATTCATTTCATTAACTAAAGAAAGTTTCATAGATATACATAAGTATTTCCAAATAAATGCCTTTAATATGTTACAATATCTAACAGATATGTTACTAAAAGCGGAAGCTTTATATATATTTATTTATTGTTTCTTGAGCTTTCTTGTGTACAAAGTATACGTACAAGTTAGTTGTTGTTTTTAAATACATATATTATGGTTTTATGACTGTGCTCACCCAGCTGACTGACAGTGGTGTTTTATTTTGCTATCCTTAATTTCCATTCGTATTAGATTGCTAGAGTAATTAGACATTAATGTACATCTTTTTAAAGACTATGGTTATATTATGTTTTTACGCACAACCACAAAATTTTTATTTACTTATTTATATATAGTTTATATTACATATAATAAATATATATGAGCTCATATATATTTATATATATATATATAGTAAAATATACATATATATATATATATATGTATATATATATATATTTGACAACTGGAAAAGTCTTAAGCCAGATTCATTTAAATGATACAGAAATTAAAAGCAACACAAATAAAGGGATCCTAAATTGTATAATCTCGCTAAAATTTGTCCTCTGATTTTAAAGTATATACATAGAACTTAGTTAACAATTTGTTGTCAAGTGTGCTTCCCCAGCATTACCAATATTAAGTATTTTAGTATTTTATTTATTCATTTCCTTTTATATAAATATTTGATAAACTTCAGCACTTGAAAACATCAAAACATAAGAACGTAAGATTGATTACCATTAGTTGCCAGTGGTTAGTGGTTGGTACATTTATGTTATATAGATCCTGTATCGGTGGTACATATAGTATGTATATGTAGCTTACTTGAGATCTTATGCAAGTGTGAATTGCCGTAGGAATAAACGAAACAAGGCTTATGACTGTATAAAAGCGCGTTCAGTCTTTGAGATACAGCACATAAGATGAAGCTTAAGAATTTTTTAAAACTGAATTGAATGAAATCATCGCGGGCACACAGTTTGACAAACAGAAAATTATAAATAAATGAATTGTCCTCATACATCTTTTCCGTATTGGTGGGTTATTTGAATATAAAATTATACATATATTTTTATAGTTATAGTTATAGTTATGTACTAAAGTATTGGTTTGGTCTCGTTTTCTGTAACTAGCATGGGCTTAATCAGAGCTCGAGACGGATATCGTTACAACATACACGTATTTTAAAGATTACGAACATCCATTCCGAAGTTGAAATCTTATGATTTGCAAACGTGAATAGCATTTGAATAATACTATATTCGCGTCACGTAGAATGCAATATGCAACTGTATTTCAAAACCACATTTGCTAATCGAAGTCGAACTAAAACATATACACCTATAGATCTGATGCGTATTTTTATGTATGAATGAATGGTATATCTTTACACGAACGAACACACATAATGTAGTATACAACTATTGTTGTTCAGTTTGTTATTCTTACGGAGTTGCCTATAATTAAATACATGCACACATACAATACATATAAAACATTTACTCACTACAACATTCGTTTAACATTACATATACATATATATACCAAGTATTTGTGTATATACACATATCATATATGTATATATTTCAGTGATATTAAATTGACCAGATGAACATTTAAAATGAGTGAAATACAGAAGTACACATTATTTATAGGGACCTAATACTCGTTAAGCCAGATCATCGCTCATTGTACAGTAATACAGAAAATAAATCGCGCATTTTCGAGTACAATCATCTATCCAGATACTATCTATCTATCCAGGTAGCACATACGTTTTGGCTTGTCTTCTGGCAAGCAGTATTTATTTACGTTCATTATTCATTATCTACCATCTACCGATCGATATTGTGGATTAACCATCAGATTTCAAGCTGCAAATTAACTGACAAAAAGAACAAAGCACATTAATCGTGGAACAGCTTATCTTCGTCAACCCAATGATATATATAGTTATCCGATTTTTATCAAGCTTAGACAAACTATATAGAGGGAGTAATATAACTCGTAGTTGCTCACTTTCTATAAGAACAGAAAGAAATAATTATAAACAAAGTCCAACAAAGTTAAATTAAAATCTTTAAATTTATTCCATTGCACTATTGTGTAACAATAGTTGTCTAAAATAAACATATGTAAATGCCATAATTCGAAGTAAAAATAAATAATTTACATATAAATGTTATTAAATACATACATTGATCAAAAATCAAAATTACACAAAGAAATTAATAAATTTAAATTACATCCTAATAACAATAATGCACATAAATGTATCGAGAAATCAATAAATGATATTGCATGGATTTACAAATATATCGGTGTATGTTCCTGTATTCCATCGAGTGCTATAATCCATATCCATATCCACAAAGAAGCTGCCGACAATATATTCAGATTTGATTTGATTTGATTTGGTTTGTAATACAATGTAGAACGTTAAATGCGGATACTGTGCAATTTACCGTGGCCTTTCGTTTCAGCTCATAAAATTAGGTTAGTTTTGTTACGTTTAGTTTCCGCAGGGTTACCAGGTAACATAGTATTCATAGATAGAAGATTATATTATGTAATACAAAAATGTCGCCTGTTTTACTACACGTGACATTGTAGTTGCAATCTTTACCGTTTTTTGATACAGATTCATCGATTATAAATTACATTTACACACATACATATATATACTTTTGAAACTAAAATATCAATTAGTTGTAATATATATTAAAATCAGTCGATTTTGCGTTTGCGTTTGGATAACAGTCGAACTTCTCCACACCGAACTTCCATAATTCGAATTTTCCGTAACTCCATGCAATTTACTTGATAATTTGCATAGAATTCTTGTTTCACAACTTTAACTTCCAACGCATATTTCTTTTTAATTAAATAATAGACCAAATTCTTCCGAGAATGTTTCGATTTCGTCTAGACAAACTTACAGTGATCAAACAATTTGGGTAACATAGTATTATTTTCGGGCCACAACAATAATCGTACAGAGTAAATTCAAAACTATAAAGGTATAATTACTGGTTTCTACGTGGAACGCGGATATAAACATTTAAGTTTGTTCATAAATTTGTTTATCTATATATATTGCGACAGACAACGCGATTTGCATGGCATTCATATAAAGGAGGACGTTTCTATTTTTATTACTACAACTCTGAAAGGACCAATGTTAAGTAAAATCTAAAGAGTGCTCAAGAGTCACTTAGGCCGAATGCTAACACAATGCTTCACAAATTATACTCTTTCTTTTGTTGGAATAACATTTCTAGTCGTTAATCACATTATACTACATTAGAGTAGTGTGTAATTTATAATTTGATATAGTAAATGTAAGAGTTATTCTCCAACTCGGAGAGTCTATGAGTGGAAATATGTTGTGGTAGTTGGTTGTTCGGTTAGGGAAGTTCGCCTGTGTATTATATTGAATATTGAATCTTAGACTATAATGTTTATTAATTACATGCAGTAAATACAAACAACATACATCCATATGTATATACTTATCAATGGGCAAACTTGACACATGCCCAAAAAGAACAAAAAATAAAGTTGATATCATTGACTTATGTAGTGTACTGTAGTCAATGGAATGCTGGTAGTTATGGTTAGTGAGTGTTATGAATGCTTATGCAAAGTTGTTTATGGCAGTACTACTTTGCAGCTTTACTTATGTAAATGTAAATGTTCATGGCTGCATCACATAAATACATACATAAATACATATAAGTTAAATATAATATGAATAAAAAAAATTTGAACAAATAAAGTACTAAGCAAGAAAGTTCATATATTAATAGTCATATTCATATTCATATTCATATTCATATTCATATTCACGACGCACATTTATATATTTGCATAGGTGGTATGTTTTATGTATTTATGTATACTAGTAGAGAAATGGCTTTCCTGCTCAATTGTGGTTACATGTGGGGTAATAAACACAAAAACCTTGATACCGATTTTCTCTTCTTAATAAAATCGTGATTTCCATCTTCTTGTTCAGAATTGTGAATTTCAATTAGGTTTATTCAGCCGACATGATATTATGAACCTGCTCCAGTTTGAAAGCAAGTCGCTGCTTCTGCGAAAACTCGTCCTCCTCCAGTGTGACCGTTAGCTGCTCATTATACTTCACGGCGTAAGTGTATAGCTCATGCAAAGCACAATTCGTATTAAATTCAGTTGTGTGGAGCTGAAATTGTGAAAGATACAAATCAAAGTATTAGCTACAATTGTCGTTAATGAGCAGGTGCACGTGTGCTAATCTTGCAACCTTGGGAAGCGGACTCGAGACTCCGCACCGCAGCGAAAGCGAATAGACATCATTATTGTACTCTAATGTATGTGCCATAGGGTCGATTGATTTTAACCCAAAGCGCAATTACCAAAAGAGGGACCTAAATATTCGGTTCGGCAGGTAGGCTGACATAAACCACGACCAAGATCACCTCTAAGCTCGTCTATTGATACTGATCAAGCAGACGCCTTCTTCTGCCTGTTACATAGATTTACACAGAGTTTACCCCAACCCATTTTGTGGGTACAGGCTGTAAAAAGCACAGAATGTGTCGCGTTTGCTAAAAAAAAATAAAAACAAGCAAGAACGTTGCAGTCGGACGCAACCGACTGCACAATACACTGTTTCCAGTCCTGTATAATTTGGTTTTTTGTGGATTCGGAATGAGCCGCAAAAAAAGAGGTGTCTGTATGCCAAATTTGGCGACTCGCTAATTTTTGGGGGAGGTGGTCCAAAAACATGTATACCAACTTTGGTTGCTCTAGCTTCAAGGGTGTGGAAAAATATTTCGCTCAGAAGGACAGAAGGACATTTCGCAAACCTTAAAAGTAGGCTTTTTGCCACACCGCAATCGATATATAAATATACATAGGTAGGCCAAACCGCCCAGCCCATTAAAAGCGTTAATTCGCTTCAAATTTGTTCTCTTATAGCCGATTTCCACGATATTTCCGCGTTAGAAAAAACAGCTTATTGTCGTTTGTTGACATTCGCAAAACTTATAATTGTGAAAAATTAAAATTAATTCTTAAAATACTGTTGCTTTGCTGAGTGCAATGCATAATGAGGGAGTAGAGGAAGTTCAGGTTTACGGAACGGTATTGAGGTCATGGACTTGTACGCCGCACCAATTGCTAAACGGCCTCGAACTTATTGCTACCAACTGTCTGGCAGACGACATAGTGAAGGGGATAGGCGGAGATTTCAGATGGTTGGGAAACGAATACGAAGGAATAGGAGGCTCAACCCGTTCGATGCACCTCATGTGCTTATTTAATATAGATTTAAGAAATAAGCAATAATTTATGAGTTAATTTCAAATTTTAATTTATAATAAACCACTCAAATATCTTAATCTATATATATATAAAAGAGTTCGTGCTGACTGACTGACTGATTGGCAATGATCGCACAGCCCAAGCCATAAGAGCTAGGATGTTGAAATTTTCACAGAAGCTTCCATCTATGATGAAAGTGCACACTAAGACGGGATTTTGGAAAATTCCACCCACAAGCGTGGAAAATCGCGGAAAACTGTTGTATAAAACTTTTTTGTTTACCATCCAATCGTCTTCAAACTCATTTTCAAAGATCTACGCAAAAATAATTTGACACATATTTCACCGATTTTGGAAAATCCACCCATAAAATAATTTGACGCGTGTATCAGCGATTTTGGAAATTCAGCCCTATGCTCGGAAAATCGGTGGAAAAGTCTGGCATTCGCCATTTTTAACTCAAAATGTTATGTGATTGGCTTCAAAGTCATTTTCATGGTTCTACCCAAACACATAATAGGCGCTGTGTCCAAAGATTTTGAAAAATCTATCCCTAAGGTCGGAAAATTCGCGGAAAACTGTTGTATGAAATTTTTTTGATTATCGTCCAATTGTCTTCAAACTTTCTTTTTATCTTTTAATAATTTTGAAACTAATTTTCAAAGCACCTCACATTAAATAATTCGTCACATGTGCTACCGGTTTTAAAAAATACACGTGGCTTTATACTATTTTCCAAATATAAATACAAAAACCTCGGTACTTTGCGGTGCACTTTCATCTAAATATTTCCCGGGCAAGGTCGGGATATTACCTGCTAATACATATATAAAACAGTTTGCCCTGATTGGTAACTGACTCGCTGACTGACTGAGTGGCAATCAACGCACAGCCCAAACTCATTTTCAAAGATCTACACAAAAACAAGTTTAATACTATAGTCGAGTATACCCGACTACAAAACTCCCTGTACCCAGGTCAAAAATTTCCGATCGCATCTGAGTACACTAACACATATACACACTCATACACAAAGACGCACCTACACAAGCGACCGCACAGGCGACAGCGCAAGCAAGGCATTTTAAGTGTTGGCTGTGGTGCTTCTTCCCCCCGCGGTGCAGCACTGAATCTTCTTCCGAAGAACTTCCGTGTTTACTATCCGATCGACTTGAAATTTGAACAGTTGATTAAGAGTGACTAAAGTATTGTACATGCGAAATCCCAAGGCTATATCTTGAATATTGTTACTGCAAAACAGTTTTTATCGAATAGCGAGGGAATGGGGGGAGATTGGAAACAAACTTGATCTGCGCATGGTATACAGGAACCTACATTCCAAATTTGGTGTCTCTAGCTCTTATGGTTGCTAAGATCCCCGCGTTTATAAGGACGGACAGACAGACGCACATGGCCAAATCGAAATCTCTTTTGATACTGTTCAATAATATATATACTTTGTAGGGTCGGGGATGTCTCCTTCTGCCTGTTACATACATTTGCACAGATTTAGTACCCCCTTTTGCCCATTTTATGGGTACAGGGAGTTAAAACAGGAAGAATAATGGCAGGTACTCGCAATCCGCACAGAGTAGAGTTGAAAGTGGCGGAGCTTAGAACATACTAGAATCAAAATAGGTCGATTGCAGGGTTTCAGAAATAAGACTTTAAGAATCACTTTAACCACAATTGCCTGCTACGATTTCTCTAAACACGATTAGATGTGGGAAACTTTGCGAACCCGCCGTTTGCCAGACCTGTTGCTCGCCATTATTGCTGACCAAGAATTTACATATGTATGCTCTTACTTTGTGGGGACAGAACTGTCTCCTGCAATGCGTTACACATTTCGTAACAAGATTATATACCCTCCGCAGGGGTATAATAAAATATGCATTTACGCCTTCACTTGTGATATGCTAGGCGTTAGCCCGTGTATTTATTGATTATCTTCTTATATAGACGAGGCGCTGAATCCAAATTATCCAATAGAAATTCTGAACAGGCCAAGTTCACCAAGGGGCGCGAACAGACCGCGTGTCGTGGTAGATGATAACTGTGAGTATCACAGTTGTCTTCACCGAAAAATTTGGGGTTAACTTTGGACAAAGATTACAAATTTAGACCACATATTTTTAACATCACTAGGATCGTTACTGCCAGAAAAAAGAAGCTTAACTAGTTGATTCGCTTTTCTCCTACACTGAGACTCTTACATACAGCCGTTCGCCAAGAATCCTGCTCGAAACCCATTTCGGAGAGCGCAAGTCATCATCTGGCTTCTACATATGAAGAAGCCCCTCACGCTCCTCTATTAGCCACAGCATTGTTGTCGGGTGTGGAATTGTAGCATGCTGCCTCGCCAATGCCCTGGCATTCCTTTCCAGCGATTATTCTAATAGGAAATACTTTCCTCACATCAACGCTCATCTTTAAAGTATGCATCTCTAAATGTGTACACTGTCAACGACACGTGATACATATGTTCCTCATGGCAATGACCACTTGCCAAATAAATATTGATTCAACAAACAAAATGTGAAAACGAATCAAAATCATATAGTTTAGTCCATTTAGGAACATAAGAAAATAAAGAAACTTTAATTTCACTAGCCAAAAGGCGAATGGTACTCCTTAAATTTCACTATCGAATCAATGCTATCAAACAAGGCTGACGGATTCGGTTGGCGATGTAAGCCCAAAGGCTTCAAATTTTCGGTGTTGTTTCTATTATAGTTATTGTTGTTGTTTAAGTTTTACGTCACTTATCTGTTTGCACTTACCCTAGATTCTTCAGCGAGCATAGCATTCATGTCCTGATCAGATATTGATGACATATCCCGAATATCCCTGTAATACCGATCCACCCACTTGCGATACTCGGGAATATCTTTAGCATATAATAACTTTGAGCTTGGCGAATCTTTGCCTGCAAACAAAGTCATAAACATTATCAAATGTCGTTCTCTCATTAATAAAATTGTAAAAGCGTACCCAATCGATGGTCCGATGTTGAGCAGGAGTCCATAAATGTTTGAGCTACAACTGACAGACAGGAGTCCACGATATTCGACTTGTGTATATCAAATACAAAGTTTGGATTTTTTATTAAATTCACCCAAAAGCTGCAGCAAAGAAACAGAAACAGAAAGGTAACAATTAATTTATATACAACCATATGTACTTCAAAAACTTAGAATGAAACCAGAAAATTCTATACAAACCGCAAAGGTAAGCTGTTGCTTTTCC
Organism: Hirtodrosophila histrioides; assembly: GCA_037075165.1. Classification (NCBI taxonomy): domain Eukaryota; kingdom Metazoa; phylum Arthropoda; class Insecta; order Diptera; family Drosophilidae; genus Hirtodrosophila; species Hirtodrosophila histrioides. The sequence goes on along the minus strand of JBAMCL010000474.1, from coordinate 973,259 downwards.
AGGTGTGGACGACTTCAGGATCTGTGATTCCATGCAAAAGGGCTTGGTCATCCAGGAAGTCGAACATATATTTAATTGCCAATGGCAAGGCAGACCCACGATGAGCGGTGCTGAATATTGTCTCAAAGAGGTCATCTACGAATTTCTGCAAAGTACCCTTAGTTGCCAGCAGTCTTGTCAAGTATATTTCGGAGACCAATTTGTTAACGCGTTCGCCCTCCTTTTGTATATCACTGTCGTGGTGTTTGACCAAATGCCAATACTTTAATCCATTTTCTTGCATATCATTGTTCAGGGGGCTGCCGGCGCGACTGAATGTTGGAGAGGAGGATGTGTACTTTGATATATTTAGAGTTTCATACCTAATTAACAAAGGAAATATACAATTGTATTCGTCGAAACTCAGAAAGATAATATTTCGATATTTACAGACGCCGCTCCTGTGTACTTACTTGTGAGATTTCTCGTTTTTATCGGATAATATACTAAAATTATAGATAGAACTTTGCTTTGGTACTAGGCTCAAACCGGCACCATCTGGGACATTGTAATGCTGCAATGTGTTAAGTTTCTTCCATTCACTCTCAGTTTTTGATGTGGCGTCTTCATCGTACAAAATTACACGCCCTGTTGCTCCAGTTCGCCACTCTAAATAAGATCAGGTATTAGCATCGGTTATAAGTATAAACATAAAAGGGATAATCGAAACATACCCAAATCTAAATCATCTTTGCGTGGTCTTTGGCTGGATGGTATATTTCTATAAATGGTCTCCAAACATTTCTCTTTCACCTGTCCGATCGTGTCACAGTCCAGCACTTTAACAGATACGTTCTCAGTGTGTGGCGGCAACATATCTAAATTGTTGCAAAATACTGGCTGCTGTATAATACTGGCATTGACAGTCATGGGCCGAAAATCTATGGATTGCCGAATCAGCTTCTCTTCGCTTAAAGAGTAACGTGCCTCGTGGGTGCACGCATCGACCGGGCCCTTGTCCACTTGGCCTTTAACTGCCCGGAAGAGCATATATAGAGGCTCGCCAGCACACTCCTTCAAAAACTTATAGAGGAGAAATGTAAACCAAGCACTTAACATCTTTTCAGCAACACTTTCAGTACGACGAAGCAACAGTTTGGGATGGCTTTTGCCTTCAATGCATTTCTCAATTAAATCGCCCAATAATGTTTTCAATATATCCGTGCAATATTCCAGCTTTGACTGTAATGTAACCATTATTAAGGAGGCAACATTGACACGCTCACGCATTGAGAAATAACGATTGGACTCCAGCGTTCGTATAAATAGCAAAAGGAACGTTTTGTTCATAATCAGTTGAGCAAATAAACGCAAGCCCTTCTCTTTACGTAATAGTTCTGGCCTCTCCCACTGTAACACAATGTGATCTTCATGATTGGGAAATAATATTTTCATAGCATACGATCTATAGTCCAAAAATGGTATGCCACCAGATGTTAGATCGCCTGTCAAGTCCGTCATTTCCGTTTGGAGTTCGGCAAATGCCTCCTTGCACTCGGCAGCCACGCGCAATTCCAAAATATCCATCTGTTCCTGCATGTTGCGGAGCACTCGATTTGACTCGGATGTCTTTTTTCTATAAGCGACGACCAAAGCAACAAAGAAAATCAAAAATACTCCACATCCGGCAATCACAAAAAAGATAACATTTTCTCCCCAATCCATAATGATGTTTGATGACTCGTAGCTGAGTATTCCTATGCGATACTCCAATGAGGATCCAATGCGCACAATCACCTCTGGCCCACTGGGACTATTGCTTGCAGCTGCCGCTTCAGTGGGTGGGCGGCAAGTTAGTTGCTGGCGCGAGAGGGATGTAATGTTGCAGTAACCATTGCCGATTTTGACCTCAACGTCGCTCTCCTTGCAGGCACGATCTAGATTTCGGCCATTAATGGTAAGATATTCGCTCTTAAAGTATTTGACACGTTCCTCGAAAGTGAAATATTCCGGATTTGGGTAAAGCTCAAAATGATTGTTATGTGCCTTGGATAAATTTTGCACTCTAAGCACATTGTCCATAAGAAAACCGTATTCAAGTAGCATGGGGTTCTCTGGGTCCAAAATTTGGCTATCAGCTTTGATTATTGGCGACGGGCATTCCATGTCCGTATCTGAATGCACTCGGCATTGGCTAGCAAACATTTGTCCTTTGTAGAAGACATAGATGCTTGGAGCCTGTATGCTGGTAAACTGTGTGCCCGTAACTGCAATTCGAATGCCACCCGCCGGAATGCCCTTTGGCACCTTGATTTGGGCGCTGGGTCCGGAGCTAACTTGCTCCACTGTTGGATCGAGTACATATTTAAAATTGTAGTCATTGAATTCTCGCGGCCCATTATCAAAGGACATTTTGAGGCGGCCCTCAATGATGCCTGGGGACGGCGATGTTCGACATATTGCTTGCGAAGAGTCTGTGCTAACGATCTTACAGGGCAAGTGATCATTTATAAAGGCATATATACGTGAACCGGCGTTCAAATGTTTGCCAATTATCCGTATTTGAGTACCTCCAGAAGTTGGCCCGAATCGCGGATAAAAGTTCGATATTTTCGGATCAACGAACTCGTAATCCTCCTTCGATTCACCGCGATAGTCACCTATTTGCACCACAATGCGCCCGTTTCTGTACATCTGCTCGCCAGGGCTGTCCACTGTGCACACAATTTGTTTTGTGTCAATGTAGAACTGTTGAAACGGCATGCAATTAATGCCCGCAATCCGAACACCCGAGTATATGTCGTTATAGTTCTTTCCAAGATTTATGCCCTTTATGGTTATATTGGTGCCTCCCTCCCAGGGGCCAGTCTTGGGCTCAAACGAATGAATCTCTGGATTCGGGCAGATTTCACTGCGATTAAGCCAATCCGTTTTACCCTCGTTATTTTTATTACACTGCTCCACCACCTCGCACGTATTTGTGGACGAACACCAGCCGCAATTATACTTCTCCGCCAGGGCCAGGCATATGCCACAGCTGTCAGCCATGACGCGACATCGGTATATAACAACTGCAAGTAAAAGTATGTTTTGAATTGAAAGTGAGTACGCATAAAGCATTGTATAGTTGTATCAGTTGCTAATTATGTGTGCCTGGCCAACCAGATGTTGAGTGCAATTGCAATCGATGAGCTCGCCAGACAAGATACCACCGCATGTCTTTTTCCTGAGAGAGAAAGTACATGGCCACTTGTAAGCTCCATATACCAGAACTTACAAGCGCGAACCGATAAATTGAGCAAGGGTAAAACCCGGCCGTAAAGCTCGACAAATCTGGCCAACTATTCATACCGCCGAGCTCTGTAGACTTGGTCTATTAAAACAAGTGCCGTATATACATAATTAGACGGTAAAGACGGCTTTCCGACAGATCGGAAAGCTTTTCCATATATTCCTCAATACTAGAGTTGGGAAAAAATCGATAAATGCGACTTTTAAATTCTGTTATCCTTGAGTATCAATATATTACCTAAGGAGGCAACCTCCAAATTTCGTTACTAGTTGTATAGAAGTTGCGCTAAAAGTAAAGAAACTTATCTTCTTTTTCTTCCTTATCATCATTTTCTTATCGTGATCTACTCATGTGAAATACAATTTATAGATACGGCAAGAAATAAAAATATATATTATAAGATACCATGATCAAATTTTAACCAAACTTAATCAACACCTGAGTATACTGAGTTTGGTTGATATATCTTGACGACAAACTAAACAAAACAAAACTCGTTCATCGCGTTTTTCTTCCGATTCTTCCAATGGCTATATGATATAGTCATCTGATCCTGGGTGCAATAAAAATAGGCATCTGTGCCAAGTTTCATGGCTGTAAATCGGACAGACTAATTCGCTTAGAAACAGACTATTAATGATGAATCAAGAATATAAATATATTGCATGGGCTATGAAACGTTGCCTTGAATGAGTTACACATTTTATGACTACAGTTAGACCAAAAGGCAGATTAATCAAGACCTACCGTGAATATTATGGGGATTATCTAGAGGCTTGGATCCGCCCCATATGACGGCAAATGTTGCAGTCAAATTCGGTGATCTTGATGTGTACTGGAACTCCATGCTGTCACAGTATATCGTATCTCCAAGCAATTGAGCGTTTAGGCTAGTCACACGACCTTCGATGTTGAACTGGCAAACGAAACGCGTCTGCACAATGAACTGGCCAATAATGTGAACCTTAACTTTGATCGATTTGCTGGTACCAGCAGCGACAAGGACCTCACTGCCATCGCCAGTGGCGTTGATAGTCGGGCAAAAGCCAGGCCCGGACCGATAGCTTGGCCCAATGCGGCTAACGCCAGTGACCAATATATCATTCCGGCAGTTCTCGGCCGTATCATGTGTACAGCGGTGCGCTTCAACACACCAGTCGCATGGAAACTCCGATGATACGCAGCGTGTGCATGACGAGTGTGTACTGCAGTCGAAGAAGGTAAAGTCAGTAGAGACGAGATCCGGCCCGTTTCTAGTTCGCACAGATAGCTTTGCCGTGAAATGATGTTTGCCCTGCTCAATTTGAGGCAGCATATCAGTGCGTGGCGTGGTACAGTTGACGCCATTGCGCTTTTTGGTTGCATTTGTGAAAAGGGCCTTGTCCTCGGTAGTAAAGGCGCAAATTAAATTCTCTTTTAGCTGCGGCAAGTGTTCGATGATCAGCTCCAAGGTGCGGGCGGTGGTGCGCTGTAGTTGGTGAGGCACCACGCTGGTTATTGTCGTACATTTGCCCGTCTTGTAGCTGACCCAGTACAATGGATCATTAGCGTCATCCTGGCAATTTGATCGCGGGCTGCACTTATTTTCTAATGAGCACCAGCCACAATATGGATCCTTAGCGCCGAGGCATTCGCCGCATGTCTTAAAGTCCGCGCAATCATACACCTTCACCTTGGACACTGTGCGCTCGGACATGGCATAGATATAAAGATTCTGGTTGTCAAATTGCATGTCCTGATTGATGGCAGAGCCCACATCTACTGCCAAACTGCCATACTCGTTGGCAATTGTCGACGATTCTACAACTACTTTCTTAATGTAGCCGTCTTTTGTGCCAATAAAAACAACCGTATAGCCGCTGGTGCTGGTCGCAGCCACTGACGTCAGCCTTGTCTTGAACATCGCCACTGGCACAGCTGTAATTGGCTGCTCTCCTCCTAGCGGTGAATTAACATCCAAGCCACAAAAGTCCTCGCCAATGGCTTGTAGTTTCTGCAATTGTAAAAACCAGATCAACGTATGCACTTTTATAAATCGAATATATATTAACGATTACAATTAACTGCCATATAATTTCAAAGTTTAAGCTTTAAAGCTTATAAGGACTCCATTTATTTCTCAATCATTATTCGCGTTATCGTTTTTAAACTGTTCGCAACCTGTACCCAGGTCTGAAATTTCCAAACACATCTTTGTCCTCTTACACAAACACGGAGACGCACATAAACAAGCGACAACGCAAGCAAGGCATTTCTGCACTGCGACTTCTTTCGTGAATAACTTCCGTGATAATGTCCGATTGACTTGAAATTTTGTTCCAGGGGTATATCTTTAAAATTGTAGCTTTAAAACGTTTGTTTTTAAATGCGGTGGTGGGGTCTCTATACCCGAGACCCGAGACCGAGTATACCCGACTACGAAACTCCCTGTACCCAGGTCTAAAACTTCCAATCATATATTCGTCCACTTACACATGCAGCCGTAGCGTACGCGAGGCATTTCAAGTGGTGGCCGTGCTTCTTTACCCCGTAGTGCAGCACTGAATCTTGTTTGTTGAATAACTTCCGTGTTTATTATCCGATCGACTTGAAATTTGGACAGTGACTAAAGTATTGTGCATGTCAAATAAAAAAGCTATATCTTTAAACGTATGGCTGTAAAACGTTTTGATAGAATTTCGGTGGAATGGGGGAAGATATCTAAGATCGGGAACAAGCTTGATCTAGCTCTTATAGTTGCTGAGATCGCCGCGTTCATAAGGACGGACAGACAGACGGACATGGCCAAATCGAAATCTCTTTTGATACTGATCAAGAATATATATACTTTATAGGGTCGGAGATGTCTCCTTCTGCCTGTTACATACATTTGCACAGATTTAGTACCCCTTTTTACCCATTTTATGGGTACAGGGAGCGGAAAATAGTTGGAAAGCTTTAGTCTGGAATTTTAGTATAGTTCTTGGAGTTGACTTCAAATGCCAAATGATTTTGGAAAATCTAGTTCTACGCGTCGCCACGGGCGGGAAATGGAAGAAAACGGACAAATGAGTGGGATTTTTTGTTTAGGTAGATCGGCTTCAAAGACAAAGACTTTCAAAGACAACTATTTAGTTACCTACCTCCACGGGAGGGAAAATTGTGATACGCTATTTTTGTGTATTTCTTATGGGGAGCACTCGGGTTCGAAGCACTCGGGCACTCGGGTTCGAATCTAGCCGACTACTACTCATATACGGATAAGTTTGGACAAAAATTTCTAACAATAAAGGTCAGTGATGAGGATGCTTGGCAGCATCCGAAATAGCGCTATATGACCAGCCAATACTTTTCATATCTAACCTTTCTATATTCACCCTGAATTGTTGACGTCGAGCCTGTTAAATATTTCATTTACAAAATTACACGTCGCTAAAACACACATTCCGTTGACGAGAGTAGTTGAAATTGACTAAGTGCATATAAATATTTCGCCGGGCAAGGCCGGGGTATTACCTGACAGAATATTACATTTAAGTATAGACCGAATATCTGAATATACATACCGTCAAAACACAGGGCATGCTAGGCGATATAAAGTCGAGGCCACGCATGCCATTTCCATTGAAGCAAAACTTGATGTTTTGCATAAACTTGCGACGAATTGACTTCAAGGAATATATGCAGAGGGCCGAGCTGTTCGTTGGAGTGTTACCAGAGCCCTTTGAGAAGACGGCAAAGAGGACGTCGTCTTGAATCGTGATACCCAAACTATGAGCTAAATCGGAGCTGGGTTTGCCCAAGAATCCAGCCTGAACCAAGTTAAATTTGGTGCCGCCCTGAGCGTCACTGATGCACTCCACCGGAATTTCAGTGTAGGAGTAATAGTTGGAGTCCTCCTGACAAATTCTTACCAACTTAGTGATATACTCTTTGGGAGACGAGTGATGGCTGTGCTTTAACTGGGTGGTAAGGAAATATGAAAAGCGCTCCGAGCTGAACCCGTACACATAGTTGACCATATAGGTCTCACGGGCATACGAATTGATAAAGGTCCGTGTGCCAGTCGTGACGGCCGACGAGGCTATCTGAAACATTTTAGTCTTTTCCAGAGACCGCGACGCCACTGCGGGTATCTCGCTGCGATATGGTGAATTGTTGGTATAGGTTACGCCCACATACATAACATTCGTCACAGGATGTTGAGGCGGTCCGGGCGCTATAAAAGCGACCGTCGATGAATTGGCATCATTAGCAACCACCGCATCCGGGACCTCATGCTCGACGATGCTCACATTCTGCAGATTGCGAACCGTACACGTGCCCTGGAATAAGGAGCCGCAGGCAATCAGCCTCGACGTGGCTCGATCTATAAGAAGAACCTTATTATAATTATCTGTCGGTTTGCGGACGGCATTTAGCGGGCAGTCCAGTATAGTGCACTCGACCGAATCATTTTGGGGCCCCGTTTTTACTGTCTCGCGAAGCTCCAAGTCCGGTGACAGCTGATAAAGTCGATTCACGCCACCGACAAACACACGCCCTGTAACAGTGTCCACCAGCAGGTGATTTAGCTTCGTGTCAAATCTAGCCACATTGGTAATGATGCTACTGCTGCTGCTGAAATTGCCAACACCGACATCCTCCCCGGCAGGGTCATCGAACGTTGAATTAACTTTAAGCGCTGCCTCACTGCGTCCAATCCTTTCGACCCGAAGAGCCAGTATGGACGGCTCATTCGCTGATCCAGAATCAGAGTCCAAGTCCGAATACAGTAGTTGGTCATTGCGATCTTTGGATAGGTGTACTAATTGACCCTGGGCTGAAGGTGATGCCAGATTTCCCAAACTTGTTGATATTAATAGTGTGTAGTAAAGTAGAATATTCATTTCCACAATCACAAATTAATCGCCACAATGGCGATTCGATCGATCGAACGTTGAATAATCCTTTGCCAAGGATTTTCAATTCGTTTTCAATGTGCAATGTGCAATGTTGCGGCGATTCCCGGTCGGTCCTTAATTGCCTCTCTTATTATTTACTTTTCCTTGTACCGTTGAGGCAGCTGTCTATGTAAAACGTAAATGTGCCAAGCAACTGCATTTGCTGCTACTTTTTAAATAGCTTAATTCGTTACATCCATTTGACATTGAGTTCAGCTATCTACAGATATATGTACATATGTATTGAACAGATTGTGTTTCATCAACTCAGCCTTCCAGTTATTAGCTGCCACATTATTAGTTTATCAGCAATTGCATGCCTGAAATAGAGAAGGAAGTTTAATTAATCAGTGAACGCATTAAACAGATGAGAACATTGCAGTTGCCAGTCCAAGTCCGGGTCCCGGTCCCGGTCCCGGGACGGTTTCGTCCCATTTTTATAAATGATCATCGGTAGTTTTCATCGAAAATGTTGTTACACTACCTCTTATATTGTAGTTTCGAGAAAAGCTCCCTTTCTACGGCCGTACGGATGGAATCGGTTCGGACACAACTTTTAATCATTGCTCATCGAAGACTAAATTGGGAGCTAGACCTCTTCCTTCGTACTACGTAGGCTACAGGTTTTCTATAGGATTTCTGTTTCTACATAAACTAATCTCTAGAGAAGTAGAGCCCAGGTCAACCTTATTATCTCTGTTCCGTCTCGTCCGACCAGACCATTATACTACAACGCTCATTTTCAGTCCTGTCATACTAACTATGCTCAACAAGAATATTTCCGCAGCCTTTACGTCATTATGGACATATTCCCTACTTCTTTTTACCCCAGACCCCAGCATATCACAACTTTAGCGGTCGTCCTACAAGGATTCGATCTCCCTAAATCGTTGAGATACATGACAAATCATTTTTGCGTAGACCTTTGAAATTAAGGAATCCGTACTATCAAAAATAATCTCAAAATCTTACACATTTGACCTTTCCCTCACGCCCCCACACCCGTAGGAACGTGAAGTAAGATTTACCAAAATCGGCTTGCACTTTTCATAGCCTTGCAGAGGGCCTAATAATTTTGTCACGAAGTGTGTAACGAATTGAGCTTTTGGGCTGTTTCTGACCCCGCAGCGTATACATATTTTCTTGATCAGCATCAATAGCCAAGTCGATATGGCGATGGCAGTCTGTCTGTGTGTGTCTATGTAAACTAGGCTCTCAGTTTTAGAGCTATCGTGATGAAACTTGGCACAGATCCATATTTTTCCAGTAGGCAGTACATATATATGTCGGATACGCCCGGATCGGACGACTACAACATATAGCTGCCAAAAGATCGATCGCTCGGCAATTACTTTAGTATGAGATATTTCATGCAACTCAACATATCCTGACCAATCACACCATATTAGAAAATTCCACCCAGAAGTGTAGAAAACTCGTGGAAAACTGTTCTATGAAACTTTTGGCTTGCCATCCAATCTGGTTCAGGCTCATCTTCAAATTAATTTAGATTAATTTGACGCTTCTCACCGATTTCAAAAATACATTTCTACGATCGAATCTTTATGAAGAAGTCTGGAATTGCAATTGAGATCGTGTGTTTTGCTTCAAAATTATTTTTAAATTCGTTCATACATTTAGACGGATGGCGCGAAATCGACTTCGCTTTTGACACTAATCAAGAATGTATGTACATATATACCTTATAGGCTTGAAGATATTACCATCTGCCTGTTACATACATCTGCACAGTCTTAGTAACCCTATTAGGGTGTTCACTTGACGTTGCAGCGTTGCAGATGAGCACGGTTGCAAGACGAAGAGAGTGAACTGAATTTGAAGTTGCAAGTCTGCAAAATCAGCTGTTTTTTGTTTACATTTTGGTCAATTTGGCTTTTTATACTCGATATAATTGTGATTGTGGTAAAAAGTTTAAAATATCAGCTGTTTTATATCAAAGTAAAGGAACTTCTCGTGAAATTCAGAAAATGTAATATTTTCAGATTAAATTAATTTCGATATAGATAAAGACTGGTGGGCACTTATTCTTGCCGTCGAGAAGTTAGCCTTGACGTGCCAATTTAGGAATTTGGTTGATCCGATAAAAAGTAACACAGCAGTCGCAATGTCATGTTTCTCTAGGTAAACGCAGCTTGCAATTGTGTTGCGACTAGGCTCGTCCAGACGCATTCGGTAGGTAGGAACAATAAGCATAATCTTAGATGATAAGGAAACTTTGGACAAAAGGAAAGGGCTTTCCCAGCGACTTTGCGCTTGATAACAGGGTATTGAAATGAAACAAATACAAACAGGTTTATTTTATCAAGCAAAACCGGTTTAAAGATGATAACATGAAACAGCTGTTTCCGTAGTTTTGGCACTAAAATATACCAAAAGTACCACATATCAATTGATATTATCGAGGATTTATCGTATTTATACGCATCTTCAGATTAGGCGCAGTGCAAGACTACGAAAAGTCAAGGGTCTGGGCTTAGCACTGTTGCATGCATTTCTCAGTACAAAACTTGCACTTCTGCTCATCTGCGACACTGCAATGTCAGGTAAACACCTTATACCTTTAGCGAGCCTTTATAGCCTCGCAGCATTGTTTTACACAAAAACTCAATTTTCGACCGATTGTTTGTATGATATAATGGCTCGATGCTAAAAAAAATTGGTCGGCTTGTATAAGCTATATCAACAGTCCGATTTGGTGAGATTCTTGTCAGTATATTGGCAAAACATAAGCAATTCTCGATCGATCGTTCCTATGGCAGCTATTTGTTATAGTGGTCTGATCCGGCCAGTTGCCAGTTAAATGTGAGACTCGATTGCATAGAAATGCATGAACAGACGAACACCGCTATATCAACTTGGCTATTGATACATATACAGCTATAGTTCGTTAGTTCAGTTCAATCGGACTTATTGTGAACGATCCCATCGTGGTTGATCTACCTTCGTTTGCGTTTATGCGGACAGACGGACAAAGTATTGAAGACAACTACTTTAATATAATATTAAAAAAAAAAAATAAATAATTGAAAACAGAGCTACTGAACATGCACAAAAGAACAAAGTCAAAATTAACAAGCATGCAAAAAGAACAACTAAGCAGAAATGAGCTACTGCGCAAGTGAAATACTGAGCAGAAACGAACAGAAAGGAACTCACTCAGTTTGAGGAGCAAGTCCCTTTATGTTCACTTACTCATGATTCATGAACAATGCAGCAACAGAACCCAACTGCTTTTGGTGCACTTTCAAAAAGAACAGAATTTGAATTTATTTTGATTCAAGCAGACACGACATTTTACGACACCGACAACGAAAGTGACAATGGGGGCCGCTAGATAGCGCTCTTCTGAATGACTAAGAGAACCAAGTGAGAAAAATTGTGATTAATCATATTTTATCAGCATTGGCAATGTTTTGTGTTTTGTGAGCTGACAGGATCATTGCAGCCCTCAACCTCTGATAACAAACGACGCGTCGGCGGTCACTTGTTTTCCACCACGCCCACGCCCAGCGCTCATTCGAAACGCTTAAAATACAAATATACGGTATTCTAGGCTGGCAAATGTGCTCAGAATTTCGAAGCCTTTGTTGGGTTTGAGACTCTTGATTAGTTAAATATTATACAAATCTGTATATAATTCTTTCGGTACGAATTAAGATAGTATATAAGTACACACATACTACATATGTATGTATATGCATGCATGTGTATGTACATACATATGTGTGTGTATATGTATGTATATACATACTATACATGCGCACTTTGCTGATTGTTTTTTTTTTTTGCATTAAAAGAAAAGCCACTTACACTTGGGATCAACACCTTATGTACATGTTGAAAATTCTCGCAACTCGCAACACCTTTATATATGTCCACACTGCACAAACATAGTTGCAACTCTAGAGAGTACTTATTTCTGACGATTAAACGCTTTTTTCCCGATTTTCACAAATGGTCTGGTCATACATACACACATATGTATATATGTCTTTATGATGTGTGTTCATAAAAATACGTTTGCGTATGTATGTGCAAGACACTAAGCGCAAGATATGCGGCTTTTTAATAAATCCAGACTGTGATTTATCAAATTTAGTGAAAAACTGAAATCTGGATTTTTGCAATATAAAATGTATACTTTCTGTGGCACCCGAACGACACACACACACATACTAAACAAACACATACACCGACACGAGAATGCAACTCTACTATTTCCAAGATGTCGGACTCACTTAAAAGCGATATGATTATATATCGATTGGGGCATTGATGACATTAGTGTTGCACAACAGACACAATCGCAACTCTCATGGCATGTAAGTTTCTGCATTTAGTTTTACTTTTTTAATATTTACATGTTCACATTTGTTGATCTTATTTTTACTTAGAATCGAGTATGAGCCACGGCATCCTTAGTCATTAGGTCCAGATTATCTGGACCAACACGTGCAACTTCTTATAAGCATTGGTATATTTCCGAATTTCTTTTGAATGTCTTAATTTGTTTACCAACACGTCAATATGAATATTCTAATTTTTTCTTTTTCTTTTTTTTTGTTTATGGATTATCATATTTCATTAATACTCGGCTTGTGTATTTTTTAGTATGCATTTAAACGATGATTTTAGCTCGCGAGTTTAAATACAGAGTTTCGTGCTTGTTGGAAATAAGGGTAGCGCAGCAAGCGACGCGTACAAAAAGTCGTGACCAACCTTGTCTTGCGCATTTTTGCCATATCTTTCAGATTTTTGCGCATACTGCTCTGTGCTTGTATGAAATTTAAAGTTATCGATAAGTCAGAGTTGCAGCCAACAGAAAATCAATTGCATTGTGTGATTTAAAACTCACCACCTAAATACAAATGATTTTTACCAGTTTTTAAGTAAATTGCAAAGAAACTCGCAAGTTGAAATCATTGTCTAAGTCCGCATTTAGACGATGATTTAAACTCGCGAGCTTAACTAAAAAGTTTTTGGCTTGTTGGGAAAAGGGGTGGCGGAGCAAGCGAGACGTACAAAAACTCACGGCCAGAGTTTTTTCGCATTTTTGCTCTGTTTTACGCATTTTGCTCTGTGTTTGTATGAAATCGGTTAGCGATAACTTAAATCAAAGTTGCAAACCAACATAAAATCAACTTCATTGCGTGATTTAAGACTCACCGTCAAAATGCAAGTGACTTTTTTCAGTAGTTTTCAAGAAGAAGAATGAAACAACTCGCGAGTTTAAATCATCGTCTAAACAACTCGCGAGCTTAAATCATCGTCTAAATGCGGTCTTAAGGGGAAAAAAATGTAAACACTATTTTCTGCGATGGTTCCGGAACAATCGGCAATCTAAACAGGGTATAAAAATGGTATCAGTGCGACGCTTCAATATATCGATACCTGTGAATATGCAGCACTGCTTCGATATTTTTCCACCTCTATAGTGTGACCACTCTTTCAGTTCTCTTTTTCTTCGTTGCGTGCCGCGTGTAAAGGATAAAACAAGCCATTTTTTTGTGAAAATGAGTGATAACGAATATGTTGGCAATGCCGATTCAGGCGCATCCAAAACCTTTCCCATTCAATGCTCAGCCCTGCGGAAGAACGGATATGTGATGCTTAAGGGACGCCCTTGCAAGATCGTAGACATGTCCACATCCAAGACAGGCAAGCATGGCCACGCCAAAGTCCATCTTGTGGGCATCGACATATTCACTCAGAAAAAGTATGAGGATATTTGTCCCTCCACACACAATATGGATGTCCCGCATGTGAAGCGAGCCGATGTGCAACTCACCGATATTAGTGATGATGGCTTTTTGTCTCTAATGGACGACAACGGCGATATACGCGAGGACCTGAAGATTCCAGAAGGTGCCCTAGGCACTACTCTACTCGCTGATTTCAGTAGCGGCAAAGATCTTCTGTGCACCGTCCTGGGTGCCTGTGGCGAGGAATGCGTCATTGCCATCAAAACCAACACGGCTTTGGATAAATAAGGTGATCAGCGTTAGGGAAGTCTCATCCACCGACCTGATTCTGCAAAAGTAATGATATAATGAAGTAATATCAATAAATGATTCAACAATACAAACTGTTAGTTTATATATTCATTTACACATTTGACTCAGTCTACACATCTACGGCTTTTAGCTGGCATTCTTCAGGTTTGCAGCATTCACAGACATTTCAGGTGGAATATTCACGTTTTTTGGCCAATGTCGGACGTTTTGTGATTAGTTCAACACATTTTAATCAACATTTCTTTTTAGCGTGGTTTAGCAAATCGCTGAAGGTTAGAGCGAAAAAGCAAATTCTGTCACCATGCGATTAATCAGAATATGTATACTTCGCATGCAGTAACATACATATAGACTACGGTGAGGTGAAGATGAAAAAATACAAGCATATGTATGTACATACATATGTATATGTACACAAATCAAGTTTAACAATTGCAGCCCACGAAAGCACCCCCCTCCCCCACCATCACTCTACCAACACATTAATCGCTTATTAATTAAGAAAAATTAAAGCATACTTTTTGGTATTCATTTACATACTAGCGTTCACTGCTACACCCCTTTGTGTTTAACACTTGATCTGTGATCTACAAGAACATACAGTAAAGATTTCATACTGATCGATCGGTCCAATCGTTTGAGCGCGCAGAGCTCGAACAAACACACATTGACTTGTGCATATATGTATGCATGTACATACATATGTATTTATGTAGATTTTTTGCAACAAAAACTGGTGCCATACATGCATATGTATATGTACATGTACATACATACATACATATGTATATATATGTACATGTATGCGTGTTTGTTTAATCTGTTCCTACAAGATTAAAATTGGCAAAAACAAATTCGTTTGATCTTGTCACAAAGCAAGCATGAGGAAGCTGGCCGCAGGCAAGTTTATTTGGGAAAAATAATTATTGCAAAAGAAGTATGACAGTATGGAAGTGCCATACTGCCATTGTTCGACTAATTATGTACATACACATGTATATACATACTATGTATGTATGTACATATCACAATAAGTTTTTATTGGGATACTTCTGTGGCCAATATTATTCGGTCATCTCTAAAACACAAACGCATTTGATTTGCCATTCTCATTGACGTTTTATGAATTGTCAACAAGTGAGAATACTGTAGTCCAGAGTTGTCGACTATGAGATACCCTATACTCAGATTGAAAGCCCCCAAGCAATTCAGCGGCAGAATGCCCTTATAGGGATATATATAATTAATAACTTTTATGCTGTTTGTCCGATCTCATTCATATGTATAATAAAGTGAGAGTTTGACACAAAAAATTTGGTGTGTACATTTATATTTTCTGATATCGACGAGTTCTTTTTATTTGTATGTTATTTGTTATTTACAACCAGTTTCTGAAATAAACAACAATTGAAACGATTTGATAAAATATTTTTACTTATATACTTTCACAGCTTTATTATACCCTTTTACACATATGAAATGAATACAGGGTACATTTGTACATATATTTAAATCCAAAATACTGAAAGCAATTGAAAATAAATATGTTAGTAACTTATTATCTTGTTTTGAAACAATAAAGTCCATATTTTATTTCTTTAACACAATCAATTTTACTGTTCCGATAACAGTGTTAGTGTTGCCACTCGTCTACTTTGGACTCGAAACACTGATATCGGAACACCCATCAGCTGGTGAGCTGAGCGGCTGCTACTCAAGAAGCCTACCCAACCTAAAATAAACTGCCCGATGAGAAGGGTCATTGCCAATCCCAATCCCAAAAGTGGCTATACAGGAGCCTCAAACAGATACATACATACAAGTAAGTATTTATGTACATATGTACCTTCCAAGGGGTCCGTGCTGTAATTTGTTATTTTTATTTATTTATTGTATAAACTTACGTTGATCTTATTTCTACTTAGGACTGAGTTCTGTCCATGGCACCCTGTCATCAGGTGCAGGGTATTTGGAGCTCTGGCAACGGCTGCACTTCTTTTTAGCATGCTTCTTTTAAGCATTCGTGTGTAAATGTTTAAGTTTGTTTGCCAAGTCAATATGGATGATCTCATCCTCTAGCCGTCCATCTTCCGTGGTCCACTTACTTTTATTAAAATTCGTTTTTGAGCTTGCGCTATATTTAAAAACATCTGATCAGCGTAGATACCACCTAAACACTGACTGCTTCGATAGGGTTCCTGCAAAAGATCACTCGTTTTGTCTATTGACATGCGTTTGGCAGACAGACTCCCACGAAATGTATCAAAATCTGCTGAAAAATGCTTTAAGAGTAAACTGTATATATTAGTATATTAAAATATATTTTTATTTTCTAGTAAGTTGCGCTGCTCCTCGGAATTCTAGCCTCTATGGCATTGATGACAGCCGCTTGGTCGAAATAAGTTGTGTTAGGGGTGTGGAAGTGATCACGCGCCCAAATGAACCAACGGTAGAGGCGCCCCTAAAGCGATTCCAGCAGATATACACAACAGTAAGCAACCGCGGGAGCCAAGTGCAAGCACAAACTGAGTAGAGTTAGTTTTTTCCAGTTCTTGTTCGCTGTAAATCGGATCGCTTTTGTTACGACAGTACGCATCCCTCGTTTTCACTGCCATTGCAAGGCCATCGAACAGTCACCGTCAGGAGCCGAATTCTGTCTTGGGAAAAGCTGGAAAATGTCAACAAAAACGCAACGAGGGCGACACTGCTCGGAAACGTCTGCTTCAATGCGTTATACATTTCGTAACTAAATTATAAAAATCCTTTGCAAGGGTATAAAAACGCAAGTAGACAAGTAGAAGTAACCAAATGCTTATAATAATCTGTTTTGCTTTGGAGTTTCCAATCTTTTTTTCAGAATCCTGCAAGGTAGCGTTGTTGGACCATATGTTGGTATCACTCCATAGAAGATGTTAAGTGCATCGCATAATTTAAGGCTTTTTGGGTTCAAATGAATAAACGGTATATGCTTTAACCATTAATTACAAAATTTACAATTTTTTGTTTGGCGTATTGCATGTTTTTGATTTATACATTTTGAAGACTCGAGTTCACCATGTAATTTGGGCAGCTTGCAGATGACTAATCTTAATGTTTCATTTTGAATTGATTGACTGATTGCTACTTCTAATAAGCATCCAACTTCGCTGACTGAGCCAGACTCAGCGGCAGCCATGTAGAGCGTCTGTATGTATGTATGTATATATATGCCGCTTGCAAATGACCAAGAACTATTTTGGCATAGGAAACATCGAATGAGAAATTTATGTATACAAATATTTCTTGTGTTAACAGATACCCTAAGCGAACTCAGAAATTTCGAGTTTTAATATACCTTAATATACCAATCGCATTCCAGCCTGTGGAAACTGGGCGTTTAAGAAAAGCTGCTAGACTTTTGTATTTCGCTCTCCAACTTATATTTATTTCGCGCGATGTATACATATTCCACAAGATATGTATAAATATTTGCACGTATATACACACAAATTTGTATACATATCTTTATTTAAAATATAATTAGTTCTAACAAGAGTGGTATCACAATCTATCGAACTACTGAGCAGTATGGCAACTCCACTCATTTTATACCTATCCTACTATCGCAATACCTAACTATCGAATGCTCTCCTATTGTTGTACATCGAACAACATTTTATGCATTAATTTCATTATTCCTGGAATAAAGTCTTTCTTCGTCGCCGGAAATTGCATTCCAATATTAAAACACGACATTTAAGACCAACATCAAATATTTTAAAGCACTTATAGCAGTGGGTGCTAAAGGGGGAGAATTGCCCTATCGATATAGCTTCCCAATGTAACCGTGACTTTTCGACAAATGAAAATGCGACTGTGAGGCGAGTTATGTATTCACATTACGGCCAAAGAGTACTTGTGCAAATCTCCGTCAGTTGGTCTAAAAATGTTCGCGTTACGTGCTGCCGCTAAAGCTGATAAAAATTTGCTGCCAATTTTGGGGCAATTGTGTAAGTACATAAATAATTGGGCAAAAGCAAACTCAAATTAAAAGTGGTCAAGACATTAACAATTTCGCTATTGAGTCTGGTTTTAAGTTTCGGCTTCTGGCCTAGTGGCGGACCTAATGAAAACCGAACATAACCTTAATTGCGTAGGAAAAGGAAAACTGATTGCATAATAATTCAAAATAAAATGGTTAAACCTGGCCTGATCCCGGTGTGGATACTGGAGGTAGCAGTGGCAAATAAATGAATAAAATATATGCGTAATATATTGCCAAGCCTCTTATATAAGTACATAACTTATTTTTCAATAGCATACATACATACAATATGCATACATACATACATATGTGTGTATTTATCACATTTAAAAACTTTTTGTTTCAGTTCCCAAAAATTCAAATGAGAAATACATATATATGTATATAGGGCTTAGGCGATATTGATTATAAATTCTTTAATTTAATATTAACTCATAGTTCCAAGAAATAATCCCAAAGGGTAACACTTGTGACGTAATCTAGTACATACAGAGAATTTTTGTAGGAATCAAAAATATGTTTTCATAAATAAGTAATAAGTATTACATAGAGAAAAATGCATGTCTACATTAGAGTTGTACATTTTCTTTAGTTTAATTAAAGGATTAATTCAGTAGCTCCATTTTTTGCGCTGATCGAACCAGTCGTTCATATAGTTTTAGTTCTTTCGTTTGTTTCGATCACTCCTTTGTTGCGTTCAAACGTTTCTGTGGCTCTTTTACTTTATTTTTGAAGTTTGTGTGTTTCATTCGCGTTGCTCAATTTTGTATAGTAATTTGGTCACATTACCTACCTTATTTGCTTTTGATTTCAATGGGAATCAAACGAACGAATCGAGCAGTGAACTGACTCAACGAACGAACAAATCAGGGAGATATTGTAGTTCGTACAAACGAATGCATATAATGAATGTTAAATTTGACTTTTTGCCTTTTAGCTCGTGGCCATGCCGCCAAGGCAGCTGCTGCTGCTGCTGGAGGCAACGGCAAGATTGTGGCCGTAATTGGTGCCGTCGTGGACGTGCAGTTCGATGAAAACTTGCCACCAATTCTGAATGCACTGGAGGTGGACAAACGCTCACCCCGATTGGTGCTGGAAGTTGCTCAGCATTTGGGCGAGAATATCGTGCGCACTATTGCTATGGACGGTACTGAGGGTTTGGTGCGTGGACAGAAGGTTCTCGATACTGGATATCCCATCCGTATTCCAGTTGGAGCTGAAACTTTGGGACGCATTATCAATGTCATTGGTGAGTGGATCTCGTACTGTGAATTATAGAGCGAACTTTTCACATCTTTGAATTATAGGTGAACCCATCGATGAGCGCGGACCAATTCCAACTGATAAGACCGCTGCCATTCACGCTGAGGCTCCAGAATTCGTAGAAATGTCTGTCGAGCAGGAGATTCTCGTTACTGGCATTAAAGTGGTCGATCTGTTGGCACCATATGTCAAGGGCGGCAAGATCGGTCTCTTTGGAGGCGCCGGAGTCGGCAAAACTGTGCTGATTATGGAGCTGATCAACAACGTGGCCAAGGCCCATGGTGGCTACTCTGTGTTTGCTGGAGTCGGTGAACGCACTCGTGAAGGCAACGATTTGTACAATGAGATGATTGAATCTGGTGTCATTTCGCTCAAGGATAAGACATCAAAGGTCGCTCTTGTCTACGGTCAGATGAACGAACCTCCAGGCGCTCGCGCTCGTGTCGCTTTGACTGGTCTTACCGTTGCCGAGTATTTCCGTGACCAGGAGGGACAGGATGTGTTGCTCTTTATTGACAACATTTTCCGTTTCACTCAGGCCGGTTCCGAAGTGTCGGCTCTGCTGGGACGTATCCCATCAGCCGTCGGTTATCAGCCCACTTTGGCAACTGACATGGGTACTATGCAGGAGCGTATTACCACAACCAAGAAGGGCTCCATCACTTCGGTGCAGGCTATTTATGTGCCAGCTGATGATTTGACTGATCCAGCTCCAGCCACAACTTTCGCTCACTTGGACGCCACAACTGTGTTGTCGCGTGCCATTGCCGAGCTGGGCATCTACCCAGCTGTAGATCCTTTGGATTCCACTTCTCGTATTATGGATCCCAACGTCATTGGCCATGAGCATTACAACGTCGCTCGTGGCGTGCAAAAGATTTTGCAAGATTACAAATCACTGCAAGACATTATCGCCATTTTGGGTATGGATGAATTGTCTGAGGAGGACAAACTGACGGTCGCGCGTGCACGCAAGATTCAACGTTTCTTGTCGCAGCCATTCCAAGTCGCTGAGGTCTTCACAGGACATGCCGGCAAACTTGTCCCATTGGAACAAACTATTAAGGGCTTTACACAGATTTTGGGTGGCGAGTACGACCACCTTCCCGAAGTTGCTTTTTATATGGTGGGCCCAATCGAAGAAGTTGTTGAAAAAGCCGACCGTCTGGCCAAGGAAGCAGCCTAAACTACCCGTAATCAAATGCTATTTGCGGAATATTATTCACATGAATTAAGAACTAAAGTTGTCGCAGACATTGAAGAAAACAATAAAACGTAATTAAACAAACAAGTCTATAATATAGAAGTCATATTGATCTGATTGAACCTTTTTACTCCCTGTACCCATAAAATGGGTAAAAAGGGAGTATTGGATCTGTGCAAATGTATGTAACAGGCAGAAGGAGTCATCTCAGACCCTATAAAGTAAATATGTATTTTCTTGATCAGTATCAAAAGAGATTTCCGGATGCACGCGTCGATCTCAGCAAATTTGGAATGTGGGTTCCTGCATACCATAAGCAGATCAAGTTTGTTTCCGATCCCAGATATCTCCCCCGATTCCCCCGCAATTCGATCAAAACGTTTTACAGCCACACTTTTAATTTGCTATATCTTTTGGATTTGGCAAGTACAATACTTTAGTCACTCTTAACCTACATTCCAAGTTTGAAGTCGATCGGATAATAAACATGGAAGTTATTCAACAAACAAGATTCAGTACTGAAACGCTGTCGCTTGTGATTGTGCGTTTTTGTGTACGTGTGTGTGTGTATGAGTAAGTGTACGAAGATATGATCGGAAATTTTCGACCTGGGTGCAGGGAGTTTTCTAGTCAGGTATAATCGACTGTAGCATTATTACTTGTTTTCCCTTACTCGTTGCCTCATGAAATGTGAAAATCTCCGACTCTATCCGTTTGTCTGCCCGTTCGACCGGATGAACACGTCGATCTCAGCAACTACAAGAGCCAGAGAAATCAAACTTGGAATGTGGGTTATTGTATAGCGGGCGCAGGTCAAGTTTGTTTAAAATTTTATATTGGGTCTCTACTTATCCTCGGCAGAAATCTCAAGTCGATGAAACTAGTTTCAGTAAAAGCAGCAGCGTAGCACCTACTTAAAATACACTGCATTGTTCTGTGCTTGTAAGTGTGCGTATTTTTGTAGGTGTGTATGTATATGAGTGTAAATTTTAGACCTGGGGACAAGGAGTCGGGTATACTAGATTAGAGCATTATTCTTTGTGTAGAGCCTTAAAAATGAGTTTGAAGCCAATCGCATAAAAATAAAAATGTCGAACTCTGTTTTCAAAAATGGTTGGGCTTCTGCAATGTGTATCTAACCCCAAAGTGTCGAGTGTTCCCGCCATCCCATCCACACTTTTAGCCAGGGTCTCAAAATTTCACTTGCTAGTAGTCATCGCTTTCGCCGAAAAATTACGAAATCTATATCTTCCACGCTTTTATAGCTAGAGTCTCCAAAATTGACACAATTTACTCTGGTGTGGAAACTTCCGACTGCAACGTTCTTACCTGTTTTCCAATAGATCGTTGAAAATGGGGTGAGTCATCATACATTCCAGCTGGTTTGTTTGAAAAGTGTTGCTCAATGGAAAAATTATAATTGGGACATTTTCTTTTGGGCAGAGTTTTTCCACATTTTCACCAGCAGGTGGCCAGCATAAAGAAATTCTTGATAGAATTGGACACTTTTGAAAAATTAATTGGATCCTTTTTAACGTCCATAATTGTACCATAAATTTTCATAATCGGTTTCAAAAAAAATTTGTTTAAAAAATAATATTGGGTTTGTTTTATGTCTGTTCGTATGAACGCAATTTTTTCCACAGCTTGAACCTAGAGCAACCAAACTTGGTACACTTGTTGGTGTATACCCTGAGTTTTTAAAGTGTCAACCAAGGTGTCAACCAAGGCTTCGTATGCAAATGGAAATAGTTCCTGAAAATATTCTACTGCTGGACAATTTGAAACCCATCGAGTTAGATTAAATCTCATGATTTCAGCGCAAGAATTCTAATTTATGAATACATTTATCTTACTTTCGGCACCGCAAAGATTCATTGGCATAGGATGTTTTGGAGTACAGCAGGGCTAACACTACTTGAAATGCGATAAATGGACTTGGGACTTTAGTGCAGAGACCATAACAACGACATTGTCCTTTTACTGATAAACAGTAGTAAGAGTATCCCTCTGACAGAGAAAGCAGCGGTAAAGAGAAAGCACCAAAAGTATTTACTTTTTTCAATGCAAACACTATACTTACGTCTCAAATACGAATAAAATAATCTTGGCATGAACGCAATGTCAACACAATATCTAGAAGAGAGCAATAAAAGCGATTAAAGGATAGATTTATTATTGAGTTAATAAACTCCGTCAGAGCCCCTTTCCAAACACAAGACTGGAAGGCAGTATTTAAGTTGTTATTACATATGATTGATTTGTTGTGTATCATAGAACAATAAATAAATGTAGTGTGGTTGATTTGGCTCTAAAAGATGTCCTGATTTGCGGAAATATCGGTTGGCACTGCCCGTATAGCATATCCTGATTTGCAACCGCTTAAATTATGAGCTGATCTTTAGCATTGCCTAGCCGTAATGTTAATTCTTAGGTTCTCGATCGAACACAATATAGTTTTACTTCGATTGTATATCACATGTTGAATGGAACTTGGCGATGAGTTTTAAAGGTTTGAACTTGAAACTGCTATAAAAATAAACCTTTGATAATAAAATCTTCATTATTGTCGGCTTCAAACAGCATAAAATAGTTGAAGGTATTATACAAATGTGCAACAATTTTCGATTATAAATATGGATTTTACAATGCAATTAATGTAATTAATGGTTTATTTATGTGAGATAAATATTTTGGGGAGGGAGTGGGGGCTCAACACCATATGTATGTATCTATAGTATGTAGTATAGTACTTACCAGTAGTATCATTAATCCAAGCATAGCAATTGTCAGATAATCGTCAATCACACCATCAATCAGCCCATACACAATTAAAGCCCCATTTAGAAATTTTAGATATTTGTAATAATTTTTATTAAGTATGTATTTATATTTCGTAAATCATAAATATGGAATAATTAATATTGATTTTAGAGTTATTACCGTTATTTGCGATATTATTTGTTTTTAAATATTAGTTTTATATGTATTTTGAGGATATCATCTACAGCATGTATGTATGTATGTTCGTGATTCGAATTTGAATTTGAATTCGCACTTGAATTTAAATTCGAAATCGAATAGGCAATCGTTATTTGTTCTTTTCTTTTTATTGTGTAGGCCTGCTTTAGGGACATTCGTTAAACAATTTGTTGTCTCATTCTGAGTGTGCTTCAATTTCTTATTCATATACATATTCATATTCATATTCACATTCATCATTCATATTCATATTCATATTCATATTCATATTCATATTCATATTCATATTCATATTCATATTCATATTCATATTCATATTCATATTCATATTCATATTCATATTCATATTCATATTCATATTCATATTCATATTCATATTCATATTCATATTCATATTCATATTCATATTCATATTCATATTCATATTCATATTCATATTCATATTCATATTCATATTCATATTCATATTCATATTCATATTCATATTCATATTCATATTCATATTCATATTCATATTCATATTCATATTCATATTCATATTCATATTCATATTCATATTCATATTCATATTCATATTCATATTCATATTCATATTCATATTCATATTCATATTCATATTCATATTCATATTCATATTCATATTCATATTCATATTCATATTCATATTCATATATTTTCATTTGCATTGTCTTAACAACTCTTCGATCAATTTGTAAAGTTGTATTTATTTGTAATAATGTTTGCTGCTTATAATATCATATCATAAGTATGTTTTAGAAGATAATTTAAGAAAACATGTTAAATACTAGAAAATTGTTAATAATAAGTAATATAAGTTTATTCCTGTTGCTTTTGGATTAATTGAAAATGCATACACAACATTAACATTATTATTAGCATTCAAAGCTCTGTTCTATAATTGTTGTTCATGATTATTGCGTTCTTGTTATGTGTGAATCAAGAAGTCTTGCCATATTCACAAATATGTATGTATGTATTCATATATACATATGAAGAATGTATGTAAGTATGTATGCAATTGAATATTCGAATTGTTCTCTTTAATCACTGAATGGCAAATCCTTGCAGTGTAGCGTGTTTCATTTCGTTTCATTTATAGTGTAATAGCAATAATTTGGTTAAATACATTCACTTAATTTAACGTTATAGATTCAAATTTGACGAGTTTTGACGATGTCAGTCAGTGATTAATCAGACATCTTAGTTGATAAATTACAATTACAATTACAATTGCAATACTATACGTGCTGCATAGTATCTGTAAGTAATATGAACGAATTGTTGGTAAATATTTGTTGTTGAAACAGTCGGCATTAATTAGTTAAGTAGAGCGAGTAGCACTTTAGCTGAATCTGAATCTTTTACAAATCTGCGTGCTGACAGTAATTAATCCCTTTATTATTTTTATAATTTTTTATAATTTTTTTCATTTTTTGCGCTTTGTGGGTGCAATCTTACTTGTTTAGTTCTTGGTTAATTCATACACACGGATATTTTAAAATTTGTATATTATATCATGCACACAGTATCTATAGCACACACATACTTACATACACCCTAAATATACACAATCAGATTTACATACAGTTATAGAGACTTAGCCTAGCACACATGCTTCTAAATTTCAAAATAATGCAAATTGAAAGACAATTAATTAAGTACATATTAATGTCAATATGATGATCGATATCGATTGGAGTTACTTTTCACTCTAGTCGCAATGTTCAGTTTTTCTAGTTATTTTAGTTTATTGAAATATTCATATAAAATTTGAATAAATTAGTTTAGAAATACACATAATATATAATAATAATAATAAAATTTCTCTTTTCTGTTTTTGTTATCTTTTTTAAGTTTTGGGTGTTTTTTTTTTTTTTTTGTGTTACATTTCTTTGCATATGTATCTATGTATTTAGGTATCCGCCTCAAAGACCTTACTTAGGATGAGTAGGAATGCAAGCGGCCCAGGGACACGTGATCTTGTTAGGATAATCCTGAACTCGAGCCGGTGGCCAACTTCGTTCCCTAATTCGATACTTATTTTAGATTTGGCTCAAAAATTCCAGATACCAATCAATTGCAGCTATAATTTTAATAACAATTAGCTAAAGTTCATATTTATTTAATTTAATTCATTTCATTTAGTTTTCGTTTTCGTTTTCTTTTGCGTATCTTTTAAATTTTTTGGTATAGTTAAATTTATAGTATTGTAAATGCTATTTATTAATTAACTAATCTGCAATTTCAGGACTCCTCCGATCATAATAATTATATATGTATGCGTGTGTATGCAGCTTCCTTGCTTCGATTTTCTCATATTCACACTTGTATCTGAATGATGTTAACAACATGTAAGTATTTGGTATGCTTAAGTACATTTGGTTAGGTATGTGTATGTATGTACATCTACAATACATAAGTGTGTATGTATGTATGTACGCACAAGTAGGTGAAGTTAGCTATAACGTTGCATGCAGGCGGTTTAGATGTGTTGCTTGGTAGAGATCGTTTTTAAATAGTTTGTTGTAGGTTTTCTATAGTGTGTGTGTGTGTGTTTGTGTTTGTGTGTGTGTTCAATAGTGAAAAGGTAAGTATATAGATTAGATGTTGTGCAAACAGCTTGCCAGTAGAACGTTTGCTATATTAATTCACTTCCATACTACTTTCTCTGAGGAGTCAGTGGATACCAAAATATTTAATTTGTTTCTTGAATGCGAATATTCGCTTCCATTTGATATCTATCGACAGAACCGAATCCACACACTTCACTTTTGATCATTATTCATTTTGCTTAGACTTAGCATTTAGATAATATATTTTTGGATACGTGTTGTAAAATATTTCCTGGACACATCACTATTAAATTCATTGTATAATATAGATAATTTACTTCCATTAAACACTTTTAGTTTCGTTTACACATACATACAATATGAATTGGTATTATGCAAAGGACAACATACATACTATTAGGCCAACACAAAACAGAGATAATACAAATATTAAGTGAAACGGAACGTCCTTTAAAAAGTACAATTTTTGCCTCGACTTAACGTTAATATGTTCTTTGATTTTGTTTCTTTTCGCATATTTCAATTTTTCCGTTGCCGAGTGCACACAAGCTGTGTTGTTTTACTGTTGCTGCTGTTGCTGCTGCTGCTGCCGCTTCTGTTTGTTGTGATGGATCATACACAAAGATATATTAAGCTATGGGCTTATGGGCGAATATAAATACGTGGAGCATCTGTTATCCGCCTACTTCTGTGGTATAAAATCAAAAGTCGTAGCCCCGCTGATCTTTCCCGATGCACTCCGATGGAAGTGGACATTCTGCCATTTGTTGTCGCGTCTGTGCCATACGCGAGTTTCCTCAGATTGATGAGTGTGTGCGTGTCCTTGCCTAATTACAATGCAATTTTCAAAATTATAAAATGCCAAATATTAAATGTGAGCATTTCTATAATCCAAAAATGTAAAAGAGATTGATGCCACTGACTGACTGACTGACTGACTGACTGACTGACTGACTAACTGACAGCCCAAACTGAAAACTGTTGCACTAATCTTATTTATTTATATACGAGTCTCAAGGATTTGTGGGCGACAGTCTAAAAATATAGATTCGAAATCAAACTCTATAAAAACTATATAAATTAAACATTTTAACAGGGCTAACATTGAAACATTGATATGAGACCTATTGGCCGGTCAGATAGCGCTATTGTGGATGCTGCTCAGTATCAGTGACCCTGTCCGAATATTGTGATTTAATCGGTGACCCTAGACCTTACTTATTTTGCTCCTTTTTTGAGAATAACTACAGCTATTTCTCTCGACGTAAAGTAAAAGGATATAAAATGTATAGGGCCGCACACGGATGCTAACTCACTTGTCAATATACTGCGTAAGCCTTACATAGGCGATGCAAGCGGCTTCTTCTCCCAGCAAGTGTACATGGGGATTCAATATTGTAGTGTTAATGGCCTTGCAATTTTTGCCAAGCACTGTTTATAAGAAGAAAAGCATTTATATGTAAATTTGTGAAATATCGATGTTAACCGTGGAGCTTTACCATTTTCAAAATAGAATTTGTGAAAATCAATTCCTTCGACCAAGTTGCCTAATGCTTCTGGCTCGAAAGCAGTTAGGTGTGGATCACATATTTTACTGAAAGTAAAGGTTATTAATATGCAGGTAGAGCATTAAGCGCCATACTACAACACTATAGGAGAAAGGGCATTATTAGACACAAACTTACGTATATCCGTCGAAGTCGCCGCTGTTAATGGCCTCAATCAACTGTTCTGTGATCTTGATTATTTCCTGTCGTCTGGCTGCTTTGTACATATATATGTGTGTGTACATGTCGGATCATGGAATGAAGTCGGTTTATTTAATAATGTTCGTATTGTAATTTAGAGTCATTGCACAGTTGCACAGAGATTACAACCACGGATGAAATTCAGTTACGATAGGATGAGAATTACATTTGAACGATCCAACCAACCAACGAACGAAGGCACCAATGTAACAGCGCAACAGAACAATCATAACAGAAAGAAAATGATTGGAAGTTTTGTTAACTCTTGAAAACTACGTACAGGGCCATACGACAATCGTATACATACATATACATATACATATGTATAGCACCTATATGTACACATGTACGATGTACACATACATCTATGCACAATACACTATGCACACATATGTGAGTATGCCAAATGATCATTGGATAAGTGTAGATCTACCCTACGAGTAAACACGCATGTAACAACAGGTCGACATACGGATTGAGTAGAGTAGAGTTCTATGTACTGTACAAATTTTAACTACAGATGACTGAAATGATAATCATGATGATAATCATGGGTGATGTTAATGCTATGCTATCGAGAGTACAGAAATGTGTACTGTGTATGTAAGATACGTGTATGCTTGTAGCTAGATGTTATTATACAATACATACACTGTTTTGTTAATACATACATATGCATATATGTATGTAAATGTACTTCAAAAGCATGCTAGTAAATACACATATGTGTGTGTATGTCTATGTGTACGGGTACTTCTGAATCACTTAATTGCTTAATTTCAACAATGTTTATCAATTTGAAATTACTGTTTCTGCAGTGAGGGGCAACGGCGCATGTCCTTGATAAATATGAATGTGTATTACTCCTTAAATCGGACTCAAAGGGTGTTGAACATGGTTGTAATATTGAGTATTGAATATATTAGATCTTTTTTAAAGCGTTTTAACTTTTAAACTTTAAAATAATATTCTTTACAATTAAATCTAAAAACAATTGCTTCTTTCTTAAAGCATTGCTATAAATTGCCAATCCCCAGAGATCTAGATGTCACACTTACGTTCTAACTTATACCAAAAGTTTGCGGACAACAGCCCTCAAGAAGGACCACCTCATTGCTGCTGAAAATAGTGGACAGCTGAAGACCTGCATATCAATGAGGCGGCAACCCAATACACTCCCTTGTTTGCGATCCCGCCATATTACCCAATAGGCACATTTGTCGGGACAGAGTAACTAAATAGATTCCCGACTCAACGCTAGAAGTGCAAACTACTTTTCCAGAATCGTTACCCGAGCTATCAGTCGATTTACAAAAGTTCCAGAATCCCGCCGTGCCAAAACTTTATAGGCTGAAGTTATGTACCGAGATGTGTATCAAGTTTGCACCCTAATTGCAAATCCCCAATTATTTATATCAAAATGTGGGAGGATTTAAGAAGGGAGAATATAATTTCAATCTACAGAACACAGCAAGCGACGTAAGGATGACTATGGAAGCCCTCCATTGGCAATTGCCTCGTCATGCAATTGAATATAGGTGAGCAGAGAGATGCAATGATCTCAATATACAATGGCCGTATAAAACAACAGATCATTGCAGCATTTCCGTCTTAACAAGGAAACTGATATTTTCATATTGAAATACGATTATTTTTCAAAAGTACGATCTTTCAATAAGTTGATATCAAGGTTCTATATTAATATAGATAATAAACTAAGCCCGCGGGCACATGTGCACCATCATTAAAGACAGTTTACGAAAGGCTAACCAAGTTTAAACTAAGCCGTACACTGCAAATGATGAAGGCCGTGCGGTACTTGAGGCTAGTACTGGATTTAATCGATTGACAATTGAAGGTGTGCTCGATTGTTGAGGCAAACCGTATGTCTTTGGAGCAGTGACTTCATTTTTGGACGATTGACGACAGTGGAGAATACTCGCAATCGTCCAATTGAGCCAAACATTTGATTTTCCTTCACACGTTGATAAAACATGGATACACCACTATAAGTGCAGTGGGTTCCTAAAAGAGATCCGCCTCCGAAGGAGGAAAGTCGAATTTCTCGGGTGCATATACGAACAGTTTTAATGACGAAAATTTATAATATACGCTTCGAATTGGTGCCGCATCTACCATACTAACCAGATCTATACACCACTAACCTTTTCCTATTCTTAAAGAAAATGTGTGCCTATACAAAACCTAACTCAGCGGAGTTACTAAAAGTCCAGTATATTCATTATTTATCTATATTTACTAGTAGTTTTATAGGGCAGGTGAATGTGTATTTACTTTGTCATTAACTAACATATTATATCATGAATTTAGACTTTAAATACATGTATGTAGTACTTATAAGCTGAAATTACACAAAAGTGTATAAGAAGGATCAATTTACCTTACAAATCAAATACACAATCGTGTTGGTGTTCACTACAAATTACTCCCAATAAATAACATAAGCAGTCATAAGTATAAATAATATATATCTACAGAGTACAGATGTAATAGTACACAGAATAATTACGATAAGCACATTAAGCATGCAGGTGATTGATGAATTTAAAACGTGAGTTGAGGGACTTTTGGACATACGAGAATGTATGTGCATACATACCTGAAGAGCACTGTGAGTTTCCTGAGATTTGCTGGCAAGTTTTTGCAGGACACACAATCCTTATTTCTAAAACGCACACATTCGTACATATACATATACATATGTGCACATATATGTAATATTTGGATACATATAATATGTGAAAATATGCATAGGTATATGTATGTGTATGTGTACACATAAATGTACATGACAATAAATAAGGCAGAACGAAATAAATAAATGAGGACTCGTCTTCTTCAAGTTTTTGTGTAAATGTAGCGATTTAGTGACTGTATGATTAAATGAAATAACCCGCATGTAAGCAAACATTGACTTGACTTGAGGTGTTAAAATGCTCCTAGCTCAGAAAAAGAAAGGGTGAAGAACGACCTGGTATTTATCTACTACAAAATCGGACGGTATTAGCACACAAGAATGTATATTTATGTACAAATGTTGTATGCATATTTGTATTAGAGCTGGAAAACTATCAATGACACTATCGATAGTCGAGCATCGAGCATTGATGCATTTTCTGTGTTTTTAGCCAATATCAGTGTTTTCCCAAGCCAATCTATATGTCCTGACTGATCAACGCACAGCCGAATCCGTAAAAGCTGATAACCAGACTTTCGCATTATAGTTTCCGCTTTTGACAATTTCTACCCAAAAAAGTTGGCAACGGAAGGGTTCCAAGGTTGTATACGATAAGTTACATTTTCATCCGATCAGCTTCAAACTTCTTTTCAGAGCTCAATAACAAATGTTTCGTCACGTTCGGATAATGGTTGGAGAGCATTGTTACACATCATATTTGTTTTTCAAAGTCAAATATGCCTTTTTCTCAAGACTCATTTAAAAGAATCTAAAGTAACTCTTACAAAAACGTTACTAACCGACTATAAAAAGTAACTTTAATAGTTGTTACCGACTATAACAACATCTTTTAACACAACCCGATGTCGTAGAATCTAGGTCTTAACTTAATGAACTTCATGAAAATCAATCAGGTTCCTTAGTCGTATACACAAGATTAAATTTCAAGACTAAATTTCGATCAACTTTAAACGACTGCACAAAAAGTTACAACAGTGTTTTACCGATTTTTGAAAATGGGGAAAAGTTTGTGTAACTGTTGAGCAAGATTAGTGGACTTAATATACCAACTAATAATAATTGAAACATTTCTAATGCACCCTTTAGATAGTTGTTTGTCTATACTATCCATCATTTCCGCGTGGCGGTACCATCGATGGTTCTCCAACTTCAGTGAGTATGCACATATGCTAGTTTTGTTATGTCGATGGGGGGAAATGCTTATATGCGAGTGATTGTGGAGGGTGTACTTAAAAGAGGCTTCAACCTGAACACTCCATTATACCATAGTAATTGGAGATCTTAATGAAAGTTGTTCAATTGCAGAAATACGTGGGGCGGAGCGCGTTTACAACGTTCTACGACTGAGCGCCAAGTTCTTTGCCTAATTGGACAGCCGCAGCTAGCTGGAGATACATATTATGCAATATGATGTCACCATGTTTTACATGAAGCTACAAATACATAGAGTACAGTTGAGGAGAAAACAATACATACTTATGCTTGCGATCGCAGCTGAATTTAGTAGTTTCCTTTATTGGACAAACAGCAAAAATTTAGCATGCGATCTGCAATAGATCAGAAAGAATAAAATATGTAGATACAATTATAGTGGCGATCGAATTAAAGTCGTACATACAGTAAAAGCTCCCTAAAGCGGACAACCACGGTTTCAGAGTTTTTGTCCGGTCAATGTTGGGGGATAGATTGCGGGAGTTGACTTAAAGAAAACCAAGAGTCATCCTGGTTAAGCTTTGTTAACATATATATTCGACAGATGGATACTAACTCTAACTGTAATTGGAGAGTTTTGTAGATAGCTGATAGATAACAAACACCACTTAGTGTGCTTAAAAACGGACAGATGTCAAGACTTTATGGGATCGGAACAAGTTTAAAACCCAAATTATGGGTATACAATGGTGAATCAACGTGTTCGCACTTCTACTTCAAAATCTGTTTCCGCTGTGAGATTTTGTTTGAATATACATATGTAAGTACATATATAAAGTGCACAATATAATAATACGTCCGTGTCCGGTCAAGAAAGCGGTCCGCTGGAGGGAGCGTACCTTTTTAGAAAAAACTATACTAATAACTTGGATTTTACCCGAAATGGGGGCAATACATAAATAGAGCTTTTACTATATATTCTCACATTTCCAAGACGCTTTGGCAAATGTATTTACAATTTGTAGAAAATGCCAAGCATTAATGGAGCATACTCACCTCTGAGGCGGGACTTTGACTTTGTATGGCTGCTAACGGGAATTTGGTCATGTAAATCGAAGCCATCAAAGCCATTAGTATTGGTATTGGTATAGGCATTGGCTTTGGCTTTGGCATTGGTGTGCTTGTTGGCATCTACTCTGGTGAAGCCAACGCCGAATGGGACGGGAAGCACCGACCCGCAGTGGGAAGAGGAGTAGCTCATCGGCTGGGCTTGGGTCTGGGCGCCTAGTATTTAAATGATGTGTACGATCAGTACAATATATGTAGTTACAGCAATCATTATGGGTTTACCCTGACAACTTGGTAATGCGTATTAGTAAAATAAGCTCTTTGCGTGCAGCGACAGAAATGGAGGAGCATTGCACATAAGTATCGTTAGATATATTATTGTAATTGGTATTTATGATAAGAATTATAATTTCAAATTACAAAATCTCTGAAGGAAACTTCATTTAGTATTGCATAAGCATACAAAGACGGATTCTACCTTCCATAATGATTCTAATATTTGTAATATTCAATTTGCACTCCGTTGGAAATGACTTGTTTCCTTCAAACTTCTGCCCTTTTATTATACAATACGTGAAATATTTAGAAAGTAGTAAACTACCTATGGCGAATGTTTTACATATAGTGCATATTTACATTTTTCACAATTGTAGAATCCGTTAGATCTGTCTATTTTACTGACTTTAAATATATTTGAAGAAACGTATTAATATACCGGAAGTGTACGAAAAAAGGAGCAAATAGATGCACACAATACTGGAAAACAAGTACCAAGGTACATAACTTGAAGTTGAAAATATTGAGAGATCCGCTCAAGAAGCGAATAGGCTGCCTGATGATATCAAATGAATTTCTGAACGAAGAAGAAGTTTTGTTAAATGTCGTTCCCATTTTAATCCAAGTATAGCAGCTCCAGCGCTGAAATTAAAATCAAATCCGTAAACACTTCAAATCAGTTGCTCACAAATCATTATGACAGACATGATCAAGCAATCAGCTAGTAGATTTATCACTGTGTCCCCTGGCCTCTACTACAAGCACTCCCCAGAAATCACTTCTCATCCCTGTTCTATCTTAGCTCACAACGTATTTACTCTCATTCATATCATTCATTAGAAACGCTGACAAGGCACCTGGTTCGTGTGATATTTTAGATGTAGTTTTGTAAGTAGTAGTACATGAATGTCGATGGAGGGAAACTTAAAAGAAGGAAAACAGAAATAAAAGAAAATATGCAGATGAACATTTACCTTCGGGCTCTTTTGATATGACTGTGGTACTGCGATCAACGATTCCTTTTTTATCTTCTAAAAAAAACAAATTTAATAATTGAAAATGCAACCGTGTTGGCTCTGGTATTTTTTATTGGTTCGATGTTCAGTGTGCAATTGCGTGTATACATGGCAGACAACATACATATGGCCGAAAATTCTTGGACAGCTTTATGTAGTCAAAACAATGCTTAGGCATAGATCATTTAAAGCGACCCTGTTCGCACGCAAATACACAAGGAGGAGTGGTTTATGTTGAACTTATTGTCTGTTAATTACTTAAAATCTTTGCCTTAAAAGCTTAAAAGGTGCACCAAAATTTTAAATTATTGTATTTATGTGCTTGAGGTTAATCATAAAAACAAAGCAAATATTAAGTATTTAGTCGATTGTCTTTCACATCGTGTTAACCTACATTCAATCCCGGCGAATTTTCAAATACCATCAAAACACGCTTTACCTTTTCCCTTTCCTCGACCTAACATCTCACATCTAAATAATATTATATATACTATAAGTATTGACATCTAATTGCCGGCAATTCATTACTCCCTGTTCCTATAAAATTGATCAAAAGGGGGTACTAAATCTGTGCCAATGAACGTAATAGGCAGAGGGACCCTACAAATAGCCGAGTCAATTTGGCCATGACCGTCGGTCTGTCTGTATGAATTATAATAGCTAGAGACACAAAATTTGAAATGTAGGTTCCTGTATACCATACACAGGTTTGGTTTATTTTGAATCCGAAATATTCTAGAGCATTCTTACTTGTTACATACACCCTAGCAGAGGGTATTATAATTTTGTCCTGAAATGTATAATGGACTAAAAGAGACGCTTCCGACGATATAGTGATGTATGTCTGTCCTTCTGTTTCTATGCACACTAGCCTCAGTTTTGAAGCTATCGTAATGAAACTTGGCCCAAGCCCTTCTTTTTGCTGCAGGCAATACATATGTGAGAAGCGGCCGGATCGGACCACTAAAACATATAGTTGCCATAGGAATGATCGGTCGACACCTTTATTTTTGTATGAACAACTTTTTTGTTTATGAAGATATCCTCACTAAACTCACCCAAACAAAGTCTGTCGAGAGTTTACACAATCTGACCAAATTTGGTAGAGCTCGGACCACTATATCACATACTAGCTGTAATGGGATCGGGCAAAAAATGAGTTTTTGTATGAAAAACATTTTGTATTAAATTGAAACTTAGTGAGAGATTTATTTTACTTTATTTATTATAGTTTCATATAATTTGATCAGAATCGAACCATATACATATGTAGCTCCCAGAGGAACAATCAGACGAAAAAGTTTGTATAAAAAAATACTGCTGTTAGGGTATATAGCTTCGGCAATCCGAAGATAGGCGTTCTTTCTTGTTTTTATATGTAGATGTACTATATACCCAGAACAATGGGTAAAAGGAGCTTATACAATATAGCTAAAGTATGGCTCTGAACCCTAGAATTATATATATTTGTATTTGTTAAAACAACCGAATCGATCTAGTCATTCATAAACCAAGAATTCCAAAACAGAAAGACTGCGGGCACAAAAATTGTGTAATTGTAATATAATATATCTATCGTGAACATTTTAGAGCTGGATACTGTTCTCTGCTAGGCCTAGGCTTGCTTCATGTTTCGATATAGAGTTCGGATAAAGTACAGGAAAATATTTGATGAAAAATATTTATTATCAAAGAATCTTTTTTAAAGGACATATGTAGTAACTTATATGAAATTACAAACATAAAATACGATCGGTATTACAAGTACAAAAACTTCCTAAGCAAATTTATAGATCTTATATACATATAATCTACGGTCGTGTTTTAGAACTCTATATAGAATTTAATCAATCAGTATGACCAACCATATTTATCATTCCGGAATTGAATGCATATTGGGATATGTACAAAACGATAAATAAACAAAAGAAATCATACACAAGCATATAAAGAACAAAGTACGACAGCTATTAAAACGACATTGAAGATCAAAATGAAATACACGTGCAGCTCAAAAGGACGAATAAGTTTCTCAGAAAATCAAAAAATTATGCATAAATGAAAAGAAAGAGTTTTAAACAAGTACAAGTACAAGTACAAGTACAAGTACAAGTACAAGTACAAGTACAAGTACAAGTACAAGTACAAGTACAAGTACAAGTACAAGTACAAGTACAAGTACAAGTACAAGAGAAAACATATTAGAATCGCCTACCTAAGGTGGCAGTTGGGTATTTAGATGGTGAAGAAAGCCGTTATTTCAATCAAATTTTAATATGCATATGTATATATATATCGGCTATCTTTACTGCGTTATATCTTGTTATATCAGCTGCAAAGTGATACCTAACAAAACAAATTCAACTCATCTATGCAAAAAAGCAGCCTCACTCCTTTCAATACTGACATTCGCGAAAAGATCATTGAAAATCATTGTGTCCGATTATGGTTATGTTTAAGTTTTAATATTTACCCTTGACATCATCGTCTTCTAGTGTTGTGCTTGACGAATCAGTGGACTCCTTAACTTGAGATCCGTCACCTTTCTTGGTGATCATGCTTCTGCCTTTAATTTAAGTAAGTACAATGAACTCCTTTCGAACAACATATATTATATACAATCCACTTACTAGAGAAGTTCCTAGTGGCAAGCATAGTAGTCAGTATAGCACCCTTGAGCTTGCGACGAGCATTGAATTTTTTGAGACAGTCAACTGTTTCTTGGCGATGTACAACAGAAGCCACACGTTCTCTTTGCTATGAATACACAAGCTCGGGATTAGCAAATTACTAGATCGGTTAATACAAAACAACGTACACAAATCCATGGATGTTTCAGGGCTTCGGCTGCTGTAATTCGCTTGTTTGGGTTAACAGTGAGCATTTGATTAATTAAATTTTTTGCTTCTGGCGTTACAGTGTCCCATTCTGGCGAAGGGTACTGAAATAAAAGATTCAAACAACTTGTTAAGGAGGGACTACTATAGAAAATATGTAATTATATTGTAATCATTGGATATTAGTTTGTTTATACTTTGTATAGAACTTCAAGTTATTCTGTGGGTACGTCGGGGATGGTTGTGATCAGGAAACCCGATTTATGAAAACCTTATTTATTTGTAATTATAAAAATAATAACTTGCTTCATTTGTATGCAGTCGTGGTTTCAATAGTGTTTGTAATATTGCATGATTACAGACGATTATGGAAACCTGAACAGCTACAAATTTCGATTCCGTGTAAGTTTTTTATGGAATCGAAAACGGAATCCATTAAAGATATTTAATAAGTGACTA
Source organism: Hirtodrosophila histrioides (assembly GCA_037075165.1). Lineage (NCBI taxonomy): Eukaryota > Metazoa > Arthropoda > Insecta > Diptera > Drosophilidae > Hirtodrosophila > Hirtodrosophila histrioides. Next base: position 935,689 of record JBAMCL010000474.1, on the reverse strand, counting down.
ATGTTTTGTGTAACAACACGTTATGTGTTCAAACGGAATATTCGAATTTTGTCAAGTATAAGTATTAAAATAATTAACTGATAGTAAAGTTCTTACATCGTACGCTCCCGCCTTTATCTGTGAGTACAACCGGTGCTGATCCTCGTCCCAAAAAGGCGGATAGCCAACCAGCAGTATGTAGAGAATGACTCCTGTATGTACATAAAAAATGTATATGTTCAACGACATTTACAGGGTATTGAAAGTGGTTAGTATGACTACACTGTTAGTAGAAATCACATGAAACCACATGTATGTACTTATAATAGGGATAAGATGTTCATCTGCTTACCGCATGCCCATATATCTACCGATTTGCCATAGGGCTCCTTCTTCAGTACCTCGGGCGACAGATAACCGGGAGTACCAGCAAATCCGAACCAGGCTTGATGGTCGCCTTGTACTTCAATGGCAAGACCAAAGTCAGCGAGTTTCACAGCTGCACCCTTTGCCTTACTAGCTAATAGTAAATTCTCAGGTTTGAGATCTCGATGCACCACACCATTCTGGTGGCAGTGATTGACCGATTCCAATATTTGTTGAATACAATGTGATGCATCAGCCTCTGAATAAAATTCACGTGCAACAATATCTTCGAAAAGTTCACCACCAGTTACACTGTAAATGTATTTAGTATAGTCAATTTGGTAGCTGGCTTTCATTCGCAAATTGTGTGGACTGTGCGGAAAAGAAGCCCCACTCTCTCAATTCCACATGAGTCGAAATTTTCCGTGTGCGGTAATACCAGTTCTGTTAAGAAAACAAGAAGGAATGCTCTAGACGATACCCTGTATCTAGGATTTAAGGCTCAAACACATCTTCGCACCCACATGTATACACTACCCCATAGAGACAACGTATAATGTATCCGATTGATCCTATGATATAATCGAGAGACTCTGACTAAATTTAGTAGATTTGATAGGATATATTTGTAAAAAAAAAAGTTGTTTATACAACTCAAATGTAGACCGATTGTTGCTATAGCAGCTATATGATATAGTGATCTAATCCGTCCAGTTCTGTGTCACGTTTCATCACGATAGCTCTGAAACTGAGAGACTAGTTCTAATAGAAACAGACAGACGGACAACGCTAGTTGATACTGATCAAGAATATGTATACTTTATAGTGTCGGGGATGTCTCCTTCTTCCCCCCTTTTTTCCAATTTACCAATTTGATGGGCACAGAGAGTAAAGATACGACCAACGACCGTTTGTGACGTGGAAATTCAAATGTGTAGCTTCTTTTCAGTACAGTCCTTAATTCAATTATTTGTACAACTTTCGTGTTACTAACACAAAATACATATGTAAGTAGTTAGTGTGCAGATTTTAGGGAGTTAAATACAATATTCATGGTAAGTTAAACAACAACTCGGAGGGGAAAGGATGAACTATGAATCTCAATAAACAATAGTCAAGTCATTGCATTATTCACAAAGAGATCCAAAGGCTTTATCACAATATACGATAAGTGTAAATTCTATTTAGATTTCTTTATTAATATTCTATGTACATAACAAATTAGTATATACGTATGTTTGTAAAAATGCGCATTGGCTACTTACAGGTCAAAAACAAGATAATGATAGTTTTCCTCCTGTATGCTATCATGCAATCGAACTGAAATTATTCAAATAAAGGTACGGAAATTGTATTATGAGCAATGTCACAGTTTTGAATATTAATAGTTTTCTACTGATTTATAGTCTGTGCATTTTTTAGAGCAATCGTAAAATGCCCAGGCAGGATTGTTCTTATTACGGCGTACATAACTACGTTTTGTTTACGTTCTACAGACGCTTATGCATCTGCAATTTTGTGCTTCAGAAGACTGTATAAAGTTCTCAGTCCTATGACAGCTATGTATAGGATATAGTAGTAGAGTAGTTCGCATTAAAATAGACAGACGGACATGACTTTAATGACTGAGGTCATCGTTCTAGTTACAATATACATAAGTACTATAGGAAGATTTGTGTCTCAGTTTTTAGTCAGTCGAATATCGTACCAATGTTAGGATGGTGTAGTTTTCTACAGATCCGTGCTTCCCGCTCCAGCTTTTGGAAATCTGAAAGAAAATAGTTTAAAAAATGCACAAATGCAAATGCAAGCAGGTTCTCGCCTCTTGCTGTTAGCTTCTTGGTGTTTATGATCTTTGCCGCAAATTCGAATCCCGTTGACTTTTGGACACATCTTTTTACGATCGAAAAGGCGCCCCTACGAGATGTATAAGATTGTAGGTGAGTTAATTTTGATCATCTTAGGGAGTGCACAGTGTTCACATACTTTCCGAGTTCTTCTTTAATATCGTAATTGTCCGAAAAACGCGTACAGGCTGCTGGAGCAGCCATCGCGATTGCACACTTGAGAAAATCTATTGTGTGTGTGTATGTCTATAAGAAAGTGTTTCACTTGGCCGACAAGATGATGGCAGCAATTTTGCAGTACAATTTCAGCAATCTTTCTTTAATAATAATGTCTTCCTATCCCTCTGTATTTCTGTGGCAATTGAGGCTCGATTTGGTTGTTGATGCAGTAGGATTTCCTTTTCTGTTTAACGTTAGCCCGGTTTTGTGGCGCTTCTAAGTATGATACAAATGAATTATTTAAATCAATACAAATGTATAGCATAAAACAAGACAGTGTTTGTAATCAGATGTTCTTAACACAAATTTTAAACATGCACACATATGTACATATGTAGATATGTATGATTGTATCATTGGTCGATACACGATCAGTCTGTATGATCAACCAATTTAAAATACCAATAAGTATTTTAATACTAAGCTAGTATAAAATAACAAATATTGCAGTGCCTTCGTGATATGCATTTAAATATTAACTTTTCGTATAGTCTTATTGTTTACCAAATTTAACACAATCTATTATTTTTATTCATTATATACCGTGGGTTGTCACGTGCTCTGTCATATTAATCATTTCACGTGTGCGTGGGTTGATATTATATTTGTTTTGCTTGAATCGGTATTTCTTGTATTTCTTTTTTTGAATTTGACTGCTTTCGTCAACCGTAAGAAATACACAAAAATGGCGTATCACTGTATTCCCTCTCGTGGAGGTGGGAAACTAAATAATTGAGCCAAGTGACTAATGTTTCTTGTGTAGGGCTAAGAAAATGTCTTTGAAGCCGATCTAACAAAGCATATAGTCCCACTCATTTATCCTTGACTTCCATTTCCGGCCCGTGGCGACGCGGAGTAGAATTTCCAAAATCATTTGGCATTTGAAATTTAGTTTCAAAATAATTGGATGATGAACAGAAAAGCTTGAAAATGAGTTTGAAGTCAATCGGACGATAATCAAAAAAGTTTCATACAACAGTTTTCCGCGAACTTTCTACCTTGAGGGTAGATTTTCAAAATCTTCTGACACGGCACCTATTACGTGTTTGTGTAGAACCTTGAAAATAAGTTTGAAGCCAATCGCATGAAAATTAAAAATGTCGAATGCCAGAGTTTCCCACCGATTTTCCGACCATTAGGCTGAATGTCTCAAAACCGCTGATACACGTGTCGAATTATTTTACGTGAAGAGCTTTGAAAATGAATGTGAGACCGCCATTTTCCGCCCATTTTCCAAAATCGGTGAAGTATGTGTCAAATGAATTTTTGTGTAGATCTTTGAAAATGAGTTTGAAGCCGATGGGATGGTAAACAAAAAAGTTTCATACAACAGTTTTCCGCGATTTTCTACGCTTGTTGGAGGAATTTCCAAAATCCCGTCTTATCGTGCATTTTCATCATAGATTTCATAAATTTCAGCATCCTAGCTTTTACGGTTTGGGCTGTGCGATGATTGTCAATCAGTCAGGACGAACTCTTTTATATATATAGATAACTAATTGAATACATTACCAATATTTCAAAATATATAGTAGTTTCTTCAGATTGTATTCTGCGATCTAATGAAACTGTCGAAAATATGCATATATATTCGCATTGGGCAAACTTTTTTTTTTACATTCACTTTGCTTACAAGTCACACCAAAAGGCACTCAGATTACTGAAAATATTTTGCAATCAAGGTACGCAGGTAATACTCTCATTAGAGTTTGTAAACTCATGAGTACAAAGACTGCACTTCCTAGTTAAACTTTAGTTAACGTTAGGCATGGGCCATTAATTTTGACTCTGACTGTTTACAGTGAAGGCCGCCAGCCGGGACGGCAATGCGTCACTGTTTTTTGTTGAGAACGTTTTGCGATTCAAATGACTTGAATGAACGACAAGATGTACATAGTTCATGAAGATTAGTTCAATCGAACTAAGTCTGATTGATTCGGTACAACATATGAAAACAATATTTCGTTTGACGCTCCTTAATAAAATTGTGCTAAGATATTTGTCAACTTTTAAGATTACTCCTTTGTAAGTACATAAGCTGTATGTATGTATGTACATGAATGCGTTTTCTCTTATGTATATACAACTCTACTCTGTGTACATACAATATACATACATTCTATGTACAAACTGTCGGGTTTTGTCCAACAATTTGACCAACTGAGCAAATCCGCAAGCTCGGTACACAATTGTTGCAGGCCACAAAAATAAAATACATATGTACATACATACATATGTATGTACTATAGCCTCTGAATTTGCTCAAAGTAGTTTGCGTGTGTGACCGCAGTCCGCCAAATGTACATTTTGCGATACGTGTGACATTCATATGAATGTACACACATACATATACATATGTAAAATTAGAGTAGGTTCCCGATTTTCCACTTAGTCAACAGATGGTAAAATAACCAATTTTCAAACCAAAGAGAGAGGAGCCAATGTACATATGTATATACATATGTACATATCTATGTACCTACAATACATATGAACATAAATGTACATATCTTTATTAACGTTTTGATGACTGCAGAACTTGAAGGCGATTTACATACTTTGCGCACATTTGTGTATGTATTGTATGTATTTGAATGCATACATACACACATACATATGTATGTATGTAGAGCTGCTAGCAACAAATGTACCTGCACTTCATTTAAGGAACATACATATGTATGTATGTATGTATGTATAAGAAAATGGAAGAGTTACCCAATATTTTCCAGCAGAAGCTTTGCTTGGAAGTCAGCCAAGCCAATCAACTAATGTCAGAACGTTAACGTGTAATTCATCATTAGCGAGTAAATGCACATATGTACATATGTATGTACATAAATACATATGTATAATATATATATAATATACATGTACTTTACTTACATACATACATACATATGTATGTACGTACGTACGTACGAATATGAACTGATGTGAACGGTTTAACACAAGCTAGTATCTACAATGATATACCATACCGTATACATATATAAATATATGTACATACATACATATGTACATACAGTAAGTATACTAGCTGGTGTTTCCTCAGCGTTGCCCGGGAAAGTATTTGGATTGAAATTAAATATTTAAAATCGCCTACTTACGTCAATAGTAAGTCCGCATTTAGACGATGATTTAAACTCGCTATTTAAACTGAAGATTTTTTATCTTGTAGGGAAGTGGAATAACGGAGAAAAACTCATGACCAGCCTTGTCATAATTTTTTTTGTGGATTTATTCTCTGTTGTTGGCAAGCAATAACATAAATCAGATTTTTTCAGTAGTTTTCACGAAGAAAGAAAAAACTCGCGAGTTTAAATCATCCTCTAAAGACATACGCAGAAATAGCATATCACTATTTTTTAGACTTTCCTAAGACGAGACCCCCAAGCCCAACGATTTTTTGTGTAGGAAAACGACTTTGAACCCGATCCAATAAAAAGCACCGTGTCTATTATGTATTTGTGTAGATCTTTGAAAATGTGCTTGGAATACATTTCCGAAATCTGGGAAACATGTATCGAATTATGAAAAGTATAGGGCTGGCTTTAAAAATGAGCTTGAAGCCAAGCTAGAAGAAGATAAACAAAAAACACGCATGCAACAGTTTTCCGCGAATTTTCCGACAGTCCTAATAGATTTTGTCAAAGCAATGCTTATTATGCTTATCTTGTATAGAGCATTGAAAATTAGTATTAAACTAATCGCATAACACGTCAAAATGTCGAATGCTAGAATTTTTGCATACAATTTCCAACGTGAGAGTGAATTTTTCAAAATCGATGGGACACGTGTATAATTATTTAATATGTAGTTTTGAAAATGAAATTGAAGCAGATCTGACTTAAATTAGTCCTTCTTTCATAAAACTTAAAGACGCCCATTCGGACGGATTTTCCAAAATAAGTGAAATGCGGGTCAAAGGATTTTTTTGTATAGATCTATGAAAATGAGTTTGAAGCCGATAAGATTGGTAAGCAAAAAGACAGACAACAGTTTTCTGGGAATATCTACTTTTCCGGACAGAATTTTTCTATCAGTTTTCACAGTGCCACCCTACGGTATAATAGGAAACTACTGTGGGAATTGGAGGTTTCCAGCCTCTACCGTTATAGCCATAGATTTATAAGTACAATCATTCATATGTACATACATATGTTTTAAGCTTGCAAGGGCATAAGGAAGTGAAGTCAAACTTGTTGCGATTCATTAAGTAGATATGTACATGTGAACAAACGTATGTATGTATGCATCTATGCGTATGTACATATATGTATATGTGTGTACCTGCGTGCTTACATTAGCGATTACATATGTATGTACATAGATATGTATGTATGTATGTCACGTCGCTCTCTTGCTTCCATATTCCATTTGCGCTGCGCATGAATCTTCCACCGCTTTTCCAATTGCCAGTAATGTCTACTGCAGGAATGGCATCAAAAAATTAAGGCATGTCAGTACATACAATATGTTTGTATGTATATTTATCTGTATATAGAATATACACATAAGAAACGATGTACATATATGGATATATATGTGTGTAAGTACACTTCAATTATGTATATATATAACGAAATTATGTATGTGTGTACATATGTATCAAAATTCTTTCGTCGGGATATGTTATAACAATTTTATACACATACATACATACAAGTACATATGTATGTCACATATATGTATGTGCGTACATGTGTATGTATATTAAGAGAACATACATATGTATGGATATACATAGTATGTATGTACACATATAAGACCTGTAAATGTACGATATGTATGTACATAAAATATAATTACTTACATATACATATGTATCTGTTTATATGTGCATATGCACATACATACATACATACAATGTACATGAATGTCCTTTGGAAAGTGGGCGAGGCGAAAACGGAATGACAGAAATAGCACATAATGCAGCTATTATGAATTCTTAATCACAAATTGACAATAATTAATTATACATATGCATGTATTTTATTTAGTACGCTCATATACATATGTATATAGAAAGTAGGATATGTGTATGTATGTATGTACATACATGTCCATGTACAAGCATACACACTGTGTACACACATTTATGTACATTTTTTATTCTCACAAACGTACACACACACCCACACACACTTTAGTGCAAAACGCACACGCATACACGAACGGAATATAAGTAAGGTTCATATGTATGTACATAGATATGTACATCCAAAGGTATGTATAAACATACATACATGTATGTATTTTTATATTTGTGCCGCGTCCGAGCAGTTAACAACGGTAAAAGCTATGAAAATTCAACACATGCTAATGTACAATAGATACATAGGTACATACATAGATACATATGTATGTAAGTGCACGCTTTTGGGACACTTCCTTCAGGGACATTATATGCACTTATACATACATATGTATGTATGTAAGTATGTACATATAGACACATACGCATACATACATGAACTTATGGACGTACATATATGTACGTACATTCCTAATTTATGTGTATGTATGTACGTACGTATCCGTCATATATACATAAATGTTCATATATGTATGTATGCATGTATGTGTGTATGTGCGTTTTTCAAAGCAGTAGAGCATGTAGTATGTACAAGTTGCACATATGTATGTATGTGTATACATGGCTGACGGGACTAGGCGACACGCGACTTATATATTTATTTATATATATATACATATCTATATATATACATACATATACATATATATATATCTATATATATATTTCAAATATATATACTACGATTTGTGTTGTGGAACGTCCGTTGGTTAGCAAAGCGAATTCAATACTGATGGCTTTCGATACGAAGCAGCATCAGGAGTATGCCATATGTATGTATGTATGTAGGAATGCATACATATCTACATATGTATGTATGCATGTATTTGTGCTTTACATTTCTGTATCCCAGGTCGCCTCCGTGTTCTGAGAATATGTACATATTTGTATTTTCTCTCTGACTTAACTATTGAATTGTGAGCGACAAGCGTAGTGGTAGTCAAAGAGAAAGTCTCCAATTTTTGCACGCATGACCGGGAAAAAGCTTTTCCTCCTTCAGGGAGCTTTTGAACTTTCTACTCAGAATGCGTTGTTATCGATAGCACAACGTGTACTAAATTATTTGCTGATTACATAGATATGTACAAACATATATACGTACATATGGGGACGTATATATGTACATACATATATGCACGAATGTATGTGAAGAATTATTTTTATCCATTTAACCATGAAATGAATGGAATGATAATAAAACAGAAATGCCTCTAGGGAGTGTGCTCGATTGGAAGATACCTTCTTACCAAATCAAAAATCACCTAACATATCTTTGTACTCACATACATACATACTATGTACTCAAAGAGCAGACCAAAAAGCTAGGATAGTATGCCAGCCTTGTTCCCATTTTCAATTCCGATCAGTTTTGAATAGTGACTGACCAATATTTAGGTATGATGTACTAAAACGGGCAGTACATTCAAGTGGCCCAATGAGCGCTGACCCAGGCGAAATGCAACTCACTTTCCGTCCAACCGACCGTGGGGCGTCCCGCATAACGTGCGGTAACGAAGATCGCGGACAGATAAATAAGTACAAACTGAATAAAAGTTCTACGTAAATTAAAACAATGGACAAAAAGTGACTATAGATTACGCAGATAACATAAAAGTGAAGTTCTGAGTAAGGAAATGGAAGTAGCATTACATATAAGATGATAAAGGTTGTTATAATTAGAACATAAAATACGAAAATGGTTATGATTTGGCTGATTAACTCAGAAAAATCAATTTCCAGATTAATTAGTTTTTGTAAGAAAATTACACCAAGCATGGTTCTACTACGATCAGAAAGAGAAGGAAGATTTATTATTAATAGTCTACTACGATAAGAAGGCAATCGAGTATTACGATTCCAGTTAAGACGCAGGAGTAGAAAGAGCAGAAATACAAGACCCATATTCAAGAATAGGTCGAACAAGAGAAGTATAAAGAGTTTTAGTAATGTAGGGATCGTTAAATTCTTAAGACCAACGCTTAATAAACCCAGGACATAGTAATATTGCTTTTGAGCTAATTACATGAAAACTACAGCAAATTTAAAATCTGGATCCTTAAATTTTCAAGCGTATTACTTTTGGAAAGTACGAGAACAGTCCCCATGTCTTTAAGCCTGCCGTTGTAAACACAAGATACTCGCTGTCAATTATTTGCCCATACCTTGACGATATCCCTCCGTGGAGTTACATTTGCCAAAATCAGAGATTACAGCGCTTTTAAAGTTATTTCAGGCTTGTGGGCCGTGCGTTGATTTCCATTCAGTCAGACAAGACAAGTTCATTGATATATTACATACATACATATGTACTTATATACATAGATTTAAATCAGGCGTTTTTGACCCCATAAAGTATAAAGTCAGGCCGTCTCTCTGTCAGTTAGAGATCGTTTGAGTGATACAAACAAATAATTTGTTTATAATGATTTCGCGATCTATACATGAGTTCCGACGGCTATATTCGGAAAACTATATCTAAATCTGCCATGGGAACATTCGGTTGAAAAATGATTTGAAGTATGAAAACTCTTTTTCCTTAAAACAATTTGAATACCCTCTGGCCTTATTGGATTTATAATAACACATGTTAACTCACACAATGGTCATACGCTAGCTATAGAAACCTCCAGTAGGAAAACACCGACTAAAAATTTGCTATTCTTTGCTTTAACTGTTTCAAACAAAATAGATGACTGTGTCTTTAAAAACTTACTTAACAGTTAAATCTTTGCTCTTGCTTATTAATAGCAGTTGAAACCCATCGAAACTTAGACCTTTTTGAAAAAGAAACATTTTTAACATTTTTCCGTTGTTTAGTAATTTGACACAGCTGCTTAAGACACTTTCAAGATGGTTAAGATGGTTCATGGGGATGGAGAAGAGGGGTGAACCCTCCTCATCCTTAGTGATACCGTATATTGAAACCATGCGATGTTTAGGACTCCTTAAGGACAATTTTTGCGAACCTTAGGATACTCTATGAGGGTGGGAAGGTTTTGGATCCCAGGTGATTGAGATCAACAGTAGTTTGTATATCATTTGCGGTGGAGGTGGTGGCAAAGAGTGGATTTTCTTGAAATAGAGAATTATGATAAACACACTTTTATACGGTAGTTTTTCTTACAGAAATCTACTTGCTAGTAATAATGAAATCTTGATTATAAAATTACATAAATATAGTAATAAAAAAATAATTGGTTCAAAAAAAATTTGTTATTCGAGTATTTGTCAGTAGTTTTAGCAATGAACTAATTATAAGTATATACATATGTATATATATATATATATATATATATATATATATACTTTAAGGACGAAACTTCATCAGGAAACTTTCAGGTCTTAATTTAGTCAGTCGGCAGTCTTCAGAAATAATTAGCCAATTTTGCATATTTCTCCTATCTCAAAATATTTTTAATTTTGTCCTATACTACTGATTACGCTTTGCACGGCAATTTTCGTGTCCTATGGAGGCACTAAAGTAATAATATCCACGTATTCTCTTCCCTCTCGCGCCTTAAATCTCCGGGAAATCACGGATCACGCAGAGCTTTAAGTAGACTAGAATCACCAAATGGTTTGCCGCCCTCAAGACTACAACGGAAATGAGCAAAATCGATATCACACCCACACCTTACCTTACCTTCACAGTTAGTCACCAAATCTTCTGTATATATAAAACAGTCACAAAAAACGTATTTCTCCCTCTGCCGCCCCTTATTTACCATCAATTTAGTTGGTTTATTTTAAAAGTTTAGATATTTTCGGTACAAAGGTTATGACCCCAAAAGAAAAAAATTTAAAACCCATTCATGAAAATTTAAAAAAGCGAAAGAAAAACCTATCAAAAAAGGGCAAACACGTGATTACGTAATAAGTGGACGACCCCAATGAAAATATAAAACAATTACATACATTCACAGTTATTAATTTTATAGCGATTGTAGATAAAATATCGAATGTTTTAATTGTTATCGCATCTTGAGGTCACTACCTTTCGAATGGAAAACATTTTATTATAATTTTCATGCCATAAAGTTAGAAAATAATTTAATATGACGATGATTAGTATTACAACATTTATACGCACGTATTATCTACTCGTATGATGATCACGATTTACAAACTTAAGAGAGTTGTGGCTTATTAATATCAGTGTTTTGCAAGCAAACTCAAATTAAATTTTCATTTTTGAAAAGGGTCGAGATATAACACACTATATTAATGTAGAAACTTAGAAAATGTAAATGTAAGGAATGTTAAGTATGAAGAATTAGGCTAGACTTAGTATATAATATAAAAAATAATAGGTATCTAGATTCCTACATAATCTGCATGTTGTTCGTACACTCTATATCACTTTACTTAATTAATAAATACGAACACAAATTTAATTATAACATATTTATTAGGTTATATTATTTTATAGGTATGTATATATGCGAACTACTAATGAGGCTTTATCAATTAATACGAGGATCGACAAGATCTATACTTTCTGGTGATAAATAAGATTCTTCTTTTTGCGCTCTAGAGAAAGGAGGCTTAACATTTTCGAATAATAATAATTTTGAAATTCATGTTTGAGTTTCCTCGGTTTAATAAACTTATTTTCTTTTGCTTGCATACCAAATATCGATAGGTATAAGAAACATTTAAATAAAAACATTTGATCTTATCAAAATGACTTAAAAGTAGCGTACTATTTTATATGATACGAGAGATTTGGTATCAAACCGTATACCGTATCAGTCGCGTTCCCCAGACAGATCATAGCAATCAGGAAAGTTATCAGGGATCAAGCGATGCTAGTAAACGAGGCCATTGATTGGAATGTATTTGATGTCTTTAAACAGTTAGGGGTAAATTTTAATGAGAAGCTTAAAGTTCGGAGGTCATACGATTTGTTAAAACTTGTACGCGTCGAGCATTACAGCTTTTACACAGAACATGGTCATCTAGAGGGTAGCATCCTCGGCCATCCGCTTCCGATGACAATAGGAGGCCACAGTCCTGTTCGAGAAGAAAATAACATATAAGTATAAACATATTATATTTCTATAAATCGGCAGTCAATCATCGGCACTGGGCCGTACTTAAAAACAGGTAAGTAAGAACGTTGCATTTGGAGGTTCCCGACTGCTAAATACTCTGTGCATCTGTGCAGGTGCCTTCCCCGCTCTGCAGTAGCACAACTAGATTTCTAAATAACTTCTGTGTTTATTATCCGATTCTCTTGAAACTTACGCGACAGATTAAGAGAGACCACATTATGGAAAAATCACCGCACGGTCAAAAATTGTTAGAAAACACTGAATTTTTTTATTTTTAGTTATTATATAAGTTTTTTCTAGCGTAATTGAAAGCTACACGTAACAAAATCTAAGCGAGCAATTATAAACAAGTAAGAATGCTTGGTCGAGTATACCCGCCTACGAAACTGCCTGTACAGAGGTCTAAGATTTTCAATCACATCTTCGTACACTCACACTCACACATGAAACTGAACTGAAACTACTTTCGTGAATAACTTCCGTGTTTATGATTAGCAGTATAGAGCATAATTAAATTTGCATTAGTTGAGTTTGGTGAGATAGTTTTGACGAAAATGGCAGCTATATGATATAGTAAAACAACCCAATTTATTCCGATTTGTGAACTGGTTTTCCTAGAAAAAGATAGTCAAGCGAACAGGCTTACACAGCTAAACAACTCAGCCCGGAGTCGTGATCAATAATGTATAAGTTTTATAATTAATATTGATCTTATGAATTTAAGTCTTACCTCGCATTTATAGCATTCTAAGTGAAAGCTGCGATCTAGAGCGACAACACGCACTGTTTCTTCTTGACCCAGTTCTGGCATAATGGGCTGCTTGCAAACGCAGCATCGAGGCGCAAATTTCCTAGATTTAATTTGATTAAAATTTAGTATTATAATAATGTAGGATTGGGGGTCCAAATACTTGTGAAAATCGGCAATGCAGTAATTTTGATTGGTAGCATCAACTGTGAATGGGATTGCTATAGAATGAAGAGAACGTTTAGTCTCCCACAGATACCAAAAACACGTTTGAGATTATCCTTACCATCCAAACTGTTTCCGCAAACTACACAAGTAAAGCATTGTGGATGATACGGCTTTCCAGTGGCCCTAAGAATGCGCTCAAGAATTGGTTTCAAGCAAACCGAACATTTTTCCAGGGTCTGCAAGTAATCATACTCGCAGAACGGTTTTCCTTCAAGAGCATAAAATGGCTTGCCCTGCAGATTTATTTGGCATTCGGTGCAAGTAAAGCACGATATGTGGTAAATTTGATCCATTGCTGTACAGCCACTGTTCTCCCCTACGACGCGCTCGCCGCACTTATAGCACCGCCCTGCAAGGCAATACACAAATATTTGAATAAATACAACTATGCTGCGTTGTACTAACCATAACTCTCCACTTCGTTCGCAGAATCAATCGAGGCTAAGTGATATCGGCCCATGCTCTCGTTATTGTCCGTCCGCTTAGGGTAGCTAGCGCCATTGGGATCAACTTCACTCGAAACTCCGCCACTGCAGTACATTGGAGTATTTGCACCGCTCGATATCAAAAATTTGCCACCACAAGCCGAACTTCCTGGTAATTGGCTCTGATTAGCATAGGAAGCATACATACTGTAGTTGATGCGTGAGGACATATCGCTAGGTGGACGCGGATTTATGGGCTCGTATATGGAATCATAGGTGGAAGAGCTCTAGAAAAATATACATTATATATATACATATTTAGATTCAAGTGCATTATGCTGAATTTGAATACTTTCGTCAATCGTACGAAATACACAAAAATAAAGTGAAAGTTTCCCGCACATGGGGGTAGACATTCCTAAGTAATTGAGTAACATACCTAATGATCTTGTGGCTAGGGCTATGACAACGACTTTGAAGTCGATCTCACTATCTATCTAAAACAATTGTTTTTGCCAAATCTGTCAAGGAAGTCAACAGTAATGTGTATGCTAAATTTGGTAACTTTAAATGTACAGGTGTGGGAGCTATAGATTGTGCTTGTTCGCGGGGGAGAGGTTGGGGTTTGATGCAGATCTGAGATCAGATCAGATCAGAGCTTAACATTAGCATGTATGCCTAATTTGGTGACTCTACAGGTGTGGGAGATTTAGATATAGCTCACTTCCGGGCAAGGGGTAGGGGATTAAAGTAGTGTGTATGTCAAATTTGGTGACTAGCTCTGAAACTGTAGGATATACCTCTGTGAAAAGCGTGTTTTGATGAAAGCTCTGCCGATTTGTGAGGGTGGGTGTGGCACAAAGTAAAAAAATAAACAAGTAAGAACGTTGCAGTCGGCGGCGGCGTCCGACGGCGGACGCACCCGACTGCAGAATATTATGTTCCCAGTCCTATATAATATGGTTATTTGTGAGTTCGGAAAGGAACGCGATTTTGCTCCTTTGGGGGCGTAGGGGTGGGGGGTGTCCAAAAATTGTTGATGCAGTTTTATCTTTCTGATCTTGACACTTTATAAATTGACGATATACACCAACATGTGTACCAAATTTGGTTGCTCTAGCTCAAAGATAAAGGCAAAAAAATTGCGTTCATACGGACAGACGGACATTTCGCAAACCCAATATACTATTTTTCCCTTCGGGAACATAGTATAAAAATAATACAGTTAACCTTTGAATTTTAGTGAATTTTTGCCAAGCGAAGCTTATTTATCGGAGTGATTTTTTCTCGTTTGGTGCAACAAATATTGTAAGGGTAATTTCATGCCAACATTTAAGGTAATTGAAATAAACGACAGTTGGAATGATTACAACAATTTTAACTTGACATCTTTAAATAATTTAATCAAGGTCAGGTGTACCACAGAAAGTTCAGTTGGAAATTCCAATAATCATATGAACAGAAATTATTGCCGTGTTACAAGATTATTTTCATCAGCACAACGAATTGGTGGCTTTGTTTAAAACGGCATTAGACCGAATGCCTTTGGATAATATTGTCATAAAAGCTGGCCAACAATAGACGATGTAACAGTGGTAATTGTTGGAGAAGAGTTTAATGAACGTGTCTCTAAGCTTCATCGCTCTTATGATGCTTTGCCATACCCGATTTTGTTTTCCCAAGGGGATGATTAATATGAACTTGGTCAATCCGACAACTGGTTAGCTAAATTTAAAATCAAATATAGTTAGGGAGCGCGGGCAAAGCCGCGGGGGGTACAAGATAATGTTTTATAAATACTTTTCTAAAGAAGTACCTGAGATAGTCCACCATAACCATAATAGTCCGCGCACGCTTTGCTTTGGTAATCCTGAAATGTAATAACAATTATTTTCAGTAAATATTCTGCATCCTACATACATATATCATAGCCAATGTTGAATATTCGCAAACTTAATCCATTGCTTACCTTAGAAGTTGGGGTTTGTGATGCAAAATGGTTGGCACAACTATTGTTCGAAATTGCTGCTGTGGGCTGCTTATTCTGATTATTTTCTTGAAAATCTGCTGCTTTGTTGAAGACATCACTTGCGCGCCGGAGCTCGCTGTAGGAAGAGCTGACCGGACTTGGGGGTGGTGGTAAGTCTTCTTCGAGCTCCTTTTCTGATAATGGGTGTGTGCAAACGGAAAGTAGCCTGGGCAGGGAGTCCGTATGTGTAACAATATCAATAAGATTTGGATCTGTATAAAAAGGTAACTTGAGTTTAGTGTTTAGATATGGCCTAAAATACATTTCGAGCCTATTCTTAGTCTCACTGTTTTAGAGCTACCGTTATAAAAAACTTGGGAAAGACGCTTTTATTTATTTTATGCTTTTCGAGATATAATATCCAAACTTGTCATTTGTTTTCATATATGACGAAAGTGTAAACTAACAAGACAGAACGGCTATCTTCGAGTGCCGAAGCTATATACCCTAGTAGCAATATGTTTTATATTCGTCTGATTGTTGCTATGGGAGCTATGTGGTCGAATTTTGATAAATTATAGAAAACTTCATGAAGTATAACACAACTCACGCTTAGTTTGGATGTATTACAAAAAGTTTTTCATACAAACTCATTTTTCACCCGATCCTATGGCAGCTATGTGATATAGTGGTCCGATTTTGACCAAATTTGGTCAGATTGTTCAAACTCTGCAGAAACTCGGTTTGGGTGAGGATATTTTTACAAAAACCTAGTTGTCGATCGATCATTCCTAAGGCAACTTTATGTTATAGTGTTACGATCCGACCGGTTTCAACACACATATGTTTGTACTGCCTGCAGCAAAAATACGGGCCAGTGCCAAGTTTCATTACGATAGAAACTTTCTACGCAAACTAGTCTCTCAGTTTTAAATATATATTCACTCGGATATTCATGCTGATTCAGAATATATATACTTCTTTGGGTCGGAAACCGTCTCCTTCAGTCCATTACACATTTTCAGACAAAATTATAATACGCTCTACTAGAGTATAAAAATAATTTGTGTCAATTTTCGATATTCGTACGGCATACTTGACATTGAAGGAATTCATTAGAACTTCTGTAAGGGTATTTATATTTAATCTTCTTATTCTAATAACCAGTTGCATCATTTCCATTGCAGGAAAGGCGGGTACCCAATGTTAGCTGACAAATAATTCGCATCTTGGGGAACCTTTTGAAAGTACCGGTAATTTCTTTGCACTTACCTTTTAGTGTGCATGTTTGTTGCAAATTGGAATATAATGTACTGGGATCATTGTTTGCACGTGTGGACATGTGCATATACACTGCTTTATCGTGGTTAGTGGTGCTATCTGCGTTCGTTTGCAGATTGTTGTAAATTGAAGTAAGTGGGCTTGCAAGATTACGGCCACTCAAGGATGTGGACGATAGTTTTGGAATGTTTGAGGTGGGTTTCGTCGATCCCAGGAGGCCTTTCTTTTCCATCTGCAATTTGTGATAGGCCAGAGCTTCCAATTGCTGTTCCAATACAGCCGGGTTGTCCAACGTCGTCTGGCTGCTGCAGGACTTGTCCCCAGGTTGACCTGCATAGATGGGCTGCTTGCGCAAAGGCATGGAGATGGACCCGCTTGTAGTTCCTTTGTTTACACCCAACTCCAAACTGTGTAGGGGCTGAGAATATAAAGGCTCTTGGGTGTCTGTCACCAGTTTGCTGAGGGGCACCTAGAAAATTGATTTATCAATATAGAGGACATTCTTTTGTTTATGAGGCAGAATACGCGGTCTTGCGTGTTTGATTACCTGAGGCATTTCATTTGATTTTCGGGACGGCTTTGGTGGAATGGATGGTGCCGCTTTCGTTCTGCCGTGAGCGTCGCTTTGTGCGGCACTCGCTTTCTGCTGTATATTGTCCACCAAGGCTGCTACTTTTCCTGTTCGTACATATCCATCGTCGGTCCTGCTATTCATTACTGTCAGCTGTCTTAGTTGATCCTGCAAGGAATCCATTGTATATGTAGTTGCCTCGCCCCAACTGCTAGACGGGTGTGGTGCAGGGCGGCTTTTACGCCGCTGTGGAGACCGGCTGCAAACGATATTAGCTAAGCGACTGACTATATTAAGGCTTTCTGCTCTTCATCAAAGTTCAATTTGTAGTTTCCGCAATTAAAATTGACTTATTTCCTGCATAAATATGATGAACGGAGGTTTAATTAACGTGAGCAGACAATTTCGTCGAAATTTTTGTTTGTGTTAAAACGCAGTGTGACCGAATCTTGCAAGCAAGTTATTATACCAATTGTCCGTTTCATGTCGCACATGTCTTCCCTTCATAGAATTTATTCGTTAAATATATCGTTGAGCTCCTCTACAGAATGAAGCACAAAAAATGTAGGTATTGGTCTTAAAAAACGCGGAAAATATTAAGGATTCAAATTCAGGTGGGGAGGTTGAGTTTTTTTTTTTTTGCCGAAATAATGAATTAAGTGCGGTAATTCTTTAGTATAACGGCACCATATAAAGACTGCATCCAAATTAAGGAGTTTGGACTTAAGCGACGCGTCTAAAAATTAGTAAGCGGGCTATTGCCGAAATATTAATAACAAGCACAAAACCGTCCTTGATATAAAAAAAAACCGGAAAAACACTTGATAGTTGGGGGCAATCGGAATGTTTATGCGATAGTTTTAAGGTGTTGTAAAATGAGTGGAGTCTGGCCACTGAGGAAATCACTTATAGAGTTACCATTGGTTTGGTTACGCTATCTACAAAAACAAATAAGTTTTTTATACGAGAACATAGGTGTCAACCTATTATTTGTATGGGAGCTATATGATATAGTGATTCGATCCGGCTCCTTTTCATAAATGTACTGACTGTATCGAAAATAAAGTCTTGTGCCAAGTTTCATAATCATAGATTTAAAATTGAGCGATAAGTTTGAATGCAAACATTCGGCCTGGCAACATTTTCTAATTTTATCTACTTATTATTTAAAATGTATGGCACCTACAGAGCACCAAGACCTATCAATCGACGCGGTATGAAGTTCCCTACAATATGCTGGCAAGATTTCAAAATCGGACTGGAATTACAGCCCCACGAGCCGATACAGTAAAAAAAGTCAGTGATTTTCGAACGAATTTAAAAGCGCGCGCAGAATTCCATGACTTGTGACGTCACAGGTTTGGTCGCCGAATAACGGCGACTAACGGACATGCGCATGGCGAAACCTACTGTCTCTCAATCGTGGGTCCCCCCGAACAAATACGAAGCCTAGGGGACCTGCCGCGTTGAAAATTTTTAGTAAGTGTTGTTCCCACCATATGGTAACTTTATAAGTGACTAGCAGGTAATATCCCGGCCTTGCCCGCGGAAATAATTGGATGAAAATGCATTTTTTTTCTTGAATTTGACTACTTTCGGCAACCGTAAGAAATACAACTAAATAGTTGAGCCACGTGATTAATGCTATCAGTGTAGGGCTATGAAAATGTCTTTGAAAAAATAAGAACAAAAAAATGTCCCACTCATTTGTCCTTGACTTCCATTTCCCGCCCGTGGCGGCACGGAGTAGATTTTCCAAAATCATTTGGCATATTAAGCCAACAATAATACTAAGAATCCAAATTAAATCTTTCCAACTGTTTTCCGCCCGAGGTTTTTGTATTTATATTTGGAAATTAGTATAAAGCCACGTGTATTTTTCAAAACCGGTAGCACATGTGACGAATTATTTAATGTTTCAAAATTATTGAATGATAAACAGAACCATGAAAATGAGTTTGAAGCCAATCACATTAAATTTAAAAATGTCGAGTGACAGACTTTTCCATAAATTTTTCGAGCAAAGCGCTGAATTACCAATAATCGGTGATACACGTGTCGAATTATTTTACGTGAAGCGCTTTGAAAATGAATTTGAAGGTGATCGGACTAAAATTAGACTTTCGCCCATACAACCTTGAGACCCCCATTTTCCACCCATGGGGGTGGATTTTCCAAAATCGATGAAATATGTGTAAAATTAATTTTTATGTAGATCTCTGAAAATGAGTTTGAAGCTAATTGGATGGTAAACAAAAAAGTTTCATACAACAGTTTTTCGCGATTTTCCACGCTTGTGGATGGAATTTTCCAAAATCCCGTCTTAGTGTGCACTTTCATCATAGATGGAACCTACTGTGAAAATTTCAGCATCCTAGCTCTTATGGTTTGGGCTGTACTATGATTGCCAATCAGTCAGTCAGTCAGTCAGCACGAACTCTTTTATATATATAGATATAGGCATTTCCATGATGTCGAACGTAACTGTCGTACACATTTAGGTTAAAAACAAGAAATAACGGCTATCTTCAGACTGCCGAAGCTGTATATCCTAGCAGGAATTAATTTCTTATACAAAACTTAATTTTTGACTGATTTATCCTATGGGAGCGATTTTGATAAAATTATAGGAAACTATTTATAGTAAAACTCTCACTTAGTTTGGATAAGATAATTGTATAAGCAAAAAGTTTGATATAGTGATATAGTAGTCCGATTTGGATCCAATTTGGTCAGATTGTATAAGCTTTCTAGAGAAACTGTTTGGGAAAGTTTGGTAAGGATACCTTAATAAACAAAAAAGTTTTTCCTACAAAAACATACTTGTCGACCGATCATTCCTATGGGAGCTATATGTTATAGTGGTCCGATCCGGCCAGTTCTGACATATGTACTGCCTGCAGCAAAATGAAGGGTCTGTGCCAAGTTTCATAACGATAGCTTTAAAACTAAGAGACTAGTTCGCAAAGAAACAGACGGACATCGCTATATCGAGTCGGCTATTCATGCTGATTCAGAATATATGTATATACTTTGGTATATAAGTGGGCTTGTCTTGATTTCGGGCAATTTGTCGATTTGAAGGTAATTACAAGAAACCAAAGCATTCGCACGGGACAAATATAGAAGTGGTTTCCGCGACCAATAATTCAAACGCTAATTTCAGCGAAGCCTGAGGCAATATTTAAATGTGACTAATTTGAAATTATTGTGCATTGAAGCACATTCGCACGGGACACTTTCTCCATCTTAATAGCTATGTTGTTTCTATTGCTCTTTTTATATGTATATACTAAAACAAGCTTAGTAGTATGCTTTTAAATCAATAGAAATATTCAAGGTGTTTATTTTCATATAATACCAAAGAAACTTCACTAAATTAAGTAGCATTTCAATCAAGTCGATCGTCAAACACATTTCAAGTGAAAAAACCACAAAATGTAACGGATTTATTTTATTCACCGCCGTTATCGTTCATATCGATTTAAGTTATTTAAAAGTATGTATTTACATAAAACAAATCATTATTAGACACATTTTTTTTACAAATTTAAAAATTCCACACTTACGAACATGAACCCAACAACCTCCACTGACATTTGTACATTTTGCAATACACACAATATCATAACCCTTAAACACATCTTAATAGACTGCACTTCATTCCAAACACACAGACTAAACTCCTTCAATAACATAGACCCCATAACACTTATCACCGACCCTTCACAACAACACATAACAAGAATTATCTCTTTCCTTAAATTAAGCAACATCTATCACTTAATTTAATCAAATTAATTTTAAGTAACACCTTGTACATATATACTTTATTATACCACCTAGCCTTAAGACATACATACACCTATGATATAATCTAAACACTTTAACTCACATTAATTTTATGTAACACTTTTTAATAATATCTATCCACCTAATCTTAAGACATGTACATAGCCGAAGGCCTAAGCAGCCAGTGCTATTTATTGCTAGGTTGGCCATAGTTTAAACTAAGCCAACTTACTATTAAATAAATAAAAAATAGACACATTTTTTTTACAAATTTAAAAATTCCACACTTACGATGTCGCACGTGACCAACTTTATATAAGTGCCAAAATCACAAAACACTTTTTAGTCCACTAAGGTGTTTTTTAATTGAATTGTCAGAGAAATATCTGTTTGTAATACAAATTTGATGCGCTTTCTGCTTGTACTAGTTTCGATGCACTGATAACAATTGCTGTTTTTCATAGTCGCACGGGACATATCGCAAAGCATAAGCTTACAGTTATTTGCAATCGCATTGTTTCTTATGCACTTTTTTTTTACTCTTTGTACTATCAGAAAGATTTCATAAAGCAAAAGCCAATGCATAATATCTCTATATATGATGTTGTATCAAAACAAAACGTGCAATATAAATTTGAGTAAAATTGCGCGTGCGCTACTTTGCATTCAAATATTTCGAAATGGGTAATGAATAAATAAATTAAAAATTTAAAATGAAAATATGATAAAAGAAAGTATATTTAAGAACTTTTAATTTTTTATATTGTGTATATATAAAATTCGCGTGAAGGATCTAAATATAAGTGCATTTTATTTAAAATATATTTACCTAGTTCAAATATGAGCGGCGTCATAAACTGTTTGACTTTTGAACTCTCTGGCAACTCCACGCATCTTACAACACTAAGAGTATCGCATAATATTTCGCCTTTTGTATTTATTTCATTATTCCGGCAATAAAGTGAACTATTCCCACCTTAATATCCATAATATTTTCCGAGTTTTTTTATATCTTTCTGTGGGGGACCTCAACGATATATTTACCACAAAATATATAAAAAATTGACAAAGCCAATGGCTGCACTTTTAAACAAGTTTGGTGGCGGGGCATAATCAACGCTAGGTTACCGTTCTATGGTAAGAACCAGGGACCGTAATCATTACAATTTATATTATAAAAATTACATGGTAATGATTACATTTCAATTATTTTCGTTTTTCTTCAATGATAATCATTAGTTTTGAGTAATTGAATAATACTAATAATACATAATCATTATTGTTGATAAAAAATTAAAGCTCAAAAATAATGATTATCAGTTATTTTTTATTTTTTTCGCTCAAAAGAAAACTCAATAGTAATTTATGGCTTTAAAAATCATGGCGGAAATGCAGAGAGTGTACAACAATGAAGAGTTTGGTGCGAACCATATTTTTCTAGGTTCATTATAAGTGGGTGATTTTTATTCCCTGTACCCATAAAATGGGTAAAAAGAGGGTATTGGATTTGTGCAAAAGTATGTAACAGGCAGAAGGAGACATCTCCGACCCTATAGTGTATATATATTCCTGATCAGTATCAAAAGAGATTTCGATTTGGCCATGTTCGTCTGTCTGTCCGTCTGTCTGTCCGTATGTATGAACGCAAGGATCTCAGCAACTATAAGAGCTAGAGACACCAAATTTGGAATGTAGGTTCGTGTATAGCGGGAGCAGGTCAAGTTTGATTTTGATCTCAGATATCTTACCCCGTTCCCCCGCACATCGATCAAAACGTTTTACAGCCACAGTTTTATAGATATAGCTTTGGAATTTGGCATGTACACTACTTCGGTCACTCTTAATCTACTGTCCAAATTTCAAGTCGATCGGATAATAAACACGGAAGTTATGCAACGAACAATATTCAGTACTGGAGCGAGGGGGGAAGAAGAAGCACAGCCACAACTTAAAATGCCTTGCGTACGCTGTGGCTCGCGTGTGTGCGGCTTTGTGTATGTGTGCGTGCATGTGTAAGAGACGAACATATGATTGGAAGTTTTAGACCTGGGTACAGGGAGTTTCGTAGTCGGGTATACTCGACTAGAGCATTCTTACTTGTTTTAATTAAAGAAAAAAAACCTTATTTACGGCCCCTGGTAATAAGCGTTACAGTAAATTTGATATTGAAGATTAAAAATGTTGGTTGCGAAACGGGAATAGTAATTCAAATAGGTTCAACAGAGAATATACAGAATTGGACCTTCTGATACCACATAACATCTATTCAACTTCTTAACGATGTACCTACCTCCGGTATTTCCCTGAATTATCCAAGTTATACCGCCCTATACGTTGGTACATACTCGTTGTCTATAAAATGTGGAAGAATATACTTTTTGATTTTAAAAATTATTTCTAGTAAGGAGAAACTATTTCTGTCTCCTAGGGTGACATCTACAATAGGAATATTTTCTGAATTCTTTTAAATTTATTTTTCTGAGTATAGAATCACCATATTTGGCATACAGACTACTGCTAAATTCCATGACTGAATTGAAAATAATTTGGTGTCCCACTACCGCCCCCGCGAATGAGCAAGATCTATGTATGTGTTTCTCCCAGAACTGTAAAGGTAGTCAACAAATTTCATATACAGACATACCACCGTCTGACGAATAGATACATATTTAACATTTTTCCTGAACACATATTTAGTGTATGTTCTTATGTAGAAATAATTCGCTCGACAATTATTTAATTTTTAAATACAAACATGTTTTAATAACTTATTAGAGAATTCAATTTTTCTTATTTTTCGTGTACAATCTAAACATTAGTTTTGTTTGCACTTGCACAGAGATAATGTTTCATATGAAAAAATGGAGATGGTTTCACGCGGCCTTCGGTTTCTTATTTGGCACAAAGCTTGAAGATTTGATGCTGCACTTGTGCTGACCATGTAAGCCTCCCACAGGCAGGCAGCGGCAATCCGTGACAATTTCGGTTTTGAAGAGTGTGTCGGCAATCGAGGATGTGACCTGGCCAAGGAACTTCTTCTGTTCATTGGCTTTCAGCTTGTCGAAGTTCTGAGTGGCAAATGCCCAGCCACCATTGTTGAGTACAAAATCAATGCCCATGTCGTTTTCGAACTGCAATTTGGTGCGCTTTTTGTTATCCTTGGTGTCCAAGGTGGCAACTAAACGGGCGTTGAAACCTGCAGTGAAAATCAATAATAAATACAAATGTAAAGGGCGTGGAGTTTCTTAGTTTTAATGTGTCCATACCAACTAGCTTTTCAGCTGGTACACCTTCCAACGCAAGTCCTTTAACAGGAGCTATCAAATGTAGGAGAGCACCATCGAACTTGGTCAGAGATCCTGTTATATGGGCTCGCACGAATTTCCACTGAAGAAAAGAATGACAAATTAGATGCTTAATTTGAATATGTAAAAAGATATGCACACGTGTAAAGGTAAGGAACAAGGAGTACATATACTATGGAGATAAGACAAGCTAAGAAGCCCGTGGCTTATATTACCACACAGTAAAGTTATACCACGAGTGAAGAGTGTTTTTTGATAGATGAAACTATGCGAAAATGAATGATAAAATCAAACTTTGGTAAAATAAAACTGTGAAGATTTCCACAAAACACTTACTTGTACATATAACTTTTATACAGTTTTTAAAGGAAGATTGATCAATTTAAAATTATTTTTAATAATACTATGCATTACAGTACAGCAATAAATATAAAAGAGTTTGTCCTGACTGATTGGCAATCATCGCACAGCCCAAACCGTTAGAGCTAAAATGCTCAAATTTTCACAAGCTCCATTTATTATGCAAAATCGCAGAAAACTCTTGTATGAAAATTGGTGGAAAAATTCTGGCATTCAATATTTGTAGTTTTTGTGGTATTAGCTTCAAACTTAATTTCAAGGTTTTACACAAAGATATAACAAGCGCGGTGCTTAAAGATTTTGGGAAATCTACCTCCAAAGTCGAAAATTTCCTGGAAAACTGTTGTGAATGAAACTATGTTGAATATTATCCGATTGGCTCTAAGCTCATTTGCAAAGCTCAACACATTAAATAATTCGATACATGTGGCACCGATTTTGAAAAAGCACGTCAACGGTGGAAAAGTAGTGGAAAACTGTGAAATTCAGTTTGTTAGGTTCATTGGGCGTCAATACAACGGAGAAAATAGGTAGAATGCTTTTGTATGGTAGTATTATTCTTGTAATAGGCTTCAAAATCATTTTCAAAACTATACCAAAAATAATTTAGTAATGTGCTCACCGATATTACAAGTGGAACCCCAGCACGTCGCCTTGGGCGGGAAATTGGTAACAAGGTCAAATGAGTGAAATTATCGGTTTTTTTTTAGATCGTCTAGAAGCGCTACACAAAAATCATTAGACTCAACTATTTAGGAAAGTCTACTCCCACGGGCGGGAAAATTGTGGTACGCTATTGTGTATTTTTTTTTCGATTACGAAAGTAGTACAATTAATTATAATGCATTTATATCTATATATTTGGACGGGCAACGCTGGGATATTACTAGCAAGTCACTTATATATAAATTGGAGAGTCCTGCACAGATAATACAAACTTAGACAATAACCTGCGTTCCTTCATAAGGAATATCTCATAGGGAGTCTCTTTGGCACAAAATACTGCTCTCTGTTCGCAGTGTCTATAATAGTAAATAATAAATAATAAAAATAATACAAAAGTAGGAGCTTACCCAGTTATTGTATTCAAGAGTGTCGCTGCGAACGCCAATAATGCTCTTAGCTGCACCGGCACGGAATGGGTAATCAAGGGCTAGCTGGAATGCCTTTTCGTCAGACTGGGGCACAATGGTCTTTATAAAGCGCTCGATCACATTATATATCTCAAGTATGCGCTTTTCAGTAATAATTTGTTCCACACAGTTGTCGCAGAAGTTCTTTGGTCCGTTTAGTTGGACATTGGCTACATTGCCCTTATAGTCGAGTTTACCATTGTTGCTCGTTAGCAGGGCCGGGTAGCGCTTGGATTCATCAAAAGCGATGACACCAACTTGGACATCGGTGAATCCACGACTCTTAAGCGATTCCCGAATTTCGGTAATTGCAGGTGCAACAAGGTTGGCCAAAACAGCGGGTGTCACATTGATGTCAACGACGAACACTACATCAGCCTTATTAGTTGGTAGCTTAACGGTGAACTCTTCGCCGAGCTCACGCTGACCAGCTGGTCCAGCGCACTTCAGACACCTCGGTGGCAGCAATACCAACTTGTGCTGTTGTTTCAGCACAGAACCATATGCCAAGGCAAAGGTGCAGGCGACAGCTTCCTTGTCCTTTTCAGGGGCACTCTGGGCGGCTATGTCGCACGCCTTGCGGTAGGGTGTCGAGTCCAATGCCCAGTAATGGAGGGCCAAGGGCGATTCAATGCCAAAGATCTCGCTGCATATTTCGTTGCGCGCCTGGTTTTCTACTTGGGCTTTGTCGAATGCCACTGGGTTGCATTTGCCCACACCATAATCGTTGCCCAAGGCCGCGGAGTCAGTGGCCACGGTCCCATCAATAAGCAAATAGTCATCGTAGGGTTCGGCGTTACCGTTGCCTAGCAGGCCGCGAGTTTTGCTCGTATAAAATCCGTTGACATTGATGTGGCAGACCTTGAGGTCTGTGGTGCATATGACTGTCACTCCATACTCAGAGTGCAGATGGACTGTGTAAAAACGACGCCAGGCATGGATGCCAGGCAAGTGTTGCGGATACTCGACGCTCTTGCCGTTGACCTTAATTGCAACGCTATCGCTGACCTCAATGAAGTTATTATCCCGATCAACCAGTGTGATAGCCTTCAGCTTGCCGTTTGCTAACTGAGCAAATACAGTAAAGTTGTTGTCAACACTGTCCTGGGCAAGAATGTATTTGCAGTTGCCCGGGAAGGCGTAGTGCTGTCCATCGAAACTGAACACGTGCTGGCCATCGACCAGGAGGCCGTGCAGCTCAAAGTCGTGGAAGAACACCCAGGAGGAGAACAGATGTTTGCTGAAAATGCCTTCCCAGTTTTCATTCAAGAGGAAGTTGATGACACTTGAGCGGAATGAGAGCACAGCTGGTAACCTGGTAAACGCATCCAATGAGTGCGGCCAGGAACTGAAGACAGTTTCCAGGTCGGTGGTAGGGACATCGCCTATGGACTTGTTGCTATCTATTGCCGCCAAAACGGATCGCACGGCCTTGACCAACAGCTTAGAGAGCTCATCAAGCCACTTTTCATTATCAATCGGCTGTTGCTTCAGTTTGGTTTCAAGATATTCGTGCAACTTTTGTAGCAGCTCTTTGGTTTCAGGTGTTTGGGGTAAGATTTGTAGCTGTTCAAATACACCGTTAAGGAGCTCTAACGTCCTTTCGACCAGTTTCAGCTGTTTAAGCTTGCTTGTGATCTCGTCGCGAACGCTTTCAAACGTTGGCAGCTTGGCTACGTATTCCTTGATCCCATCAATTATTTCTTCGGCTGCATGCACCACTACCTTTATTAGTTCTTGTGCTGCTTCATGCACTGGCTTAAGAGCCTCATTGACAGCCTTTCCATAGTTCTTAAGTGCAGGACCATATTTCTCAAGCAATGCGACCACCTCCTTGAACGCCTTTGTGTAAGCGTTGACAATCTCAACTCGAAGTTGTCCAATCACCTTAGTAGCAGCCACAACCAACTGTTCCCAGGCTTTCAATATAGATTCCTGCCACAGGTTCTGCAGTTTTTCATAGAGTTCTACAAATGATTTGTGCAGTTTCTCATAAGTTTCTGATACGCTCTTTGTTAATTCGTCGATAAATTTGTTAATCTTTCCAAAGACAGTTCGTCTAAATTAAAAGAAAATATTCATTAGAAAGCGCCAAAATATATAATGATATTATTAGTGGGAAAAGTCCTATCACATGTGCTGACTATGGTATCGGGTCACTATATCATATAGCTGCCATAAGAACGATCGGGTAAAAAATGCAATCTGACTAAATTTCGTCAAAATCGAACCACCATTTCGCTATATCAAACTATTTGTTTATGCAAAGAGTTTTATTATACTTCATATGGTTTCCTATAATTTCATAAAAATCGCATCACATGGCTTCCATACAAGCAATCGGACAAAAATTAAGTTTTGTATAAAAATTAATTCCTGCTAGGGTATATAGCTTCGGCAATCCGCCGTCCTCTCTTGTTTAAATGTAAAATAGTAAAAATATTGAAAATCTGCAACATTTGATTTTCTGGAATGAATAAAATACAAATGCCAATGTAATAAAAAATATATAAGGAAACATTTTGCTTGGAAATTGGTCTAGTTTTATCAAAATTAGCTTATTTATATATAAAGTTTGTCTTTAGTTAACATCTGCGAGCGCTGTAAATATGTAGATCCTGAATTATTAAACCTAATACATGGTTAGGTAAGATCGCAAGGTGACGATCACAACCAAGACAAAGAAAATCAAAGTTAGAGTTAGTGCGATTACGTATAGTTTGATAGTTGAGAAATAAGCCCCAGTAACGATGTTTACTCCCTGTACCCATAAAATGGGTAAAAAGAGGGTATTGGATTTGTGCAAAAGTATGTAACAGGCAGAAGGAGACATCTCCGACCCTATAGTGTATATATATTCTTGATCAGTATCAAAAGAGATTTCGATTTGGCCATGTTCGTCTGTCTGTCCGTATGTATGAACGCAAGGATCTCAGCAACTATAAGAGCTAGAGACACCAAATTTGGAATGTAGGTTCGTGTATAGCGGGAGCAGGTCAAGTTTGATTTTGATCTCAGATTCTTACTCCGTTCCTCCGCAAATCGATCAAAACGTTTTACAGCCACAGTTTTATAGATATAGCTTTGGAATTTGGCATGTACACTACTTCGGTCACTCTTAATCTACTGTCCAAATTTCAAGTCGATCGGATAATAAACACGGAAGTTATGCAACGAACAATATTCAGTACTGGAGCGAGGGGGGAAGAAGAAGCACAGCCACAACTTAAAATGCCTTGCGTACGCTGTGGCTCGCGTGTGTGCGGCTTTGTGTATGTGTGCGTGCATGTGTAAGAGACGAACATATGATTGGAAGTTTTAGACCTGGGTACAGGGAGTTTCGTAGTCGGGTATACTCGACTAGAGCATTCTTACTTGTTTTTCTTGGAAACTACCAAAAACTTTACAGGGAAATCGACAAAACAGTTGTTCTACTTACATAGAATCGATAACCGCTGCTAGTGAGGGGTCACTTTCCAGTTCTTTTATTATTGTAGTTACATGGCCCTCGTAACTGTTCTTCAATTTCGTATAATCTGGGGTGCTGTCTTTGGCCAATTTTAGCTTCTGGTCAAAATCTTGACGAACCTTTTCAAAGCGTTTCCCGATTTTTTCAGTAATTTCATGAGTTTCTCGTTTTACTTCTGTTTCGAAGGATTTCTGTAAGAGTTAACATTTTACATTAATGTGAAACATTAACGTGAAAAACGATTATGGAATTAACTATTAACTTACCAGGAATGCTTCAACGTCTTCGCTATTTGTTTTATAGGTAGTTTGCAGGAAATTGGCTGCATCCAAAGCTACACGTCCATTAAATAGCTGTTTACCGACTCCGACCACGTCAAACTTGAATTCTTTACCAAGTTTGACTTCAGCGTTAGCATCAATAAGATTTTCTTGGGTTAGTGCGATCTTGGCCCAGGCTGGTTGTATCTCGCTTGCAACTTCGAAAGGCTTCTGTCCAAAGAATGTCAATTTTGAGTTGAACTTGGCAGAACGCTTCTGCCAGTCAAAATCGCCTGTTGCATATAAAATTTGCTCATTCAAGCCGTTTACTGATATCTCCACTCGCTCCTTGGTGCCATAGATATAGGCTCCAGCTTTGAGGTCGCAAGTGTTGCTGTGTATCTCAGATCCGGCACTGAAAGCCTTTGAGTCCGTGTTCAAGGCCGAGTGCGTATTAAGTTCGTAGTGGAACTGTAGTCCAGAAGAACGTACTTCTTGATGGGATGTAATGTTGAAACCGTTTTGCGATTGAGTATTGCGTATTTTACTAGATGCAATCACCTTCTGCTCTGGCGACCGGAATATGTCAAATACAATCTCGCTATTGACAATTTTCTGTTCTCGGTTTGCATCAACGTTTCCGGTAATGCTCAGAGCTCGAATAGTTGGATGCTCAACCTTCAAATGGCCTTTAGCATTAAGGGCAACTTGTTCCACCCCCGATATGTCCAGAATTGCAGAAACGCGTGCCACATCATTGGGACGTTGCAGTTTGTCGATATAGAAGGATGCAGACTGTTCGTAGTGTCCGAAGAGCTTACCATCGTTGGGAATCTGCTGGCTGGTCTCAAATAAGATCTGGCGTTTTGGCCATAACAGTTGAATGGTTGAAGCAGTGGGCACCACACTGGCAGTGAGCTGATACTTGACGTTACTGGCTGAAATGATATGGCTGTCTAGACTGTAATTGTACTTTAAGCCCTGACGTGTGGTCTTTGATTTCAGCTCAAACTCATAGGGATATCCAAGCTCACGTAGATCAACCAGGATGAGAACACCATGTTCCACAGCGTTCAGTTTTTGTTCGTCTACAGTCACAGTTGACTGGAATTGTATATTGGTGCATTGCTTCTTCTCCTCGCAGATGGACAGTTTGGTGTTGAATTCCTTGTTGGTTATCTTAAGTGTGGCCACACCGTTCTTGGGTCCAAAGTTGCCGTTAAAGGTGTACGAGAAGCCAACTTCCTTTTCAGTGCTTAGATCGAAATGCTGACGGGTGAGCTTGAAGTTGCCGGAGTGAGTTTTGCCATAGTACTGCACCTGTCCTTGTCCCTCGATGATCGCCTTGTTTTGTTCCTTCTTTAGTCCGTATGTAGCAGTGCCCGTAAATACCACAGCCTGAGCATTCTTCAGATGTACTTTAACATTTTTGCCCTGGGCTTTTATATCTAAGACGTAGCTATCCAGCTGTAATTTCTTTGAGTTCCAGTTTCCAATGATGTAGAAATCGTCAATGTTTGTGTACGATGCCTCCGTGCTTAAACTGAAGTCCAAGTCGGCCAGATTGTTTATATCGAGTGTTAGTTTAGCCTTGCGCTCACCCAACACTTCCAGAATGGAGACCAGCACAATTGGCTGGCTCGATGGAAGAGTAACCCGCAGATCCAAGCCTTTCTTGTGTGCTGAGCGATATAGTTTTGTGTCCAAGCCATATTTCTTATCAGCCTGTTTGGCCTGTACAGTGACTACATAACTATCTTCGGCAACCTGGTGGCTGCGTATATCAATCTCAATAGCCTTGGCACCCTCGTAGCTTGAGTCCAATGTATAATGGAGCGTGGCGGTGTTGGAATCAGCGTAACTGAGGTCGGCATTGGTCTTAATGAATTTGTCTCCATACTGTGCATTGAAACCGTATTTCTGCTTACCGTTGGCATCCCCGTCCTTGAAACTGCCAGACTGCTCACGCTGATAGCTGCCATCGAACTTTAGCGCAGCGGCCAGGTTATTATTTTCAACATTGAAGTTATATGTTCCCTGTTGTGAGGTACCTTTCACCACTGTAGTGATGCGGGTGAATTGGCCATCGCCCAGTTTTGAATTTAGAGAGAATTCGAGGTTGTAGGCCCCATTGCCATCAGCCGCCGGTTTTAATAGCTTGCCATTACTGTTGACTTCAAAGCTCTTAAATTTAGATTCGGGCACTTGCAGGTTACCTTGAAGCTCATATGTTGCAGGTGTGGTGCCCTGTCCCACATTATATTTACCATTCAGATTGACCGACACGCGGCTACCGTACTTGCCAGCTACGCGACCAACAGCGTGTAGGGCACTATACTCATCAACTACAAATGACAATTCAAGGGGTTCCTCAACCAAGTTACCACTAAGGGTAACATCTAGATTGACGGCTTTGCTTTGACCCTTAGGCAGATGCTTAATGGTATACTTGAGCTCTGTTGATTGGCCATCAAAGCCGGTGTAGACCAATTTAGAGTTACCCGAAAACTCCTTCGTTTTGATGTTCATGCTGTCAAGCTGGCCCTTGAGAGTTAGTGTACGGGAGCCGCTGCCGGGGGTCTTATCGGTTATTTGGATATCCCCATTGCCTTGGACTAAGTGTGTCTTTGGGTTCGTTGTGACATGTCGATTGATGCTACCATCGATGACGCGACCATCGGGAGTGGCCAATTTGAATTTACCCTGAATATCTCCATTTGTGCGCCATTCATTTTTGACATTACCGCTAGCTTCAAATTCAACTTTTCTATCGTTAGCTTCCAAAGTGTTCTTAGTTGAGAATTTAACCTTTTCGAAACTGTTATCCGTTTTCAGGAAAAGTTTCTTTTCACCATCAAGTAGAACACTAGTCTCAATTTCATACTTTGGTGCCAGAACCAAAAATTTCGAATCAATTTGAAGTTTATGCTTAGGTTCAGTCTTTTGCGTTTCAATGGTGGCCGAAAGGTCACCCTTTCCATTTTTAGCTATTTTAAAGTCACCCTTGAGAGATAGCAAATTCTTGACGGTTAGGGTTACCTTAGCGGCGGAAATTTTATCTTGCGGATGCTGAGACTCGGTGCTTAGTTTGCTTAGCTCGACATTATCTCGAGTGACACGGAAGTCGCTGGTGGTTTTCTCAGGTGTTCCTTGTACCTTAATTAACCATCCTATGGGCTTCTCCTTGCCGCTAAACTGAGCAGTGCCTGTGAGATCGATGTGCACATCTTGTGGTGTGTAGCGCTGGCCCAATTCTCCCTTGGCAGTTAGTGAAGTGCCCCAGCTTGTGACTACTGAATTGTCCACAGCAAAAATATTACCGTTAACATCGCACCTTGAGGTAATATCAATGGAATGCTTGTTCAGCTTAGCATTTGCAACTAATTCGTAGTCATGGACGGACTTTTGATTGGACTGGTAATTGATATTAAGAGATGCTAGCTTTTGTTCACGTGATGCTTCCGCTTCCAATTGGAATTTGTTTACATCAAACGTCGACTTGACCTTTACGGAGCCAACGTTCTTGTTTTTGTGCTCAATTGTAACATCTTGCTCGAATTTGGATGACCTCAATGCATTCGAATTGTCTGTCTTGACGTACTCGAGCTTGGTCGCACTATTGACAGCCCAGGCCTCAGCCTTTCCGGTTATTACAAGCGCATAGTTTTGATCGGAAAGTGTTAGTTGTGCTGAGGTGCCATACACGTTCTCAGGAGTACGCTCGTCATTAACAAATAGACCGACAGCATACTGACCATTGTCAAGCTTGAAGTTGCTTTTGATCAGGTAAGATTGCTGGCCTGGCGCAATGCGTAGCTCTGAGTTGAATGAGCTGGGTCCCACATCTGCCCAACCATTGAATGAGACACGTTCGTTCTGGGGGCTCAATATCTGGAAGTTCTGGAAGTTGTACCGAGAGTGCTTGTCGGCGGTTTGTTGAACCACGATCTTACCATCGGCACGGTATCCATTTATATTATTCGTAACCCCGTTTTTGTCTTGGATTTCAATAAGCGGCTTATACTCATTACCATTCTTGGCAAAGCCAATTTTGCTCTTCTTCGTATCCTTATCTTGCTCATATTGAGCGTAAAGGACCAGTTCCTTATTGTCATTGTTAGCACCAGCTTCCACGGCAAGATGGTATTGAGGATTATCAAGAGATAGACGACCGTATACGCGTGGCTTTGTGCCAAGCTCAAATGTCACACTAGTGTCATGCGAAACCTTCGATCCGGGGGTACCATACTCTAGCTTCCACTGTTGACTGCCAGCTAGCGTTGAGTGCGTGCCCTTGAAGTTAAACTTGCGCTCAGTTGTTACATATACAGAGAATGCAAACGGATGGGAGAGATGAACATTGTCAGTAAGGGCATGTGCTTTGCCAGTGCCACTACCAATATCGCTGAGACTGGTGGAACTGTCTACGCAGAAGGTTAGTCCAACCGTTTCCAGTTGATTGAAGCACATCTCACCAGGTGAGGTTCTTTGTTTCTTGCCGCCCTTTAGAGGAATCGACTTTAGGTGCTTGTCTTGTTCGGCGACGAAGAATTCGGTATTAACCTGGACGTCAATAAGCTCGAGCTTTTCGCGTGGCAGTTCAATGTCGATATTGAAGCCTTCACCATTATTGATGAGGGAAACGGTCACATCACTACCAGCTGCCGAATGAGCGGTTGATACAACGCGAAGTCCAGTGGACAGAACTTGGGTGTTGAAGCCAAGCTGAACATTGACATTCACATCGATGCTGGGCACAAGTTTTAAGCGGTATTTTGCTCGCTGCCAATTCTGTTCCAGAATCGCATTCACATCGATGTTAACGGCAAAGTCAAGCTTGTTAGCAGCAAAGCCCTGAGCTACAAATTCAAGTGGGACACCAATGCTTGTGGGATATGTGAAGTCCGAGTCAAGGAAAAGATGATGGCCAGCGAATTGCTTCTCAAACGACGACAGCTCATTCTTGACCTTGTCAAATGCTGTGGAGAAGTGTTGGATGATGTCATCCAAAGTGCTCGGAATGTTGTCTCCCAAACTCAAGAATGCCAGCTCCGATCCAAAAAGTTTCAGCGATAAGTCCAAGTTCAAGTCCTGTACATTTTTGCTTCCGTAGGTCTTATACTTCTTCGATGTTTTATCAGCATCATCGACAATGGAACGCCTTGCACGACCTCCAGCGCCAGCGCCAGGAGCAGCACCAGCACCATTGCCAACTTCAATGAGCTTGACAATCTCATCGAAGTCCTTATTTAGCAGGCCTTTGGGTCCAACATAATATTCGAGAAGCTTTTCTAGATTTTCCTGTCGCACGCTTGCCTCAAAAACGTTAAAATTGGTGCCATAAATCTCTGTTGTCACATTAAGGCGTGCCGAGCGCGGAAGGAATCCATGCTGTGAATATATTAGCTTGTAATCAGAGCTGGCGCTCAGCCCCAGTGCATCTAGTTTGTAGGAGACCTCGTTGTTGAAGCTGTATCGTCTGTAGTCTTTCGGGAAGTGTTTCACCACTCGGATGTTGCCAAAGTGATACCTCTGTTTTTCACGGGTTGCGTCCGTCGAGTCCCGAATGGCCCTCAAATTGGATTCAATGAAGCCACCAACTTGATTAACCTGTTCAGAGTTAACAATTTCCGATATTTGGTTGGCCAGCTCGGCAGTGGGACAAGTTATGGCGGCTAGGTATGCCTCAATGCGTAGCTCGGAGTCTTCGTTGTGGTCTTTCAATAGTTCCAGAGCTTTGGAGCTCAAAACATTGTTGCAATTAACGCCTGAGAAGGCTTGGAGAGCTGCAACACGTACGCGAGTGGAACGGCCAGGGGAACTGCACTCGCTCAATGCTGTGGCAACAGTTTCAGCCAAGTGTTGTGCGTTGCCAATGCCTTTCAGAACGTTGACAATACGCTCCTCATCCTTCCTGGTGTTGGGCTTGCAGTGCTTGAGGCCATCGATAAACTTCTTGGAAATAGGCTCAATATCACTGGCTTGGCAGCCGTTTCTGGCACAATACTTGGCTACGAGGCTACCAACGGCCAGATATATCTCCTTTGGCGCATTGGGCGTTAATTGGGCCGCTGCTTGATTGAGTGTGTCCTTGTCCACAGACTCAACCAAGTTGAGTGATAGTATGGCAATAACTTTTTCTTTCTCCTCAAATTTGTTGAGCTGCTTCAGTATGGCTCTAGCAGACTCAGCCGTATTCGTGCGGAACAGTCCGTCCAGGTAAACCTTGCGGGCCAACGCCTTGTTGGGATGTGGTACCGCAGCCAATTCAAGCAAAGTGTCGGTGTCTGAATTCCGCAGCAGGCGAATGAGCTCAACAAATTTTTTGGCGCTGTCCTTTTTAACATATTCGCTATTCAAGTCAACAAGTTCGGAGAGTGCCGCCTTTAAAACAGCGATATTCTTCGACGGATAGGTTTCGGGCTTTTGGAAAATGATGCTAGTTCCATGGGACCCACTGGGCGGAGCACTACCTGGCGATCCGACAGCATTCTTTACTTTGAGGGTGGTTAGCACCTTGGCGCTTATATCGGAGTTACCCTTAGCAGTGCCAGCGAATTTGTACAACTCCACCAGCTGCACATTCTGGATAACTCCACGCTCTACTTTCGATTCTACTCTATAATCGGACTGGAAGAGCGAGCTGGACGTAACTCCAGCTTTCTCATTGACAACGCCAGAAAGCAGGCCGCTGTTGATGTTCTCCCGATGAGCACAGTTGTTCAAGTTACGCACCCTTGTGATGATCTCTCCGTTACCCTGTCCCTTCGATGTTGAGGTATGGGTTGGACACTGACCAAAGACATCCACCTCGCTTGCAACATCGGAGCTAGTTCCTGTTCCCACTTGCAAGAGCGAAATAATAGCACGTTTTATGTTGAGCGAATAATCCGAGTCACTGGGATCGGTGCAAATCTGCGGCTCCAACTGTCCGCCGACCAAAGTAAAGTGGACAGGCTTCTGGATATTGGTCACTATCTTCTTCTCAATTGATTCTTTTGTATTAATGACCTTCACTGCGCCAACTTGCAATGTGTAGCCACAGTTACCCTCCGCAAAAATCTTTGCCGAGCCAGTTACCTTGAGGCTAGTGTCATCGGCTTCGCTCACCACGCCGGAACTTAATCCAACCGTTAAAATGCTGTCAAATGCGTACTCGTAAACATTTCCAGGCGTATATTTCAAAAGACCGTTATCAGCTGTATGTTAAAATATATTGATTAATTAACATTCTTGTCAATACTCTCACAAGCTTATACTTACATCGGGTACATCCTTTCTTGCAGCTACCATCTATAATTAAAAGGACAGCATGGGTAAGTTTATTAAAATGTAAAAATCAATCATCTATATTTACAAAAGAGCTTGCCGTGACTGACATTCAAACTAGTCGCTCAGTTTTAGAGCTATTTTTGGGAATTTCACCCCAAGTACAGTATCGGTCGATATTTAACGTGTATAAAAAACTTGTTTGCTAGAAAGTATTTTGGACTTGGATCCAATTGAAGTTTAACTATTTGTTGTGAGTTCTTTTTTATGAAAAACTTTTCTGTTTATATATATACAAGTAAGAATGCTATAGTCTAGTATACCCGACTACAAAACTTCCTGTACCCAGGTCGAAAATTTCCGATCGCACATTTACGAATAGACACACACATACACAAAGACGCACACACACCAGCGACAGCGCAAGCGAGGCATTTTAAGTCGTGGCTGTGCTGCTTCTTCTCCCCCCTCGCTCTAGTACTGAGCCTTGTTTGTTGAATAACTTCCGTGTTTACTATCCGATCGACTTGAAATTTGGACAGTTGATCAAGAGTGACTAAAGTATTGTACATGCTAAATCCCAAAGCTATACCTGTAAGAGTGTGGCTGTAAAACGTTTTGATCGAATTGCGGGAGAACGGGGGGAGAACTTGATCTGCATATGGTATACAGGAACCTTCATTCCAAATTTAGTGGCTCGTATAGTTGCTGAGATCGACGCGTTCTTCCGGACAGTCGGACGGACGAACAGACAGACGGACATGGCCAAATCGAAATCTCTTTTGATACTGATCAAGAATATATATACTTTATAGGGTCGGAGATGTCTCCTTCTGCCTGTTACTTACTTTTGCACAAATCCAATACCCCCTTTTTACCCATTTTATGGGTACAGGGAGTAAACATGTTGTGCTCTGAAATGTCAAAAGCTCGAAAAGTCTTGCAGCGATTGATCTCGAATTTTGACACAATATACAGTTTGCTTTTACAAGTGAACTAATCTACTTTTTCGTATTAATAACACCGCCGACCGAGAGAAACTACCTATTAACGTTTTCGTGCAACAGTCGGCTTTTCCTAATGCTTCATTAGAGAGACAACAAAAATATATCAAAGTAGGCTAATTTAAAACAATATGAAAGAATATAAATATCAGTTTAGAGCTAGAGCACACAGTTTGGTTTTGAATTTATAATTTCATTTGAAATTTTTTTCTTTTTGTGCTTTCCGGAGCAAAGTCCATAAGCCGGCGTGATTTTTTATTCGCATTTTGTAATTTTTAATTTTTTGGCTACGTTTGAAATTGTTTTTATCGAAGTCGTGCGTATTTTATGATGTATATGTATATGCATCTTTTCCCTTCGTTCTGTTCCAGTGATGAATGAAATAATGCCTCACAGAAAAAGGAATTTGGGTCCTCGCACTCGCAATACCAAATCATTGAGAAGACGGGCTTCGAATATGAATGGGGAAGAGCGGGAATCCGAAAGAGAGAAACGCAGAGTACAAGCGGAAATACTACAAAGATGAGCAACCAGGCTTGAGGATAAACGATTGCGAGCACCGCAGTCGCGTTCTGCAGCAATAGATTTGATTCGTTCTCAACGGAATGAACTTGAGAGGGTGTACCCAAGGAAGAGCAGATCTGAAACCGCAATATAATCGTCTTGCATTCCGGTACAATCCAGCTGTTGATTATTGTTCAAGTCGCGATGCTATCATTGGCCATATTAGGTTGTACCTCCTGCAGTGCTCTAAAGTTTAATAATGAAACAAAAGGGAAGGGAAGGGAAGAAGCAGTGCAGCCACCATTTTAAATGCCTCGCTTGTGTGCGTGCGTATTTGTGTATGTGTGTGGAAGTTTTAGACCTGGTGGCAGGGAGTCTCGTAGTCGGGTATACTCGACTATAGCATTGTTACTTGTTCAACCCATTTTTTTTAGCCGAGGATAAAATTATTTAAAAATTAATTAATTGTTGACTTATTAATTAATTACCTAATTCTACCCCCACTGTCTGAAACCTAATCGAATACTGGCCAACAACAAATTTTAGGTGGAGGAGTCTTTAAGAGTTTGGAAGCAAGATTTTGTCAGTAAGCATTCAGATATGTTGGGCTTACATATATATATTCATAGTATGAACATACACATGTACAACCAGGACGATGTGTCCCTGATTTATTGAGTACTTCCAATGTAGCCCAATCTGTCTATAGAGTGCAAGCTAGCTTATCAGTCATATGATTATAAAACATGCCTTCTGTTTGCGGTATGATCCGATAGCTATATCATATATCAGATCCAATAATCGAAAAATAAGATGTATGAAAACTGCTTTAAGCTCGATTACTTTAAGTAGCATTTTGTACGTACATATTCATATAAGCATACGTATACATCATACATACATGCATTTAAATAGCAGAGCCGATGCTAACTAACTTCATAAACATTTTATTTGCTGGCACACAACGGGTAACTCAATTAATTTCAATAAAACTCGCACAGTGCCCACAGGCGCTCATTTTAATACAATTATTTTCATTGTATGTATGTACATGTATGAATATTCTACATAATTTCGTTAATCTGCAGTGAGGGTGCTCACGTATTGACGTAAGTGCGTATTATGCATTAAGCTTTCTCTGTCTATCTCATTCCAATAGCTCGTGCATGCTGGAGGTCCTTTGCATTATCTACGAAACAGGAGTGCTCCAGTAGAGAGAGAGTTCTCCGCTGGGGGGTACCGAGTACCCAGCTCAGAAATACCTAAAAATATCTTCGATCTCACGTATGTAGTATAGATACATACTCGTATGCATGTATAAGTACATGTTTACATACGTAGTATATGGCAGCAGATACTTCCCTTTCATTCGCACCATGGAAATTACTATACTGATCCCATCGTAATTCCGATCAAAATAATGGGAATGGCAATTGTTAGGGTCGAGTTCCGGCATATGGTGTGTTTGACTGG
The DNA here is from genome assembly GCA_037075165.1 of Hirtodrosophila histrioides. Classification (NCBI taxonomy): domain Eukaryota; kingdom Metazoa; phylum Arthropoda; class Insecta; order Diptera; family Drosophilidae; genus Hirtodrosophila; species Hirtodrosophila histrioides. The sequence continues at coordinate 895,335 of JBAMCL010000474.1, read as the reverse complement.
ATTAAAAGCTTTGCCTTGAGGCCAGTGGACGTGTGGATCAACGGTATAGGATAATATAGTCTTAAGGGCGGGAGAGTTGTGTGCTATTTTTTGTGTATTTCTCACAATTAAGTCAAGTAGGAAAAATTTTATATTATGTGAACATAATTTTTTAAAATCTAAAATCACTGCTGCGCAACTCAGGTAGCCACTTCATAGAGCAGGATTGGTGGTAGCAGTACAAAGCTTAAAGATATTCGAAAAAATGTTATTGTTTTACGTGTGATCCATTATCCGTCATTAGATTGGGAACAGATACGCGAAAATTAAAATTGTGTAGGAAAATCCTTTTTTGTTGATACAGAGTTCTATAGTTTGAGTAAATTGAAAACCATTTCTATTCGGAAAGCTGTTATTTCTTGCTTCTATTCGGAATAGTATCTATATCCCGATAGGTGGACATACCTATATATATATAAGTATTTGTACGTACCAGCATTTATTGTAGCGACTAGCAGCAGGAACGTTAGGATTTCGCGCATATGCGAAGGATTCGCCATCCTTTTAATTGTGCCGGCCCCCTTTGGGTTAGCCTACAGAAACTGAAACGATCATTGCACACCAATTAAAATATACATTTGGCAGGAACAAATAGATTTTGTAAATACTACTTGATATGGTATTTATGTTGCCATTTAATAGTTGGTTTATTATATTTCACAAGTGTATGTGGTAGGGTATATACATATGTATGTACATATATACTCATACACATCACGCAATCCGTTTATAATATGCAATAACTGAATTATGTACTTGCTTATTGTTTTTAGCTTATGGCTTATTTTCTCGAATTAAGGATACTAAATACAACTGTATACAACTATACCTTATCACCACGGAAAATTTCACTGCACTTCCTTTCACGGAACTGAGTTCATAGAAACACAAATACACAACACGGCACCGACTCGATATGGATCCGACGACAACCGACTTCGAATTAAGCCGTATTTTTCACTTGAACACAATTTAAATACATTCCCTGGCAAATGTTCGGAGCAATCTGTGTATGGATGTACATTAATGTACACATGTATGCATGTACATACTTACATACACACATTCACCGATACACACATTTGTTAAGTACACGAGTGATATTTTTAATGATGAGCGCGAACGCACTGGGTGATTTTCTTCTGAGACCTCTCACGCGGTCAGGTTTCTCTCATGCATAGAATTATTACTTTCCAACATCGAAGGGTGCTCTGACGATCCGCATTTTCTATTATCAGAAGAGAAGACTTAACGCATTCGACCCCAGCTCAGTGTCTTTATCTCCACTGTGTATTTTTATACTTAGTTATGGGTGTACACTTGTGGGCAACAAAATAGGCACACCTATAACAAGTCATCTCTGTCGAGGGCATACCAAAAGCTTCAATTAAGTCCGACCATAAAATTTAAATCAGATTTACTTATACGGTGTTGAAAACCGAAATAATTCTGTAAATTCTAACAAATTTTTTCAAAGTCGGATCATATAGCTTCCCTCAAGGATAATTTTCGGTAACCGGAGATAAATGGTTTTTATTGTTATTTATAAAAATACTGTTTCTATAAGATTTAAGTCTATCGATTAATTAATTTACATACCCGTACGTACAAATAATTTCAATATGCTTGCTTGAGTACAAGGAATATCGACCTTTCCACTTGTGCATACAAGCATATATTCATGTGTACATGAATACATGCGACTATGTACATATGTATACGGGCGATCAACGCAAAGCAAAACCCGTAAGGGGTAGGAAGGTACATTTTTCTCAGTTGTTTTCTTTTATGGAGAGAACGACAGCAAATCCACCTCCCTGAAGGAGATTTGGGCGATTTGGGGCTCAAAGCTCTTCTTATATTATCGACTCGTGTCTCGCAAATTTTGGAAAACTCATCCCAAAGGTTGGAAAATGGCTGGAGAATTTGACAAGCAATCTTTTTGTTATTCGTGCTATTGGTTTCAATTATTTAAATTATTTTTGAATTACTTAAAATATAATTATACGTAGTGTTCGCCGATTAAAAGGTAAGTATATAAGAGCTTGTTGACAAATCTTCAGAACGATCCCACCACGGCCACCTTTGATTGACACTTCTTTTGGAGTTTGTCTTCATGGGTAAATAAGGTCCGCCTCAAGAGTGCAAACTTTGATATTTTCTTTTAAGCACTTAGAGGACTTGGGACAGTTCGTCAAACACTTTGTTGCTTAAAATTTTAGTAGCTTTGTATACACATATATGTTCATCTAAAAATGTCAGAAAGGTTCGAGTACGAGCGCAAGTTCAAGGATTTAAACAAAGCTTTTTACTATAAATATGCACTGATTATTTTAATGTTTATCATCAAATTTCAACACATTGTGTAGACATACATATATGTACATACATATATGCGGGAGATTAACCCAACTTTGCCCGGGAATGCTTATACGTGTTATACTTACCAAAAATCGGAAAGACATATTTTTACTCCCTGTACCCATAAAATGGGTAAAAAGGGGGTATTGGATTTGTGCAAAAGTATGTAACAGGCAGAAGGAGACATCTCCGATAGTATAAAGTATATATATTCTTGATCAGTATCAAAAGAGATTTCGATTTGGCTATGTCCGTCTGTCTGTCCGTCTGTCCGTCTGTCCGTCCGTATGTATGAACGCAACGATCTCAGCAACTATAAGAGCTAGAGACGCCAAATTTGGAATGTAGGTTCGTGTATAGCAGGCGCAGGTCAAGTTTATTTCTGATCTCAGATATCTCCCCCCGTTCCCCCGCAATTTGATCAAAACGTTTTACAGCCACAGTTTTAAAGATATAGCTTTGGGATTTGGCATGTACAATTCTTTAGACACTCTTAATCTACTGTCCAAATTTCAAGTCGATCGGATAATAAACACGGAAGTTATTCCACAAAGAAGATTCAATACTCTAGCGAGGGGGGAAGAAGAAGCACAGCCACGACTTAAAATGCCTTGCTTGCTCTGTCGCCTTGCTGTCGCTTGTGTGTGTACGGCTTTGTGTATGTGTATGTGTAAGTGCACGCAGATCCGATCGGAAATTTTGGACTTGGGTACAGGGAGTTTTGTAGTCGGGTATACTCGACTATAGCATTCTAACTTGTTTTATATGTAGTATGTTTACCTTTGAAAGTGAGTTTGAAAAACAAAAATGTTGCAATCCTTTATTTTGATACACAATCAGTAGCCGCGTTTCGAAAATGAATGGAAGCCTATGGGACCAAAATTAGGCTTCCCCATAAAAACTTTTAATTCCCACTTTCAACCCAGGGGACGGAAATTAATCTATGGATTAACATCGAGAACTTTTTGCATAAATATTTAATAAAGAATTTGGAACAGATCAAAATACACATGTATATACATATTTCTCACCTTTGTCGAATTGGATCTGGCCTACATTGTCAATGAATACTACTGTAAAAATGAAGGTTCTTAGGCCTGTGCACTATTTTTCCCAGAGCAAACAGTCAGTGGTGACAATATCAATAGGTATTTCGATGTGCAAATGTGCGTACATAGCTAGTATGTCATACATACGCATACATATACGTACATACATATGTTTGTTTCTGTATGTAGATGAATTGCAGCTAATGCCTGATAAGGAACTTTAATCTTTAATTAAAAGTTGCTTGAAAGCAAAACGCGGCTCGATAAGCGCACAAAATGAATCGCTATACATACCTGACAGAAAAAATTACAGTTCGCAAGAATTTCGCTCATAAAGTTGTTAAAATTCAAGGCGGGCTCTTTGATATCATATTATACGATCTCTTAACGTTATACAAGCCACTGCAGCATTAACTCTATGTACTTACATATGTACATACATACACATAAATACATGCATGTACATATGTAGTACATACATATGTTTGCTCATATGTGAGTAAATGTTTTAAAAGTCTTAAATGGGGCCTTGGGATTATTAGTATTAACATGTCTGCTGAATATGGGACCAATCACAACTCAACGAAACATCTCAAGTGATAGAGTTATGTATGTGCTTTTGTTTCATTTATAATCTACTTGACAGTATTTATTGAATACTTTGTTTTGATTTAAACGAAAACATGATTGAGAATTATCTTTAAAGTGTTAATCTTTCCAAAGAGTTAAAAAAAAATATATTTATATTTTCTGACAACAATATGATAGAGTTTTCCAATTATAAGCTGTAGTTGATCTTTCTAGGGTTTTCTGTAAAAGTATCATACTTTAAAATATCCAAAAACTTCCGAACATATCAGTCTTAGGAACACTCTATTGAGTTGTATGTACAACTTTTGATTGTGAAGATATCCTAACCAAACTTACAAAATCAAATTAACCTACTAATTCAGGCAAGCTGACCAAATTTGATTAAAATCGGGCCACTATATATAATATGTAGCTGTCATAGAAATAATCAGTCGAAATTATAAATGCTTTTAAAACGTATTTGATTAGTTCTTTTCAACTTTTATAGTTTTCTTTAATTTGATCAAAATAAAAACACATTATTATGGATTTTGTATGAAAAACCTTGTTGCAAGGAAATTTAACTTCAGAATGCTGAAGATAGACGTTCTTCCTCGTTCCTACTTAGATTCGAATGCGACAATGACATCTTTTCTGTAGTATATTGATCTGATTTGGACATCTCCGACTATCATAAATGTATACTGCCTTCCATAAGAATAATAAAAAACCGCCTATATTTATATTTTTTATGTGTTTGCTTCGCTTTTAAGTATGAAGTAAAACATGTTTATTTTATACCCTCGGTAAGAGTAGAACGACGACGCGTTGCATTGACGCGTTACATCATCTAATTTCATAGGGCAACGAACCTATTAGAAGAAGATAAGGGTGAGTAACCAAAATATAACAATACATGTATGGTCTTTGGCAGTATGACTACTTTAAACGTCAATGTACTAGTATAATAATTTCATACTTACATACAAATGTTTATCCTAGTAGGAACCTTGAGTGTATAAATACCAAAGTGTAAACTAGCCATTCATCTCGTTACGAGACGTTTTTGTTTTATTCACAGAAATCACAGAACTCTTAGCGAAGAAACAAAGCAGGAGGTCTCGATAACACTTTCCTTCGGGGTATTTTGTACACAAGTGTGTATGTACTCGTAGTATAACGTACAGCTCACACAGACACTTGGTTGACACATGGCACACACACACACACACACAGGTTGAGACACACACACACACACACACACACACACACACACACACACACACACACACACACACACACACACAAACACACACCTTCGCTAGGAATGCTAAAAGACTTACAGGCGGTCCAAGTGGAAGAAGTCGTCGCTGCTGCCCGCTCCATGAAGCTGGATAAGGCCCCTGGTCCCGACTCGATTCCCAACAGGACTCTGATGCTGGCCCTATCGCTTCACCCGGAGTTTTTTGCGGAGCTGTACTCAAAATGCCTTTCCAGCCCAGTGGAAGCTCCAAAAGCTGGTTCTAATCCCAAAGCCAGGGAAGCCGTTGGAGGAGGCCTCCTCCTACAGGCCCATCTGTGTGCTCGACACGGCAGGAAAGGTACTGGAAAGATTGATCGCCAACAGACTGGATGCCGCAATTTCCAGCGGCGGCGGCGGCCTTTCGCCAGTACATTATGGCTTTAGGAAGGCCAAATCCACGGTGGACGCCATCAAAAAAGTGGCTGAACTGGCCGCCAAAGCGATCGCGGGAACAAGGTGGAAAAACGGATGCAAGGAGTACTGCCTCATCGTCACGCTGGTCATCCAAAATGCGTTCAACTCATCCAGTCCTGCATCATGAATGCACTGGTCGGAAAAGAGTTTATTAAGCTTATGCTTAAGTGTTATCCTCAATTTATAAGGTGTCAAGATCGCGTCTCTTTCCGAACCCACAAATAACCAAATTATACAGGACTGGGAACAGGGTATTCTGCAGTCGGGTGCGTCCGACCGCAACGTTCTTACTTGTTTGTTAATATTATTCGCAGGCCATATCAAAGTAAATAGATAACGTATTTTACAGCCAAAATTAACGGATCGGGCGGTGGCTATACAACAAGGACATAAATACATATTTGCTACGAGATCGATGTTGTAATTTTTTGTTTTTTTTTGTTTTGTTTTTGTACTTTTCTAACACTTACATGTATAAACTATGCTGAACGTATTTTCTCTTTGGACCGAGTGCTGCAGTTCTGGCGTACTTAAGGTTATCTAGTAATTTGCCTGGACATCATTAATTCGCAGGGCAACACTGGCGTTTAACCAGCGAGTGTACTCATAAATATATCTACATATGTCGCTGATCGACGAGCGTCTGCTTAAATTATTTTTGGTAAATTCCTGAACTCCGATATATTTTAATTCAAGCATCTTTTGGTTGGATTTTGTAATTATTTATCAAGTTAAATAAGCATTGGAAGTTCCGTATCTTTGTTCCAGATTGTGAAATTTTAACTTCGTAACTAGTATTATGATGCTTATGGTTTGAAATAGCTACAATTTTGATATTTGTTTACCTTGCAGAGGGTGTTATGGTTGGGTCGCGTAATGTGTAACGAATTGAAGGATATATTTCCGTCTGGCTGCCATGGGAACAATCAGTTGAACGTTAAAAAAAAAAAAAAATAAAAGAAAAGATGAGTTCCACACAAAATTGCGGAGAAGTTGGGGAAACTGTTTTGTTAAATGTTATTATTAACGCCCAACACATTTTCATTTTCAAAGATCTATGCAAAAATCATTTGATATCTATTTCACTGATTTCCCTTAATCCCACCCCGGGGCGGAAAATGGGGTTTTCAAGCTAGTATGGGCGACAATCTAATTTTCGTCCGATCATCATTAAAGTCATTTTCAAAGCTTTCCACCAAATTAACCGACTCAGTAAAGCAAGAATACTTTAGTATTGGCACAGGGTTCTTTTTTCCATTGAAATGATTTATTTTTTGCAATTTAACTGTCTATGGATATTCAGAGCTAGTAGACCCATGTGCTGTACCAAATGAATAGATAACTGTTGTCTGAATACATATGTACACCAGCTGAAACAGGCAATAATTCGAAATTAAGAACTACACAATACTCATTTAAGGCTTAAAAATATGTTTTTTATTTATTACTTAGCTAATCACAAATTAACAAATTGCAATTGTTACTGTTTTTTATTGTTGGTTTTGAAATGATACCCTTACAGAGGGTGTTAGAATGCCGGCACGAGAACGCCTCACCTCCGACCTCAAATATAAGGAAATTCTGAATTTTATCCGATGAATACTCGATTTCCCTATAGCAAACTGCATTGATGTTTACGATATTTCGATCAAGCTACCAAATTTCATGTTTAATTAATACATTTTTGGAGACGAATCAGTATCGAGCTACTATATCTTAAAGTGCCATAAGAATGATTAGCTTAAAATGAATTTGTATGATAGGTTTTATTAGAATTCAACTCTGATCAAATTATATAGGTTGGATAGGACTGATCGTCATAGGAGAGTGTATTTAACATGCCTGCAAGGGTATCTAATATTCGGCATCCCGAGGAACCGGCTTATGTTTAGTTAAATTAATATTTGAATGCGCTTTTGAACTATACGTGTGTGAATTTGCATTATTCCGTGGGTCAATGTACAGTAAAAAATACATTTGCTTGTCAGTAAAAATGGATTAAATATTAATACGTAATATGTAAATATTTTCTTCGCGCTTAGACTGTATTGTTTAAGACGGTGGACGCTCGAAATTTAGAGCGACTTGGATCCAATGATAGTCCTAATTATGGAAATAATCGTCCGTATTAGCTCAGTTGGGTTGGTCGATACTATTAGAGCTAGAGTAACCAAATTTGGTACACCCGTTGGTACATGCCATAGGTAGATAAAGTGATAGCCTCCCTGAAATGCGGATGCGTTTATTAAAAACGCAAGCCATAAAGTCCCGAGATAATGTGTGTTGTTTATTAGAAAACAATCTGTAATATGCCCGTGTATTTTTTGCGGTTTTTAACAATGCGGGAAACAATTTCTTTTTCAAGCTCCAAGAGATTGTTTGCCTTGATACTGACATTATGTTTTCACCATTCAATTAAATATTAGCGCTGTCGATTCACGCATTACTTATGAAATAGCTGATATTGTTGAAGAGGCATGTACATCGTATAAAATTACATCGGTATGGCCTCTTGCTGATTAAACTTAGAAATTGAGAGGCTGTCATGCTTCATTTACACAATTACTAAACTGTCAGTTCTAAATTAAATACTGGCTTTTCAATTACTAGAAAATTCTGATTTTCGAGCGTCCACTGTCCATGCATTTGACTTTGCAGAAAGTTTTATTTGTTCCGAATTTGCTTAGCTTTAGTTATTAAAAGTCGGCTCGGAATGAAACATTTATTGAGTAGAAGTATTATTCTAACTAGTTGATTCGATTATTCGGTATACCGAAACCTTATTGCCGATTCCAAATTTTTTAAACTCTTGCTTATAAAATGTTATGCACAATTTGATGAAATTTGGAGGAACACCGAAAAGAATGATCGATAATGGATGAGGCACATTGCTAAGATAAAGGGTCGCGAATCAGAAGTAGGATAAATGAAATACTGTAAGCGTTAAAAAGACATTGAGAGAAAATCAGTGTACACATAGTAATACTCAAATGCTTAAATAATTTATTTGAATTGCTCTGAAACCAATTTTGGAATTGGCAATTTGAATGTGAAACCCTATCTGACGTTCTGGCTACGCTACAGCACAGCTTTAAACTAGTTGTCGCCTATGAGTAATTGTATTAAGTATTAGATAAGGATTTAGTAATATCGTATTTGTATTAATACTAGATGTAATTCGCATTTCTTCTTGTATTTAGGTATGCATTAGTATTGTTTTTGCTGATGTAGGCACTTTTTGTAAATGGTAATTAGATATAAATACATACATACATACACTAGAAAATGTCGGCCTTCGCTCACTTTAAAATTTGATTATATCGTTGAGTATATCGTCTATTAATATGACAATAACAATATTTTGATTGCAGACGAACACCAATGTTAAAGTAAGCCCCTAAATAACAATTATTGTTAAGAACTAAAGTGTAATTGGCGCTTTATTTGCTTTCATCACTGATTGTTTTCAATCCAAATTTGTTGCATCTGTGGAGCTGCCCTGCACCTATGTAGTACTTAGTAGCCCATATTGAAAGTAAAAAGTTATTATCTTATAATTTCAACGGACGGAAAATAGTTAAGTTTAGTAAATCCAGTATCCTCCCATGTACTTCACAACGGAGCCATTGAACACTAGAAGATGGAGAAAATGTAGTGTTGTAAATTTATTAAAGGCAAGAACATACATATTCTTAAAGGTAACCAATTATGCTTTCGACCCTCAGTTTAATATCATGATTATTGTCAACAATCTACTGATCTACTGTACCACTGCTCAATGAAATTTTTTCCTTGTACAATATGTCCCCTGTTCAAAGGATATGCCTTCCCAAAAGACTATTGTTTCTTTCAGCCAGGGCAGTGCATTCTGCTAGTACGAGTCGAAGTAGAGCCGGATTATTTATCCAGCATAACTGTCCTTCTCTAGCCTAAGGTGTTCTGGTATTGTGTGTCGTCCTAAAGCTTCTATATTTCCATTGTAGCTAAAATATCGGCTGCTTCGTTTTCGGGTATATCCATGTCCATCTAGGTATTCTAGTTTGTTTCGCACTTCCTGACCCGGCTTCGATGTGATTTTTGTCTTGCTTAGAGCAATTATTGCTTATTTCATTCAAGGATATTAAGTGCATATGTGATTTTTCAACTTCCTTTATCGAAAATACAACTGCAATCAATTTAAATAGATATTGGGAAAAACTGACTTACATTATGGACAGCCACATTCATCTACGACCATCTTTGGTAGGTCACGTTTAATGATGCCGTCGTCGCCGTAGTATATCAAGGACATGCTGGAGAACTTGACTGGAGCACAGCAGGGCCTCATTCCATTCAGTAAGCCCATTTTGCGATACTCCTCTATAAAGTGGGCATGAAAGGTTTGAAATGTATCTGGAGTCCGAAAGGGTCCGGTACACTCTCCCCTGCAATAATTTGCAAAGTATCCCCTCGGTGCAATGATCCAATCGTCCCAGCCAAGCGCCTTGAAGGATACGTAAAACGATTCCTTGCAACATTGTCCACTTAAAGCACCCCCGCAGTCCACCGCTCGTCTTCTTACACGCCTCGGCCTGGTTGATTCAGTATGAAGGACGAGAAAGGGACGGTTGGGATTAACGTGGCTTGAAGTAGTCTTCATCTTTGTCTGTGCGGATTGTGGCGACCACTGGAAGAGATGCAGTGAATATTGGCTGCCACAGCCAGTGCAATCAACTAGAAGACGTAGATTTTGACTGTTGGGATCACTGTACCACTCGCGGATCGTTTCGGTTAAGTCAAACTTTTGCCAGCCCAGATGCTCGGTGTCAACCTCAAACGAGGCCCGGAAGAGGAAAGCCTGATCTATGGCCTGCCAAAGTGAAAATCAAAATTCATTACTGCGATTCCACTCATCAATCAAAATGAAATTACCTTCTCAGTTATATTTATCCCTTCCGTCATTCGGAATACCCAAATTTTAATCCTTTGCCGCGGAATATTTGCGCGGCTTCTCCGTTTGCTATCTATCAAGTGATGGATTTGAAGATTCACTTCCGACGAGGCATCCCAATCATTGTGGTGCTTTTCAATCCGAATGTGCATTTGCGCACTTCGTATGGATAGCTTTTGGTTCGGAACACGTGCTTTTTGAGGAGCAAACTCAACTATACGGTACTGGCGATATTGGGTTCCTGTAAAAGAGCGGTCATCAGTTGCTTTCATTAAACACAAACACAAATGTAAAACGAGAATGTTCAAATGCGTACAATTAAGAAATAATCATATTTCCACATAGTATATGCGAGTATTTAGTCTTTTAATATCCTGTATAATCAAGTGGGTAAAAGGGGACATAACAGGCAAAAGGAGTCTTATTCCTGACACCACTCTGACCACTCCGTCACATCATTTAAACTACCATAAGCGACTTGTTAGAGGGGCGCTATATTCAGCGTGTCCTTGCTGTAGTATTTTGTATACAATCACATCAAATTAATCAAATTCTTGCAATCTATATATCAATAGTAGTATTCTAAATTACTGAGTCTTGTTGAATAACTACAAATCTTTGGTGTGCTATACCTTTGGCACACCCTTGTTGAGTTGGGTGGAATATTAGTATAAACAGAAAATTTGTTCATACACGTAGTTTTCGACCGATTACCTCTATGGCAGCTATAAAATTTAATAATGTGATTTTGAAATAGCTAAAGAGCATTTTGAATTGCATATAGTTGCAATATTTTGAATAAAATAAAAAGTATTTCATACAACCACATTCCTCGCCAATAGTTTCTATGGCAACTATACGATATAGTGATCCGATTCGTCCGGTTCCGCCATATGTTCTGCCTGCAGCGAAAAGAAGCATCTGTGTCAAGTTTCATTACCATGGCTCGTAAATTGAGCGACTGGATTTTATAGAAACAGACAGAAGGTCATCGCTAGATCGACTCCGCTATTGATGCTGATCAAGAATACATATGTAGGAGAAGACCTTGAAGGCTCCTCCTTATGCCTGTTTAAAGTATTCGCGCAGGCGTAGTCGCCGGGAAGAATACGGCTCTTTGCAAGATTTAATATACCCTTCTACACGTATTTAGTGGATACAAGGTATAAAATAAATTCAGTCCTCCGAAAGCTATATACCTGCTAGGGTACTTTCGTTATTTTTTTCGTTTTGCATTTTTAATTGTTTACTCTGTCTGATGCTCTTGTTTCACACCTCAGAACAATAGTGAAAGTACTTCACCGCACATCAACAGTCTGCAATAACCACTCAGACGACAACACGTAAGTAGGCGAGGGTCGGGCGCAGGGAGTCGGGAGCAGGGAGTCGGGGAGTCCCGCCGACCAGACGTAAGTGGCCACACGAATAGCGCACGCACAGTGGTATGCAAGTTATTTCTTCGAGTAGACAGACTGTGGCTGTAGATACTTGAGTATGTCGGTGTGTCTCTGGTGAAGACTAAAATTAGCATTGTACTTACAGCCTGCTCTCCTCTTCCGCACCACCTAAAAGTGTCTGCTCTCTAGGCCCAGACATGTACATATATGTATGTATGTACATATTATAAACATATGTATATGCATGTGCATATGTACGTATGTCACCTCTTCATGCTTCCACCCTCCAGCATATACTTGCTTGGGTTAGACGTATTATTTGTCTGTCTGCCGTTCTATGCAGATACATATGTAAGTACACACACACGCTTACATATGTTCCACATACATATGAACATGTGCATAAGTGCATACAAATGTGAGCCCCAGAACTTACGTGACTCATGCTAAGCTTAACGAACGCATACTTTTGGTATTGTTTCCCTGTTTGCACTACAATATTACCATCATCGCCTTCCTACTAGAGATATACCCAGTCAACCATTCACAGCCATAGGAACAGACACAGACACTGACAGAAATACAAATATAAATAAAGATAAAGATACAGATACAGATACAGATACAGAAATAATAAAAACAAAATAAGAGACCTCCCCAGCAGGAGAATCCACTAATAATGTACATAAAATATATATATATATATTTTTTTGTTTTACTATAAATTTCCTATTTATATATATTCTCCCACACGTATGTTTCATTAGTCTTTAGTTAACATCTACCAACTGTTAATGTAAATATGTAGATCCTGGATCATTAAGCCCAATATATGGTTCGGTAAGATCGCAAGGCGCCGATCACAACCACCACACAAATCAATATAAAAAAAAATAATAATAATAAAAATAAGGTGTCGTTGCACACTTGTATGTACTGTTCGTTAGTACATCAACGTCCAGGGGAAGAATAAACAGAACAGCTATCTTCTGCGTGCCAAGGATTCAATAACTTGTATGCTGTAACTATTTATATTCCTATCTGATATTTGGCAATCTGATCTAAATTAAAATATTGTTAGCTAGCAGGTATTTCCCCGGCCTTGCCGTGCGAAATATTTAGATGCTCTTTGCAATATGTTGAACTTGACTACTTTCGTCAACCGTAAGAATTACACAAAAATAGAGTATCACAATTACCCCTTTTATGGGGGTAGGAAACTAAGTATTTGAGCCAAGGGACAAATGTTTTTTGTATAGGGCTATGAAAATGTCTTTGAAGCCGATCTAACTAAACAAATTATCCCACTCATTTGTCCTTGACTTCCATTTTCCGCCCGTGGCGACGCGGAGTAGTTTTTCCAAAATCATTTGGCACTTGAAGCCAATTCCAAGAATAATACCAAAAATCCAGATTCAAGCTTTTCAACTATTTTACGCCCGTTGTATTGTCCGCAAAGTACCGAGGTTTTGTATTTAGTTTTGGAAATTAGTATGAAGCCAAAATCTGTAGCACATGTGTCGAATTATTAAATGTGAGGTGCTTTGAAAATTAGTTAATAATTGGATGGTAAACAGAAAACTTTGAAAATGAGAATATCAAAACGACGATAATCAAAACAAGAAAGAACGGCTATCTTCGGAGTATTCAGGATGAACTCTTATAGATAAGTAGCTTAGTAAAAAGATTATAGTTGTAGTTTATATACTATACAAAAATCTATTCGATTGATCTTCTGGTCGTCAGAATCTCCCAAAAAAATGCCAAGAACTGCAACTTTCAAGAAAAGATTGCAGTATTAAATATTGTAGAAATACTCGAAGATCCTATATGCAACTGATCAGCACTCAGACTGAAATACCTGATTGATTACTGGCTCGCATCTCTGGAAGCGCCCACGAATTTTACAGGATCAACGGTCTGAACAGCTTTTGGTATTTGGATTGACTTGGGATATGTGCATTCACCACATGGTTTTTGACCGCTGTACATAACCTAACATTGACCATGGTTGAATTATATTATGAATGTTTATTTGAATCATGACCTAGACCTCACAATATTATGCTAATTTCAGTTCCCACACGAAAGAGAGAACTTCCGGTTATTTGAATACGTCTTAGGGCTAAGCAAATTTTAGCTGTACAATTTTAAAAATCGTTTTGGCATTTGTGGAGGAGAGTTAAGAATGCCTCCAACTGCCTGTTTCATACATTTGCCGAAATTGCTGTAGATAAGGTATTCAAATATGTATGGTACTTACCCTCTTCTGCAAAAGTTATTATTTCTTGTGTGTTCCCAAAGAAATCTTCGCGCTCAAAACCGACACCATCCTGCTCTTGCATGGTCATAGTCTCGTGCATCATTCTCTCTTCATGATCATCCTCGTCTTCAGGCGCGCTCCTGGGATAATGTGTAATGTCGCCCTTATGCTTATGGTCTTTACCATGTATACGGACACTGTAATCGTTAAAATACACATGGTCATTGTGCCCGAAGCCGCCGCTTATGCCATTATTGGTGCTATCACTATCACTACTACGATTTATATCTATCAGATATGTTGATTTACTGTACGCATTCGACTTGTTATTTTTTCTGTTGTTCACACCATTATTTTCCTGTTTTTTTTCTACCCGCGATCGTGTTCCGGGGTACGGCTTAGCAGCTGCTTCCGCTCCAGTTCCAGTTCTAGTTTCAGTTCCAGCCTGTAGTTGCCTTCGGCCGTGCCAAGAGGCCGCCTTAAAACTGACCTGTTCATTTGCGTCTGAACGTGTATCTGAATGATGCCTAGCCCTTCCAGCTGTTCGATTCTTAAAAACATAGCTATTTGGGTTGCTTTTGGTACCGCTGCTGTTGGTACTGCTGATTGTGTAGGCAAAGTTTTGACTGGTTGAGCGATTCTGCTCCGTGTCAACGGAGACCATATTTCTAGCATGGAATTCATTGACATCGGATGGAGCTCGCAGTCTGCTCCTTGTCCGCCGATCAGTGCCCTCAAATGGAACATCGTTGCCAACCATTTTTCCGCCGTCCGCTCGATATATCGTCTCCCATATGAACTGCTTGGGTAGCGGATGGGATACATTTGGTTTATGGGTGAGGCCAAGCTTCGTCAGAATTTGACGCTTTATCGACTCCAATCGAACACGGTCACTGAGCATAATATTGTTATGGTTTCGATTAGTTTTTTTGTAGAAGTAATTGTTGTTGTTATTGTACTTGTTGTTATTGTTGTTGTTGTAGTCTGTGTGTGGGTTATCTGTGTAAATGTGATAATTGTAAGGTGTTATGTAAGTATTATTGTCTGGATTCGTGTTGCAATCTGTTGTCGAGTACTGTATTTATCATGTTTGCTTAATGTTAGTGTTTGAATTAATAAGACAGAAAATCAACTAACTTCGGGATGCCGAAGGATTATCCTTGCAGAAATGCTAATTAAATTCATTTCATGATGAGTCTGCCTTTTATACAACAACTTTGAGGGTACTTTCGAGCGATTGACAGATATATTATATATTGTATCGATATTTATTAATTTACTTATTTTTTTGTTGTTTCTTAAAGAAACTTCGTTATTCAGACCTGTTCCGAAGCTCCCATGTTCGTTTACTTAATTTTAAGGAATGGATTCGATAGTGTGATCCGGAACAAGTCTGATCATTTGAATTCATTTCAATTATATCTGTTGTAAGAATTGTTTATTTTTGTCTTTGTAGGGACTATCTAACTTCTTAATAGATTTTCAACTATGGAGTCTGGTTGGAATTGGAAAGACTAAATAAATGAAAGTAAGGATGATGGGCAAAAAACCTTACAATAAACTTTGTTTTTAAAGCGAAATCAAAACCTCGATAGAGAAGTGTTTGTCAAAATGACCATAGCGTATGAGTACGATATGTCATTCTGCCATACGGATTTTGAGAAAAATTTGAAAGTGAGTTTGAAGTCAATCGGACGATAATCAAAAATGTTTTATACAACAGCTTTCTGCGAATATTCCGACCTAAGGGGTAGATTTTTCAAAATCTTTGGACACCGCGCCTATTATGTGTTTGTGTAGAACCTTGAAAATGAGTTTGAAACCAATCGAATGAAAATTAAAAATGTCGAATGCCAGAGTTTTCCACCGTTTGTCCGACCATTAGGCTGAATTTCCCAAAATCGGTGATACACATGTCGAATTATTTTACGTGAAGAGTTTTGAAAATGAATTTGAAGGTGATCGGACTAAATTTCGACTTTCGCCCAAACAACCTTCACATACATACATATATGGCAAAATGTCAGAGCAGCCTTTAGGCTGGCTGATTTTTCGATGTTACTGGCGAAGTTTGATAAAGAAACTATTTTATGTAACTCAGATACATGTAGTGAGGCGTACACTTATTTGGGTTGGGAGCTTTTAATAAGATTCAAGCGCTTAATTTTCAAGGCTATTTTATACCCTCGCTTCCATGTGTAATCAAGCGTTATCATTTGGCTGCCCTCCCCCCCTATGATTACGTAATCATTCAACATTAATTTTTTCCGAAATTTGAAAACAAAATTGGTGAAAGAAGACTCTTAGATAGATTACGTAATCATATGCTAAAGACCCTCCGCCCCATGTTATCAAGAGTAATCTTTTGCTTCTACCGTTTGATCTTGCCGTAGATTACCAATCTTTAAATCACCCAGTCAGTCAGTCAGGCCTAAGAATATTTTTATGTGCATATACATAGGATACGCCAGCTTCTGCTTGTTATATTCTGCTCTCTATGAATTGCGAAATGTTCGTCTGTCCGTATGAACGCAATATTGTTCCACCCTTGAAGTTAGTGATACGAAACCAAATACACATGTTGGTGTACACTCTCAGTTTATAAAGTGTCAAGGTCGTCCCGCCACCTCCTCCCCACCAATTTGGCGGAAACTGCATCTACCACATTTTTAAAGCTATGGTCACCAAATTTGGCATACAGATTAATGGTGAGCTTCCTGGCAGATCTGCATTAAATTATACCGGAACCTACCTGGGAACAGAGTATTCTGCTTTCGGTTGCGTTCGACTGCAACGTTCTTACTTGTTTCATACATACATTTGTACAATCGTATGACCCCAGGGTTGATATTGGCTTCTATCGATACTGACTGCCTTCCAACTCTAGTAGGTAGGCACACACGCGTTGTATTTGTTATGTATGGACTTACCCTTATCACTGTATATATTGGCCTCCTCAAGCTGGCACAAGGTGCAGCCTTTCTGAGTCACGAGGTTGGACACGTAGCCTCCACTGCTTGCAATAGCATTGCAGTTGATAAGCTTCACCTCCAGCCAGAAGAGTCCAATCAGCAGCCACACTAGATTCGCACGGTTGCGTTTGGCCTTGGAGCAGTTGCGCAATGTGCTGTTCGTTGGCCAGGACGAAACGAAAGCCTTTAAGGAGGGTACTCGCACATCCGTTGGCGAAGTGTTGTGAGTACTTCGCATTATTGCTTCTTCCCCCGGGCTATTAGCTGGTCTAACTGCCTTCAACGCCTCAAGCGAGGGACATGTGGCTAGGCTGTATCCCTGACAGAGCTGAAGGATTCTCTTGTCCTGCTGGTTCTGGTACTGATACTGGTACCGGTACTGGTAGTGGTACTGGTAGTGGTACTGGTAGTGGTACTGGTACTGGTACTGGTACTGGTACTGATACTGGTACTGGTACTGGTACTGGTCCTGGTACTGGTACTGGTACTGGTACTGGTACTGGTACTGGTACTGGTACTGGTACTGGTACTGGTACTGGTACTGGTACTGGTACTGGTACTGGTACTGGTACTGGTACTGGTACTGGTACTGGTACTGGTACTGATACTGATACTGATACTGATACTGATACTGGTACTGGTACTGGTACTGGTACTGGTACTGGTACTGGTACTGGTACTGGTACTGGTACTGGTAATGGTAATGGTAATGGTAATGGTATTGGTAGTGGTAGTGGTAATGGTAATGGTAATGGTAGTGGTACTGGTACTGGTGCTGTTTACTGTTGCCTGTCTTACTGCCATTGTTGTTGTTGTGCCTGCGTCGGCGACGACGACGACGGCGGCGGCGTCTCCTATGCCGCTTTCGATTGTTGCAGAACATCTTGCACAAGTTGTTTGTCTTCAGCTGCTGATCGTTGGCAATGTCGTAGGAAGCGTGCCCGTGCCCATACTGTTCCTTTAGTTTAATGTCTGCGTTGCTGCATGCCGCAGTGCTGGCGCTGGTTGATGGAATGGCGGACGCCTTCGCTGAGTTCCTGCTGCCACTGGGCACAGCTAGCTGGCCCCTGCTGTGCTGCAGAATTATGCAGCTCGTTAGGAGTGTGACCAGGAGGGCCACCCATCGGCGGGTGACTGAGACAAGTAGGCCCAGCAGTCTTGATGCGCCGGCGATGGCTCTCCTGGCCTGCCGAGGCGGCTGTGATGGGTAGAGGCTGGTACACGTGCAGCAGATCAGGCTTAGGTTGTTGCAGCAGCAGCAGCAGCATACCACAACACAGCATCCTTGGCGGCAGCAGAAGCAGGGACAGTTGTAGAAACATTTGCTGGCTGTGGGTGCTGCAGCTGGCGCTGATAATATCGGCTGCTGTGAGTCAAAGTCCAGTATTATCTTCATATTTGGTGCTGCTACTGCATGTTTTTAGTGTTTCTATAGATTGTGCATTTTTGGCACTTGATGGTCCACTTCCTCATGATTCAGACTTTGACTGCAAAGATAGCAATATATTAAAGACGTTTCTTTATAATATATCCCAAATGATAACAAGGCTGAGCAGATTAACAGCAGTTCCAGTTACAGATACTCTGCAATGAGAATGTCAGACATCCACGTACAATAACAAGACGTACAAAGTTCTAAGTACATTATAAGAAGTATATTGAGACGTGGTAGTCATCGCTTTTGGATAATTCACCTCCAGGGGGGAAACTTGAGATGGATTTCAGCTCATTTTCATGACAACACAAAATGTAATTTAAAAGAGTGCTAACTCATTTGGAAATTTTGTTGCACGGAATTGGAGGTTAGGGTGAAATTTGCTTCAAAGTGATTTCCTACACACTACACAAAAAACACTAGGTAGGGATACATCCACGGGCGGGAAACTGTTGTTTGGTATTTTGTGTAGTATCTTATGATTTCATTTTATCAAAATAATATTAAAATCTGTACACATATTTTCAAATAACTTGACACTCATGGATTCCTAGGCGGGGCAACTTGCACCCCCTTGCCTTCATGGCACATGTTTGAAATCATCAACAAATTTCATAAAATCTTGCCACAATGTTCGAATGTTCTGTCGGAACAGCTGGAATTTAAACAGTTGTTCCTAATGTTAAGATTTCTGTATGTAAAATTATAGTTTGACTATTCATAATGTACCAATAACAGAAATAACATATACCAAAACTTAGAGGTTTAATACGCAGACCTGCCGTTAGAGAATTTATAATTTCGAGGACGCCGCGTTGAACGAACAGATGCTGATCGGGAATACATATATGTATACATATATACATTATAGGGTTGAAGATGCCTCCTTCTGCCCTTTACCAACGTTTGCCAGGTTATATTATACCTTGTCACCCATTTTACTGTGTACAGGGTACAAAACTAAAGAGTATGTTGTTGAGTGGATTTGTGCTACTTGTACGTCCATAGCAGTGTGTGTGTGTGTACATAAATATATGACGTAGGCATACATATATGCATGCACACACACACACACTCACACACACACACACACACACACACACACACACACACACACAGATAAGTACACAGACATATACACACACGCCATTTGTAACGACTGCCAGACAAAAGGATGCGACGAGACGACGCCAACAGCGACCAAATACAAGTGCCAGCTGTGGGGCTGTGGAAAGAGCAAGCAAAGCACAACTAAAAACAACAGCAACAACAACGGCAACAACGACAACAACGGCAACAACGGCAACAACTACAACTATAACTCCAAGTCAGTCAATACGAGAGTTAGCATGCTTTAAGCTGAGATGACACAATCTAAAGGCCACTCAGTTTACAAGGAACTTAACCCCTGTAGGAAACAATATCAGTTGGCCGTGGAAATGCCACAGTTTGACGATTAATAGGTTCAAGAAGTTCAAGTACGAGATCTGCTTGCTTGGGGTGAGTATCCTATTACAACGATTTTGCTATGGACCTCACTGTTTCTTAATTTCTTAAAGATTCCTTTAAGCACAAAATTACGTTAAATTAATATTCAATTTCAATTCAAGTGTAACTTCAGTTAATGGCATAGCACTAGAGTATGTACCATCCATCCATTGTCGCTGCGAAGCACTCCTAGCATTAATTTGCACAGGGAGAATTTAATGTGTCATCCCAACATAAAGAGAAATCATTCCGCCACGACGCGATGACGGCAAATACATAAGTTTGTGTGCCAATATTGCTCAAATATACACAAATACTTGTACATAGCTATGTAGAATATAGTATAATGTACACATGTATGAGTATCTACAAACTTTGGTTGATTTGTTTCCGAATATGTGGATGCCTTAGTTGATCCCCTAGAAGTATGCATATATGCACATGTATGTATGTATGTATTGATATACTTAGGTATATACATATATGTGTGTATACTCAGACTGACTGCCAGTCTTTTCAAACATTTTGATTAATCTCATTTTAATCAAAAGTCCTTAACTGCACGTGTCACTTGAACTTGTTGCCGGGATATTTCCCCAAGCGAATGCCGGCACAAATTAGTAAATGCTTTAACTCTTCCCTGGATAGGTATTGTTAGTATTAACTGTACGGACTACAATAGTAAATTAAATTTAAAACAGTGGTTGGCTCCTTTCCGAATATGTTTATGCCCCATTTGATCCCATTCTAATATGTACACACACACACACACACACACACACACACACACACAGACACATACGCACGCATACGCACACATACACACACACACACAAGCACATACCACACATCACACACTACACACACACAGACACAGCGTTGGAGACACTTCGTCTGGAAATGAAATGACTTCACATTCGTTGGAGATGGAGTAAAAGTCGTTTGTCAGCCAAAAATGGCAAATTCACCAAACAAACTTACATATGTATGTAGGTATGTATGAACGTACATCAATATGTATGTATTATTAGTATATAAGAGGTCGTCGGTATCGTTGGGGATATATAAACTACATGTAAAGTAAAGTTCTAGAACATCATGTACATTCTCTATGTACTTATTTATGCACGTCTGTCTTGTACGTATGTATGTACATATGTATGTATGTTCTTCATTTGGTGATGATTTAATAAGTTAACATTCAAGATATCATGTATCTCATTGGAGTCATTTATTTTAATATTGACGTAGACTTACTGAAGACGTTAATTCAAGCACAACTACGTAGCACATCCTTAACGTGTTCCCAATTAGGTTAATGTGGTCCTTAACTACGTTTTGTTCTTAAGTTTTGGCACTTTTAAATTGTTAACAGCGTGTGTAGTAGTCGTAGATAACGGTAACTAACTATTTGTTGGTCCTCCCAGTCGTAGCAATTGCAGAACCTGAAGCACGTTCCGGGCCAAAATAACGTTTATTCAGCTCGAAGTTAACGGACTAAATGAAAATTGAATAACGAACCACGCTCACGAACGAGCTGGCAGTCGTCTCTCATCAGCTGGTACAGTGAAGGCTCGCAAAGTAGCACAATCGAAATTGTAACAAGGACACAGCTTTTTTTTATTGTAACAAACTGTACCATTCAAATTCCGTACAATTTTGCAGCCTTTCGGCTCTGCAACGAATTCTTACCCTTCGAAGCATACTTTAAGGGGAAAACGACAAAATCGACTTAGGATTCCCTTTATCCGGTATTTGCGTTAGTAAGTCTGTTGCCTACCAAAATCGCGGACGACAATATCTTATTGCTTCCATAGGAACAATCTGTAGATAAATGAGCGATTTATAAAAAAATATATAAAATAGGACTGTAAGGGCTAGAAACTTAACTTAATCCCTTTATAAGCTTTGGTGCGGACTTAGAATTTCAAGTGAACCTACTGATGGAAGTAATTAGTTCAAGCAAGTCAGAGATTAAGGCATACGCCTTACAGACGAGTGCACTCGGGTTCGAATCTAGCCGATTACCACTCATATACGGACAAGTTAGGACAAAAATTCTAACAATAATGTCACTGATGACGATGCTTGGCATCATCTGAAATAGCGCTATATGACCAGCCAATCTATGCATATCAATGTTTCTATATTTGCCCTGAATTGTTGACGTCAAGCCTGCTAAATAATTCATTCAAAAAAACTAAATTAATTAGTTTACGCCATTTCGCACCAAGTAAAAACAGATGCAGATTACTCTGAAGGATAGTATTGTATCCATTTACAAAGCTTCTTAAATATTGTTATTAGTTATTGTAGACTGCTTAACTGATTCGCCTCATAAAATATACAGACTAGGAACCAATTAAAATGGGTAAACAGAAATATGAAATGGTAATCGTTTACCATATACTTAAATCAAGTCAGAAATTGCATTTTTACAAAAATACAAAGAAATGTAAAGATTAATATTTTTAAAACAGTCTTATATTCTATGTTTATTGTTTCTATATTAGGTTATGAACCTTCTAGCATAACTTCTATGTATCCTCAAAAATTATATCAATTGGTTAAAAAATTCATTTTATAGAGTTTGAGATTCAGCTGACAATGCATCATTCTATGCATTTTTTGAAAACACAGAAATGACTTTTAAAATGTGCAAACTTACATATACTTAAATAATTTTTTTGTTTTTTTGCATATTTATTTAAATACTAAGATTCAGCACACTAATTTCTAAGACTCCGCTGTAATTTGTTTGATCTAATTGCCTAGAGTCAGGGCATATACAAACCAAATACAGACGAAATTTCTTGTACATCCCATTCGGTGAAAACAGAGTATATGAATACCTATTCTCGGTGTATGAACACAATAGGGCACAAATAGGAACAAATCATATTTACTGAAACAATGATTATAATCGAATTTTTACTTGGCTAACGATGCGAGCTCTAATTTGCGAGTGTCTACTGTGTATGGTTTACTCCACCAGGCTAACGGAAAACGAACGAATTTGAATTGAATCAGCTGTTCTTGCAAATAGTAAAAGAGCTCAGCTGCGACCCAAGCTCGCTGCTGTGAAACTAGGCGCACACTCAAAAATATTCGTAGGCTGGTCACACAGAAATTAACTTTAAAAGTTAAACTGAAGTAATTCTTAAAGCTAAGGTTTTGAATATATGCGTATATCCAAAGCATATTTATCTCACCTCTTTCATGCCTTATGCTCGAGGGTGTCCCCTTGCTGGGTCCTGGTTCCAGGCAATTTTCTCTGCGATTGGCAAACGTGACATTCACGCATTAAGCGTTAATAATGTTAATACTCCACACATTGGCCCAGGCCGAGCAGAGTGATGGCAAAAATGTCATTAATAGATTATTGAATCATATGATTAATTTAATCGCAATTAATCAAAGAAAAAATTTTAAATAAAAAAAGATTTTTGAATTTGCAGCAAATTGGATATTTTACACCATCACGAGCGTTAAATGAGGGTCAAGGTCAAATGTGTAAGATTATCATTTTTACTTCCTGTACCCATAAAATGGGTAAAAAGGGGGTACTAAATCTGTGCAAATGTATGTAACAGGCAGAAGGAGACATCTCCGACTCTATAAAGTGTATATATTCTTGATCAGTATCAAAAGAGATTTCGATTTGGCCATGTCCGTCTGTCCGGATGAATGCGTCAGTCTCAGCAACTATAAGAGCTTCAGACATTGATAATACTTTATGCACTCTTAATCTACTGTTAAAGTTTCAACTCGACCAGATAATAAACACGGAAGTTATTGACGAAAGAACCACCATTTAAAAGTGACGGCAAAAATGTCGTTGTTCATTCATTATATGGGCGTTGGACATCTTGTTACTCCCTGTACCCATAAAATGGGTAAAAAGGGGGTATTGGATTTGTGCAAAAGTATGTAACAGGCAGAAGGAGACATCTCCGACCCTATAAAGTATATATATTCTTGATCAGTATCATAAGAGATTTCGATTTGGCCATGTCCGTCTGTTTGTCGGTCTGTCCGTCCGTCCGTCTGTCCGGATGAACGCGTCGATCTCAGCAACTATAAAAGCTAGAGGTACCAAATTTGGAATGTAGGTTCCTGTATACCATACGCAGATCAAGTTTGTTTCCAATTTGAGATATCTCCCCCCGTTCCCTCGCAATTCGATCAAAACGATTTAGAGCCACACTTTTTAAGATATAGCTATGTTATTTGGCATGTACAATACTTAGGTCACTCTTAATCTACTGTCCAAATTTCAAGTTGATCGGATAATAAACACGAAAGCTATTCAACAAACAAGATTCAGTACTGGAGCGAGGGGGGAAGGAGAAGCACAGCCACGACTTGAAATACCTCGCCTGTGCTGTCGCGTGTGCTGTCGCTTGTGTGTGTATGGCTTTATGTATGCGTGTGTGTATGTGTAAGTGTACGCAGATACGATTGGAAATTTTTGACTTGGGTACAGGGAGTTTCGTAGTCGGGTATACTCGACTAGAGCATTCTTACTAGTTAATTAAATTGTCTTTGCGGACTATAGAATATGTAATAAAAATAAATATCTCAATTGATGCATTACACATTTATCTATGTATATATCTATATAAAAGAGTTCAATCTGACTGACTGATTGATGACATTTGGGCAGCCTTAATGGTACAAGTTAGTAGCCTGAAATTTTTACGTACCTTCTTATTATAAAATTAGGTGGAGCTGCCGAAAAAATAGTTAAATATATATCGGGAAGTCTAAGAAAATTGTATGAAAATATCGTTAAGCGCCAGCTGCTACATAACAACGTGAAAGTGCAAAAGAGATAAGAAATTTCTCTCTTGAATCGCTCTCTCGGCCTTAAAAACTTATAAGTGCGACTGAAATCGCCATATTGCTTATGTCTCTCAGATTCTGCCTAGCTTTGCAATCGATTTACGATAGTTGGATCGCTGCTGCACGACATTTGTTTAGCGGGTAATTCTTTAGTATAGCGCCCATATATAAAGACTACGTCAAAATGTCCGACTTTGGTCTTTAGAAAGAAAATTCAGTCGGCAGAATAAGACTTTATTGTCGAAATAATGAAATGAATGCAAATAAAAGTTAACCGATATGCGTATGTTTGTCTTAGTGTTGGCAAACATCAAACATTCACCAGAGTTGCCAGACCGTTAGATTAATACCGCACAAATTTGAATTTAAAATGTGAAAAGGCAGCGCGCTGCTGCTGGTGTCAAATATTTTTGTTATAGGTTAATTTGAATCATTTAAGATTTTTAATTAGTTATGCACCTTTCTAGTTGATATAATGCGAATGTTACTGGGCTGATTTGCTACGCAATAACATTATTATTATTATGTAGTATTAAATCGGAACAGCTGCATTCGCAATATTGATTGTTGGTCGATTTTCCATAAATGTGGCGGTCGGTCGATATTTGTTAGTACCAACTTTTAATGAGTTTGCCGGCCAATTTGAGACTTCTGATTTTTTTGCGGACAGCGGCGCACATTTCCACAGTGCTTGGGACTTACGCAAACAGAATGCGATAAATGTCGGGTTGCGCTGTTTTAACAATGGAAATAATTGTTTTAAAAGGTTTCACTTGAATTAAGTACATACTTTTTACCACTCTTCCGCTATTTTCAGGATGTTAGTATTATTCTTCTAACTTAATAAAAAATATTTTAAAGGGCTACGTCCAACCGTGGCCACGGGCGAGAAATGTGGGTCAAAGCCAAATGAGTGAGATTATTTGTTAAGTTAGATCGGTTTCAAAGTCATTGTCACAGCCCTACACAACAAATCATTAGGCATAAACTCAACTATTTGGCTTCTACGGTTGACGAAAGTAGTCAAGTCCAAGATAATGGCACTTTTATTTAAATATTTCGCTGTGCAACGCTGGGGTATTTCCAGCTATAAATAATAAATAATTATAAGAATAGAAATTAAATAAAATTTAATTAAATATAGTTAGGAAATGTATAAGCTAGTATAAATGTATAGGGAACAGAGTATTCTTCTTGTTTAATGTGTGAAAATCAGAACAAAATTAGCTTAGAAGAAAAATGGGAAAATAGGTCGCATTTTGTCTTTATTTAATGTTTTATTTTTAAATTATTGCAATTTTCACATGCTCCTCTGAAAATATCTTTAACAGCACCATAAACCGTTTAAACTATTTAAATCAACGTTTTTTCAGCAACCATCGGCAAAAGCACTGTTTTGATTATTTTTCCCATAAGGAATACACGGCCGATTATTACTGATGGTTTCGAAGCAGCTACTGCTTCGATAAGTGTTTCTAAAAAGTGTTGTGAACGACCACTTTTTTCGTAATCGCGTAACTTACCGCGTAAGTACTCGGTATCGACACTGATTTGAGTTTGGCGGCAGTTCAAAATGCAATTTAAAAAGTAAATGAATGGACCGCAGAAGCCAAACAATGGGCAAGGGGATGAGAAGAACATACATTTTGGCTTGTTAAGGTGCGGTCACACGATATTGCATTTTGCCACATACATATATGTAATATCGTTTTCGAAATCAACCGTCAATAATTTTATATGTTAAAATATTTAACTTAGTCCACATTTAGAGGATGATTTAAACGAATAAACGATGATTTAAGTTTCCACATTACATACATCTCACATACTTTCGGTCAGCTGTGAGCTGCCACCGAAGAAGATAAATTTATAATTAGCCAATCTCTCAATCGTGGGTGCTGCGGTAAGCAAAGCATCTGGCCACAGAAAAATGCTTCTTTGACGTATCTATGTACATATATTCAGTAGTTAATGTTAATATGTTCATATGTACATATATGTATTTATGTATTTGTTTAAGGCGCTTGTTGTAATGCCGCTGCCACCACAAATTGTTTCTTGGGATTGCAAATGACCTTCTTCATAGCGCAGATCACATATTTTAGGTTGCTTATTGTTGGTTTAGCATGCTATATACGTTATTGAGACAATTTGATTTATCCTATGGTAATAATTAATATTAAATAAAATTTCTTCAGCATTGCAGCTGCTCCGGTCAACAGCTGATTACTTCGATATCAGTAGTCCGGGTGTGGTGTAAGCAAGTAGGAGCACTGCTATCTAAAAAGAACAAATAATCGGCGGTATAAAAAGGCTATAACATAACTACAATATGGTTTCTCATTTTATTCTTATACGGTTAAAGTAATATACACATATAGAATAATTTAGCTTCGCATTGACTTGTTGAGACGACTGCACGAATAAAATTATGTATCTCAACGAATAAGTATCGATACTAAAAGCTATCGTTACTAGAAATTTATATTTTATCGACAGACCATTTTCTATATTTGCTTAACAGCTGATAACGGGGAAATAAACTTATAAGGTTACTTCGCGTTGTTTCAGAAGCATGATGTGTGAGGTTGGGACGTCAAGTTCATATAATTAATGTAAGAAAAATTATTGAAAATTAATATTTATTAATTCAAATAAATGTATAAATGTATAAATGTATATGTATATGTATATGTATATGTATATGTATATGTATATGTATATGTATATGTATATGTATATGTATATGTATATGTATATGTATATGTATATGTATATGTATATGTATATGTATATGTATATGTATATGTATATGTATATGTATATGTATATGTATATGTATATGTATATGTATATGTATATGTATATGTATATGTATATGTATATGTATATGTATATGTATATGTATATGTATATGTATATGTATATGTATATGTATATGTATATGTATATGTATATGTATATGTATATGTATATGTATATGTATATGTATATGTATATGTATATGTATATGTATATGTATATGTATATGTATATGTATATGTATATGTATATGTATATGTATATGTATATGTATATGTATATGTATATGTATATGTATATGTATATGTATATGTATATGTATATGTATATGTATATGTATATGTATATGTATATGTATATGTATATGTATATGTATATGTATATGTATATGTATATGTATATGTATATGTATATGTATATGTATATGTATATGTATATGTATATGTATATGTATATGTATATGTATATGTATATGTATATGTATATGTATATGTATATGTATATGTATATGTATATGTATATGTATATGTATATGTATATGTATATGTATATGTATATGTATATGTATATGTATATGTATATGTATATGTATATGTATATGTATATGTATATGTATATGTATATGTATATGTATATGTATATGTATATGTATATGTATATGTATATGTATATGTATATGTATATGTATATGTATATGTATATGTATATGTATATGTATATGTATATGTATATGTATATGTATATGTATATGTATATGTATATGTATATGTATATGTATATGTATATGTATATGTATATGTATATGTATATGTATATGTATATGTATATGTATATGTATATGTATATGTATATGTATATGTATATGTATATGTATATGTATATGTATATGTATATGTATATGTATATGTATATGTATATGTATATGTATATGTATATGTCATGAATGTTTATAAGTACATATCTGTAAAGATACAAATGTATGTACATTTGTAGATCGTTCTCACATGTACTTACGTACATGATTCATAATCATCTCTTATTGGACCTATTCCAAAAACATGCTCAGAAGAGATTTATCTAAAGGAAGAATTTGCAAAAGATCAGTTTTGGGGAATTTCAAGCCGGAGTAGGAAATGCGTTAAACAATTAAATGTGACCGGAAGGATAAGCTTGTCCATGTTGGCCTTTAACTGTATGTATTTCTCGAATACATTTTTACACTCGTACGTATTATATATATGGGTATTTAGAATACTTATAGAACGTCGGGTAACAATCCATTGCAGAATGACCTGGCTTTATGAGAGCATTTCCCCTTTCGTTTTAAAACTCTGCTAAATACGAACGGGGAGTCGAGTATGGCCCCATAATGCGCCGGTGAGTTTTTGATTGTGTTAGTGGTTTGAGGAATTACGGTTCGCTGCTTCATTTCCTATAAAGTATAAGTGCTCGTACACAAACATACCTACATACATGAGTATAAACAAATGTTTTGTGTATATGTATGTATGTATGTATGTATGTGTGCACAGTATGGAAGTATTCGTCGTATATGAGCATTTTAAGGCCTGGTTTTCTAAATACTTGAAACATACATATGCTTTTCGTGATCGTATCGCTTACATACATACAGGGGAAGCCACGTCCATGTGTGTGTATATAGCTGTGTCTGAATAATGCTCCAAATGTACGAATACATACTCGTTAATATTAAAATATAGCTGTGTCTGAATAATGCTCCAAATGTACGAATACATACTCGTTAATATTAAAATATGAAACGCAAACGATAATACTTACACTCAAAGTGTGACAGATAATTCTAATAAAATGATGAAGACAGTGCAACAAGGACAACTTCAATGGGGAACTTTTTATTCTTTAACTTCTTATTATGTAAACATATCGGCAGAATTCTTACATATTTATTATCGTCATCAAACCAGTTAAGAGATCTAGTTAGCTTGGTCTATTTTTTTTAAATCTGGCTAAAAGATATACTTAGTAGTTCTGCTTGTACCAAAATTGGCCAGCTTGTACCAATCATGATCTTTGGCCAGGGCAATGAATTCCTCTTTATCGTGACCTGAACTGCATTTTTTGATCATAACTGGGAATCTATTAGAGGTATTTACGAGTTTACTCTAAAGTTGTAAAATATCAGAAATTCTATACTCGCGACGGCCTTTTCAAAAGTTCTTCTAACTTTTGTAGCTCGGTGTCATTTGACTTATTGAACAATTATTGTACAACGAAAAGCCATCGGATGGATTTAATTTGTATTTTTTGTGCTTCTCGGTCTTGCAAGCATTACATAAGCCACCCAAGATCTTGCTACCAATGACACGCAGAAAGAGCAGGAGGAACAGGAAGG
This sequence comes from Hirtodrosophila histrioides, assembly GCA_037075165.1. Taxonomy (NCBI): domain Eukaryota; kingdom Metazoa; phylum Arthropoda; class Insecta; order Diptera; family Drosophilidae; genus Hirtodrosophila; species Hirtodrosophila histrioides. The sequence goes on along the minus strand of JBAMCL010000474.1, from coordinate 865,093 downwards.
TGACCACTCAATGGAAGTCGACCTATCTGACGGAGATGAGCCACAAACTAATGCAGATGAGTGTGAGTAGAACTTCTTGTGACGATGGAAGGACGACCGACGCAGCTTTACTTGTTCGGGAGAATGTCGCCAAGCTACAACATTTTCTACGTGACCACGGTAAGTTTGGAAACGAGCCGACATCCTCTTAGGATGGGTGTATACACGCATATAATATCTCATTGCAGCACCGACGATATCACTGATTGTGCACTGTGTTAAAGGGACAAGCTCACGGTTCTAGCATCCTGCGATATGGCGCACGCCAGGCCCGCACTGCCTAAGAATTGTGGAGGCTTGAAGTGGAAAGGACACGTGAATCTACATACATACGTAGGTCCTGCCTCGTCGAACGTGTTCGCCTCAAGTTTAACGATGTGGGATACTCTGATTGGAGGGTCGTCAAAAGATTTGCCTTCTTGGACCACAGGTGCATCAGCATCAAACACAAAATGAAAGAGATTTAGAAAAACGATCACTCTAGACTTTCATCATTGGGTAAAGTTCATTTAAAGGAAGATATAAAGCCCTCCCTCTATTTTAGGAACTACTTGACGTCAACCCAAGGTCATGCACACCTCGAAAGTCAAAAGGAAAAGATGGCCTCTCTGGGGAAACCAGAAACTATCTTACAACAAAGGATTGACCTCAGGCTCTTCAAGTTCACCAAACAAACGAATGAAGCAAGGATTTTGGGAGAATGCAAAACCAAAAGATCCTCGTGATGAATCTGCTGCCCCAGAATAAAGAATGTCACATCGACAACAGACTGCGGAAACTGCTATCAAGGCCATGCAGAGTCAGCTCAAAACACTACAAGGGGGTCACTTTCTAGGAAACAATGAGATCCCTGACGTCATTTAACTCCGAGATCTAGCAGAGAATCAGGATAGCAGCGCTTGTCAACGGAACTCATCGCCAGGCGATATTGCAGATGACTAAAACTGTGAATGCCCTTGACTACCCGATGTCTATAATTCGGTATGTGGACAGGTTATATCGACCTCACGGATTGTCTTCCTTTCCAAAGTTGGAAAGTGCAGCTATAGACCGATAAGCCACTTCCTTTCCTATCTTCTTTAGAATCTTACTTGAGTTGTATGAAAATTTCTTTGTTTATGAAGATATTTTGACCAAACTCTATTATGGCTTTATAAGAGAATATTAAGCTTATGGCTGGCTTCGACAGGCCAAAGAGATAATGGGTAAACAGGAGCATCCCCATTCGGGTTTGCCGAAGATTAAGTTCTCTTGAAGATACTTTCCGTCGTGTTCACGTTGAACTGAATTTTGGAAGGGTACGATGCTTCAGTGCATTTATACAGCTATACATATGGTGTACATAGTACATACATACATACATGTATACATAGGAATGTAAGTATGTACTATAATAATAATTTGGATTTTCTTTTTGTACAATATGAGTTTCCTTTTGTGTCTTATTTAATTATTGTTTTCTCGGTTGCAAACCTAAGCAACAACAAGTAACAGTGTGTTCGTCGATTGAGCTCGGCTACAAAATACCCTATACTTTAGTCTTATGCTTGTTTACAAAAAAATAATGGTAATGTTCAGAATTCATTTCTTATTGACGCGATAAGCCCATGTATACGAAGTCTAATAAATATCGCAGGTGCGGACTTGGTCTTCGTAATCACAAGAGATTTGAATACAAGAACTGATTGGTCCAATAAGAGCTTTGCATGTGCATTTTCATTATATTCCGAGAATTTTACAGTACAACAAATCCGAGTATATAATTGAGTATAAGGCCAGCGAAATAAGTCACCTTATCAAACCTATTACGGCTTGTATTTACTCTGCTGTTCATATTTCCAACTTGGTTCTTTTTCATAGTTTCTTTTAACTAATTCGCTTACCTAAAACATTAACACAAAGCAGAAAACGCAATTAGGTCCCGTTACTTCTATTGAAATTGTCCGTTGCCTCTCCTTGTACAACGAAATTATTGAACTGATCGAGTTAGTTTCTGACATCATTTGAGTGCAATTGAGTATACTTATTAAACAGCTTTCCATGAAGCGACTGTTCCTCAGTGATATAAGTTTATATTACACGGTATTATCAATAAATACGAATCTTTTAAAGGGACATTACATCTATGTTTGGTTTTCTAGCGGAATAAAACCCAGTTTTAGGGTAGGTGAAGTTTGTTGTCTTGGGTGACATGTGTTCGCGTATGACATGTTCCTATTGGGTACAGGGTATATAAAAAACAAGAAAATGCAATCGCGGCCCTAGCACAAAAACAAAACAAAATAATGACGACGATAACAACAACAACAACAACAACAATTTACAGTGGCACATAATAGCAACTACAACGGCAGCAAAAGCAACAGAAAAAATGAAAAAAGCAACAGTCAAACCAAAAGAAACGGCAGAAAAGCAGTCTCGGTTGGCTTGCAGACCGTGAAAAGCCACGAGCCACGATTGAAATACCGAATTTCATACCGAAAACATATGAATACTGATTGTTCAAATAAAGAGCAAGCGCTGGGGATGGCTCTACAGCGAACACGTACAGATTCAGATACGCATATGTATCTATATCTATATCTATGTACATACATACATATTTACGTACGTATGTATACGCGAACAGAGGTGCTTGGATCTCGCAGACCTGTGACACACATACATACATGTGTAGCTATGTATGTGCCTTATGTGGCCATGTGCACACATACATACTTACATACATGCATATAAGTAATTTTACATATGTAGTACATACGTGTGTATTAACATTTTGTACACTAACAACAAATAACAGCTATTTTCAGCACATACATACACACATGCACAGCACTCTTCGGAGACAGAATTGTTCGGTTTTTCAATCGATCGATTCCAGGACCAGCCTCAGGTATTACCCTGGCGATGCACAGTTTTCCATTTGTAATCAGTCCATGGGCGGACTTGCAAAGTCGGGGAGGTACTCTTTAAATTGTGTGTAGAGCTTCGAAACAATTTGAATACCCTTCTAATAGAAAAGATATGACCTTGCCACCATTCCTGCCGGAGGGGTTCGGATTCTCCTTAAACTTTTTGTTTGCATCTCGAAAAACTAGACTGATGTTAATCGCACAGAACATATACAACAATCATATACATACATATGTATATGAGTACATCTATATGGAGATGTTCTCGATGTGACTACTTCCTAGGCAGATCTCTACTACGAGCCACTCCTTGCCTTATTATCTCTTTTTAGCCAGACAACCTAAAATTGCTAAATTGAATCTTAATGAAATCCATTTAATGAAAGCATTTTTAGTATATTTTTCTTATGTTAACTTAATACGCTTTTTTATAAATTATAAGGAATTTAGACACTCGGTCATTTAATAATTATCTGTTTTGTCAAATATTTCACATATACCAATCTTCTGGCTGGGGAAACGGATTTTTCAAGATCGGTGTACATATAGTTAATCTTAGTTATTGTGCAAAGCTTTGAAAATTTCTGAATCTGAAGTACACTTTTTCTTTTCTTTTTTTATATAGGATGCAGTTCCTTCCTACAAAAGACAGTGAGCTACAATTTATAAAATATGACCAAAACAAAATCAGCCCAGAAAGTAGCAGTATATATAGGCAAAGAAAACAGCCCTTAGTTATTATCAAAAAACTTCGACAATGAACGGTAAAAAGAAGAAAAGACGGATGGGCAGACTTATATATACACACTATTACACTAATACACTATTTAAGGAAACACAATACAGGGTATAAATGGTTTATAAAGCTCGTAGTTTAATATAAACTGTTTGAAATTTCATGTATCTCCAAAGATAGGTGCAAACGGAGCTCTAGAAGGTATTAAGCAGCTTGGTGGAGAATGGGCAAACTCTTGGTATTAAGATCATGTTATTAACACTTTCTATTTATCTCCTTAGTCTTCTTAGCCCCATTTCAAGCTAACATTAAAAATACTAGGACAGGGTGGGCAATTGGCTTCAACGACAACTGATAGTAAATAATTTTATCCCTTATCCGTAAAGTCTTATAATTGTATTCCTTGACTACCTTGAGCACTCATTCCTCCTAAATATCAAAACAGTGTTTTATTTAGTACTTATTAGTAACCCAGATTTGGATATGCTCTTCGAGAAACTTTACTATACATTGTGCCTCTAGCTTATTTAGTCTCAGAGATCAAGTAATCTGGCTATATCGAAAGTATATACATTTCTGTACAAATTTTGATCTAACTTGCAGACTTACATTCAACAAGCCCAATAAACACCCTGTACCTAGGTGTGAAATTCCAAAACACAGCTTCGTCATTTTGCACATACAACCATAAGGTTGAAGCAGTTCAGCGGCAGTGCCAGCCAGCAGAGCATTTCAGATGGCGGTTGATACGAAAGTTCCCTTAAGTAACTTCTGGGCTTACTTTCCGATCGATCAAGACTGACCCAAGAATTATGCTTGCCAAAAATGGGAAATCGAAGCGGACAGACAGATATACAAATACACAAACAAACATACATACAGGACCAGATCGACTCCGCTTTTGATACTGTACCCCGTTATGAATAGACTAGCAAGACTCGTTATTTTGGCACTCAGTATTTAATGAAGCGATTTTAAATTTTATATTGAAAGCTTAAAATAATACGAATATATAGATGGTTATTTATTAAAACAATTAATTTAATTGTATTTCGATATTTTAAGAATTTCTGAGGATAGAACTGTGCACAAGAAGAGTGTACTTGACGATAATACTTGAAATGTTTATAATAATTTAAATAATTATATATATATATATATATATATATATATATGTATATATATATATTTGTAACTATAAGTACTTCAAATCAAATAGTTTCGGTATTAATGCGTATGACAATATTCTATCGGCTAATATACAAAAGTGAATGTTGGAAAATGTGGCGCTTATTTGAGACTGGATATGGCGCTTTGACGATTGAAACATTTTGTTTGTAGAAATCTGGGATGGTGGGGTCGCCTCAATGAAGAAACTTCATCAGGGAACTCCATCGTCTAAGTCCAGTATACGAGTAAGTATTTACAAATATTTTTTCAAGTGTATTGCCGAGCAGAGCATTGAACTCAGCTTCGAAGTCGCGTTGTTACCCACAACAAAAAGGAAACAGGGAAGGCAGGAAGGAAGAAAGGCAAAATAATAAAAGGGAAGGCATGGGGTGGTTTTTCTGATCGCCAACGCCGCCGCGGCGTCACGGTTCCATCTATCGGACAGGTGTTCTGTAGTAGTAAGTTCCAGTATATAAAGCGCGGGCTATGGTAGCGCTAAGAAGTTTTCACTTGGAAAGGCGAGATCACGGAAAACACACTCAAACGTAGGTATGTGTGTGTGTGTGTGTGCTATGCGTAACAATGTGTGTATGCATATGCATATGTATACACTAACATTAAAAACATACCCCCCGTCTTAACCAGCTGTCTTCGCCAGCAGTTTTCTCAGCGATTGACCCGCTTTCTTTTAGATTGACTTTAAAGTAACTTAAAACAGATTAGTACCAAAAGTAGGAATAATATGTTTTGGGCCATTTACCCAATTGTTGCACATTTGACGGATTGACCTGTTGGTCAACATAAGATCGTACATACATACATAAGATCGTACTCACAAATCGAATTAGCAACGTCATCTGTCAATCACATTAAATGGACATAGTCTCGCAGTTATTCGCTTTTGCTTAAATATAATGTTGAGATCTGTCCCTACAGCTCCCAATAAACCACATTGAATATTGTATTTACTTAAGTTTATTTGCAATTAACTGTACCAGTAAATTGGTTTCCATCCAACAACATTAGAGAACGTTATTTTTAGCAGCTATACGTTTCAGTAGTCTGACTTTAGTGCAACTTGTACAATTTGTTTGAGAACTCAAGTTTAGTGAGCTTGGTTTGTGCAAAGAAAACTTTCAAGTCAAATAGTTTATATTGGACAGATCTCTGCTATGGCCATATGATGTAGTGATCTGTTCGAGCATCTAAGGTGCTTCGTTTCACACTATGCAAAGTAGATTATCGAATAACCTCGGTGTTTGCTATACGAATTCTTACCGCGGATCAACAATACCCTCAATCACCTGTGTTCCATAAATCAAAGCTGTGTATTGAAAATTGATCTGCGTATGGTATAATTTTGGTTCGATAGATTTCACTGAAAAGCTTGTAGAATAAATGAACGAAGTTGATTTCGTTCTGACGAGCAGAGTAACTGAATTGTTTGGGTATGTATATGTAAGTACCCAGTTTTTCTTATCGATATCTGAAGCATAAGCATGTGACTGTCCAAGTGTGTATTCAAAAGATTTGTAAGAGTATAAATAAGGCGACTCCTGCCCCCAACTTGTGGCTATTCGTTAGACAACGTGAGCGTATTGTAGTGCCAGCCAGATTAGTAGACGGTTGAGTGATCAGCCGCCTCCTCCTCCCGTCTCATCAGCTGTGGCTTGCCGGTAATCGCCGCGCCGTTTGTTTGGCACGCGCCGTCTTGGAAGCCTTCCCAGCACCTGAGCCAGTATGCGTGCAAAGTGGTAGCCACACCAGATCTACGACTATACACACTTGCACATAACATATTAACATGTTCGTACGTATATACTTATGCTTATTATTACATACATACATGTATGTGTATGTACATACCCTAGAATGTGTGCACTTACATTAATCTGCTGATGTACATATTATGCACATATGGCATGCACGCAAACAAATTTCTTCAGGTAGATAATTCGTCCATATGAATGAATCTGTTTAGGTACCACTCACATAGAATTATGCTCTTCGTAGTAAAGTAGTTAATCATAGATAATTCAGCAAATATTATGTGTATTGGGTTTATCTTTGAAGCTTCGACTTCGACATTTTTGTGATCTTTCTTACTAGCTGGCATTGTCCCAATATAGCAGGACAAAGTACTTATATGTTCATATGTAATGAAGCGCAAGGATTTTAAAACGAACTTGAAGCCAGTCGCAAGAAATACGAAAAGTTATACAACATTTTTACACCTATTTTCCACCCGTGGGGAAGAATTCTTCAAAATCGAGGGATACCACGTTTATTTGTTGATTAACTCACTTGATAACTAAAAGTGTTAATGTTCTGACCCTTACAGTTTATAAACTGGGTGCATAAACCAACATGTGTACTAAGTTTAGCTATTCTAGTCCCAAAGTTGTGGAAACACATTAGGATTACACGAACAGCCAGACAGACAGGCGGACATTGCACAAACCCAATGTACGCCTTTTCCCATTTAGGAACAGAGTATGAAAACATGCACTTATAGATACTATTAAGCTATGCGTGTAGTATTCAGTTTTCTTATTTATCAAACAGGTTGATACCTGGTTTTCTCAACCTGTAGAACGCTGCTCAAAGGAGGGTTGGTATGCGATACATATGTATATGTATATGTATATGTATATGTATATGTATATGTATATGTATATGTATATGTATATGTATATGTATATGTATATGTATATGTATATGTATATGTATATGTATATGTATATGTATATGTATATGTATATGTATATGTATATGTATATGTATATGTATATGTATATGTATATGTATATGTATATGTATATGTATATGTATATGTATATGTATATGTATATGTATATGTATATGTATATGTATATGTATATGTATATGTATATGTATATGTATATGTATATGTATATGTATATGTATATGTATATGTATATGTATATGTATATGTATATGTATATGTATATGTATATGTATATGTATATGTATATGTATATGTATATGTATATGTATATGTATATGTATATGTATATGTATATGTATATGTATATGTATATGTATATGTATATGTATATGTATATGTATATGTATATGTATATGTATATGTATATGTATATGTATATGTATATGTATATGTATATGTATATGTATATGTATATGTATATGTATATGTATATGTATATGTATATGTATATGTATATGTATATGTATATGTATATGTATATGTATATGTATATGTATATGTATATGTATATGTATATGTATATGTATATGTATATGTATATGTATATGTATATGTATATGTATATGTATATGTATATGTATATGTATATGTATATGTATATGTATATGTATATGTATATGTATATGTATATGTATATGTATATGTATATGTATATGTATATGTATATGTATATGTATATGTATATGTATATGTATATGTATATGTATATGTATATGTATATGTATATGTATATGTATATGTATATGTATATGTATATGTATATGTATATGTATATGTATATGTATATGTATATGTATATGTATATGTATATGTATATGTATATGTATATGTATATGTATATGTATATGTATATGTATATGTATATGTATATGTATATGTATATGTATATGTATATGTATATGTATATGTATATGTATATGTATGTGTATATGTATATGTATATGTATATGTATATGTACTGCAAAACATAGACTCTTCCTCTAGCTCTTACCGTTTGGGCTGTACATTGATCAGCAGTCAGCGAGTACTGATTATATAGATGTACGTACATACATACATACATATGTACACATTCTCTGTATACATATGTATGTATGTATGTGTGCATGGATGTATTAGCGTAGCCACGCGCGTTCCTCCACATACGAACGCATACGTTCCATGTAGACACATGCATGCACACACATGCGCAGGTATGTGTATGTATGTATGCACGCACATACGTAGTTATGAAAAATCGCGCCTCTCCGTTGATCGTTTAAGGTAGACTCGCTCGTAGAGCTGGTACAGGCGCAGGTTGCGCTAACGCTCCCGATTAGTCGCCAGCCTGTTTGAGTGGAAAGCGGGCCGACCAACCGTAACCGGCCACCAGTAGCTGTTGTGTTGTTGTGCTCAGACCAGGTTTTGAGCGCGGCTCAGAGTGTCAGTATGTGTGTGTGTGTGTGTGTGTGTGCATGCATCAGTATGTGTGTGGCTGAGTGAGAGCGGCTTGGAGGCGCTTCCGCCGACCATTCGCATTCAACAGCGAACAGTTTCGCCTGAGAACTCTTTGAGTACGGTCCGATCCAACGATCCACCTGGCAGGGACCTGCAACGCGGTCGACAACCAAGAGCAAGTGGAGCGCGCCATTCTAGAGATCTCTACAGCTATTTGCATACATGTGTAGAATTACATGTGCGGATGTGAAATTGAGTGTGTGTGTGGAACACATGTACATCACTTATGTTCAGGCTGTATAGCTGCATTAATGGCCGAAATCGAAGTTTTAGTGATACTATATAATTCCTGTTTATATATGTACTGTTGAGCAATCTGTGAATTACTTATTGAACAAAATGTTGGATCAACAAACCTACAGGAATAAGCCACAATTTTAGTGAGTGTTTGTGAAGATGTTTGTTCTCAGTGGATACTTATAAGTTGCGTCATGCTGTCGAAAGCTTAAGTTCTTCGATATCTGAGAATCATTTAGGTGAGTTCTTCAATATTCACTATAAAGGCATGATATATATACTCGTCTAAACATACAGGCAAGTACTCATACTGGCCAATTGAAGCCATAACTCACGCTACAGGTATAGTTTTCAAGCAAACAAAGGCAACATGGTTACTATCATTCAAAAATTAGTCAATGACTAATTTACTGAACAGTATAATCTGATTATCAGAGACTATGTAGTTGTTCCATCTACTGTACGAGTATATAGTTTTGTAACATCATTCAGATAATAATAATAGTTTAGATCGATAGAAATTGAATAGATAGCACAATATACACATATATGTACTACAAATACATATGAATATATACTACAAGCATGCTGTAGTTGTAGTGTATATATCCATATGTATATATACATATATTCTGTATATCTGTCTGTCTTTCTAGTTTTTCCGCTGGCAATACCAGCCGGATCGGGTCCCTATATCATTTTATTCCCTTAGGAATTTAGTTATTGTATAAAATTTTTTTTTGTTATTGAGATATCGCGATTAGACTCACACATTCGGAGTTTAATGCTGCTTATATGTTAACACAACTTGATTAAAATCAGACAAATACAATATATCATATAGTTGCCATAGAAACAATTGAACGAAAATTAAGTTTTTGAATGAAGAACATTTCTGCAAGGGTGTATATCTTCGGCATCCCGAAGATAGCTGTCCTTCCATTTCTTAAGTTAATTCAAATCCATCCCACCTCTGCTGCTGAAGTGACAAGGCAAGAGGTACTTATTTCTCTTGAAGATCAAGACCAAATCGTTTCAGGGTGCTCTTCATGGCGTTATAAAGACACATGTAAGCTTGTCGTAGTACCTTTATATGTTTGTATTTAGACAACAACGGCCTGTGTGCAAATTTACCCACGCTACTGACCTTGAGCTTATTTTCCCGTTTTCGTAGAGTTTATTTGTAAAAACTCGTCTTACGCTGGGCCGACGCGACGTAGCCATTATTCAGCGCGAGTGTGTGAAAATTCGCTTTTATTTTCCCACTTTTATTTTTCAAATTGAATGTATTACTCGACCAAAATGTGAACTAAAGAGAATACTTAGAAGATATTCTGCGTCTCGATCCAGCGGGCCTTGGCCCCGACCATTCGTGTGGGTGTGACCGTCCGTGACTTCAGTATTCCGTACTCAGTGCTGAGCCATGGTTTTGCTTATCCATTATATGACATCATGACTTTGAGTCCCTGAAATAATATTGTATTTGGCTTGGACTGTCTGACTGACTGAGTTGCACAATCGGTTTGGCTTGGAGCATTCCTAACATATTCTAGAGACATTTCCCAGGGAAAAGCTCCTATTTCGTCGGATCAGTGAATGGGATTATTAATTTTCCTCAGTTGTTTATAATTAACCACTTTGAAAAAGCTTTTGTTTTTCCGCAATTTAGTTTCCTTAAGAGCTCTAAATAGTATTTAATCTGCTCTTACTTTTGCCCAGAATTTAGAGTGAGCCAATTCTTCTTATGGAGTTGCCTATGTGTGTTTGATCAGGATGTGGGAAGAAGCCTAGGGACCTGGTCAAGTAGCTGGTTGACCTCTATAGGAAGTGCAGTCGTATTTATTTTCCCGCCACAGCAATTCCCACAGCCGTACAGCCGGCGTGCCAGAGAGGGGTGCCAGGGTCAAACTAAGTGCTGGTGGTGGTTGTGCTTAACGCTGTTAAGGGACAGGTCTACCTAGAAGTATGGGTACATATAACACTTTTTAAGCACATGCTACTTTAGTTTTTTGATTCCAGTGTTAGTTAGGAACTAGTAGTTAGCTTTGTAGAAGTTGTCCGAAGTTGCACATCATCACCTGTTCATTGAGTGGGGGATCAACATTCATAAATAATGATTCCCGCCAGTCTGACACATCTTCATCTTGGATAGATATGCCAAGGGTTGGAAAATCTTGCGTGCTGCGGAAAAGCCAATAAAATAAAACAACAACAAGTGAACAGATGTCCTCAAAGCCGACTACCACGCTCAGACATATACATACGAGCAGACAGACAGACTCGACTAGGCCAAACGAACGCAACATATGCACCCTGCATTAACATCCTAGCAACAACTCAACCCCGTCCTCGAACCTCGCACCCCGAACTTCAAACACAAAAGTGCACATGCACATGCACTTGACTCTTCGATTGACCCAAAGAGAGGGCGACTCCTAAAAAGGTCAATTAACAACAGGTGAATGAGTACGCGCGCGCCTCGTCTCTATGTGTATGTGTATGTGTATGTGTATGTGTATGTGTGTGTGAATATGTGTATGCGTATGTATGGGTATGAGCATAGCTCGTGCGCGCTGCAGGACGAAAGGACGGAAACGGCAGCGAGCGGCTGCAATGAAATGAGCGGGAAAATGCCAATACATTCGTAGCAGCACTTTGCCCAGGTAGATTAATTGCGCTACTCCACTACGAATAGATGAAGTGTGTCCGGTTGTCCTTATGGAACATCTAAGAACACTGCTTAACTATGACTTGGGTATTAGGCTAAGAGGGGACTAAATATTATAAATATATATATACATATATCTAGCTGTCTTGCCAAATGTTGTTTTGCCGTTAACAAATCAAGTGAGTCTTACTTTTTTTCCAAATAAAATTGAATCTTAAAGTTGTAGTTGAGACATAAGAGCTAAACCAACTTGGAATGTAGGTTCGTGTATAGCGGGCGCAGGTCAAGTTTATTTTGGATCCGAGATATTTTCCCCATTCCCCCGTTATTCGATAAAAACCGTTTACATTCACAATTTTCAGGGGCGCATCCGCGACTTCAAATGGCTTGCTCTGGTTGTCGCTTGTGTGGGTGCGTATTTGTGTATGTTTGTCTAAGAGTACGAAGATATGTTAGGAAGTTGTAGACCTTGGCATTGGGAGTTTCGTAGTCGTGTATACTCGACTAGAGCATTATTATTTGTTACCCATGCTAACCAAATATTGTAGTATATACCTGATCAGCATCAATAGCCGATCAATAGTCGATCAAACCATGTCCGTCTGACTGTCTGTCCGTCTGTTCGGATCGGATCACAATAACTCATAGTACCGATCGATGAATTATTCTTAATATGTTGGTTGTTAAATTTGATCAAAGTTTCCATAGGAACAATCGGTTGAAAATTGAGTTATTTTTATGAAGCTCCTTTCTGCTTTCTGTACTTTGTATGTATCTTCGGCATCCGGACCTAGCTGGTATTTTTTTGTTATATTTCCTTTTGTAGCAAGTGCAAATCTTTTTGTGGTTTGAGCTCACCTCTCAACATTCAGTGCTCCCTTGGCTATCCCCATCATCACCATCATTCCCGTCATCATCATCGATTTTCTGGTTAAACGTTTCGTTAGCTTTAAGCTACTGCTTCTGCTTCTTTCTGCCTCTGCATCCTCGGTCAGCGATATCTCTGCGAGCTGCAGTTAAAACGTGCGCAGAGTCGCCACTACTGGTTACCGCTATATACCCTGTACTTTCTGAAATGGCCAAAGTAGGTCTGCTGTGCAAGCACATTACATTCTTGATAAACATCAACAACTGAGTCGGTGAAGCCATGTCCGCTCTTCTGTTTCTATGCAAACGAAAAAAGAATCAAGATGTAAGAAGGTTCATAGTAAGTTCAAAAATTAAGGCAAACTAATATAAAATAACAAGTCCCACAGTACTGTCAGTTCTAGTAAATATTTTTTATATATGATTTATTATATATGACTTTCACTAAATTGCGAAATATTTTCCAATATTTTACATCAAATTACGAAGGAAGTTTCTGTCACAAAGTTAACCAAGAATGTTTCCTTAATCATCAAAACGGGTATCTGTAATTTACATTCATACAAATGTATATGTAAATAAAGGTATCACCCAGTCGAGCAGGCTCGACAAATTCGTTCTTACTTGTTTTCATTGTTGCCGCTGTGTTTCTGGCGAGTGCATTACTTGGTCTGTATTTAGCTGTTGGGTCTGTTGGCCTTTGCCTTGCTCAAGTAGTTTCCATCAGGTGCTTGCAGTTACGTGCTCGCGGTTCGAGCGAGGTAGCAGAACGGTGGCACCCAGTCACAGAGCCGAGCTCGAGCTCGAGCCCGAGCCCGAGCCCGAACCCGATCACGGTCCTGGAAGCTGGGAGCTGGGAGCTGGGAGGTGGGCTTCGATCAGCACGCGCCAGGGCTGTAGAGAGTGCGCTGCAAGTAGCACACTTCTGCACTAGTTATCTATAATTATGAATAGGCTGGCAGCACGAACAGATGGCAAGTAGATGGGGAGAGGTTTCCTTGAAGCAGAGCGTTTAGCAGATGGTGGGATTACCTGTTGGGCTGAAGGCCTGTGGGTCAACAGAGTTATTGATGTGGCCACTCGCTCGCTCTTTCAGGTATTGATGATATGCTTATAATGGAAATGCAAACGTCGCCACATCTTAGCCATGGGCTAGCGACACTCTCGCCGGTCCTAGTGCACCAGCACCAGCACCAGCACCATATTATCCATCAATCGCAAACCCAGCCCCTGTCCCTGCACAGCAGTCAGCCGACCCAGCATCAGCATCTACAGCATCAACTCCCACAGCAGATGGGCGCCTCATCAACCTTGCACTCACTCCAGAGCTCGTCGACAGGTGAACACCACTCCGTTAGCATCAGCACTCATCAGCATCATCATCAAAATGCGTCTAGCCTGGCCTATACCTCAACACAAATGGATGACAAGTCTAAAGGTAAGTTGCTTACTTATAAGAAAACACAACGTATTGTAATCTGTTACAGACAGTTTTAGATATTCTTAAAATGGTACTTACATCTAACACAAAACAGTTATTTCTGTCCAAGTTAAACAAAAGTCTTTTGTCCAATCAAATAATTTCAAAATTTGTTTGACGCTGACCTGATGAAAATTACCATTTCTCACACTTTCATCCCTCACCCATAATTTGAATTGATTTGAAATCGATGAAACATGAAAACCTTTGATTGCATTTAAAGTTGTAATCTCATAAAAAAATAGAATTTACTCTAGATTTGCCAAAACTGGTAAGTCACAATTTAAATAGGCTTAGGGCTTAGGGCTTTTGAAATAAGTTTGCAGCTGATCTATCGAATATTAAACTTTCGCTTTATACGACCAGTCTACTAAGGGACCAACAGTGGTTAAACAGCTGTACAATAATATTTTGAAAAGAGCTTTAGAAATGTTTCAGCTTACCTCATTCAACCTTGTACCACCAGTTTTGGGTTTCAAGGGTATGGCTTGATGCTTTACTGCTTCCTTATGACAGTCTTTCATCCTTGTAGGGCAAATTGCTTAAAGAATTCTGTTTTCCTGAGCATTCTTGTTCTTAAAATGTTCGCTTCCAATTTTTGTAATTTGCTCTATACTTTCTAGGCAACTAGGCATTACTGATTTTTTCAATATATTTTTTTAAAAGTCTTTAATTAATTTGGACAATAAAGCACTAATCACAACAAAAATTTTCTGTTATTTCAGAAATTTATATTGATGAATACTGTTACATGAAACTTTTTTGTTTAATATCCAATCGGATGTATAATGAATATACTCTTATAATTTCTGTTCTCGGACAGACATACGGACAGACGGATAGGGCTGTATCAACTATTGATACTGATCAGGAATATATATACTTAACAGGGTCGGATATGTCTCGTTCTGCCACTTAAATACATGAGCACAATGAATACGCTCTTTTTATCCGTTTGATGGGTACAAAGAGTAAAAAATCATTCGCTGTCATTTTGAAAATCCAACCACGTGGGCGGAAAGTCCTAGTCCTACTGTTGTGTGGGCGATAGCCAACATTTTGAAAGCCTTACGCAAATGGTCTAAACGCATGTGGGTAAAATATTGGGAAATCGATGTTTGTATATTTCTTACGATTGGTGCAAGTAGGAATATTTATAGTTCATTTTAATCAAAATATTTCGCCAGACAAGCTGGGGTAATACTAGCTAGTGGTGTAAGTATTTTCGGCATATTTAATAATCATTAATCATTTGATTGCACTGGTTTCAAGCAATACAAAAATAAAGTAAACCCTTTAGGACGCAGCCCCTTATAAGTAATATGTAGGTTTTTTCGTGGAAGCATATCCTTCTACGTTTAGTATTCCAAGGCAACATTTAATATTCCTGACCACACCCATGCACAAAAATACAAAATGTTTGCCCTCAAAGACTCTGAGATCGACATGTGCATGGTAGGATATATGTTCGTATGCCGTCAATGCCAATCAATAATTTGTAGTTGGGGGTGTTCAGTGGCGTAAATAGGGGGGGGTTAAGGGGATCAATCCAATAATGCCATGAAACTTGCTTACGCCTTTCGCTGCCTTTGAATCATGAATTTCAAAAAGCTATTTTAGACGTAATTTAAACCATGGATGTCTCGATTATAGCAAATGAGGATGTGTTTTCTAAAATCCATGAAAATTAAAATAAGTGGCTGACATTGAAACCAAATAAAATTATCAATTTCTGGACGTCTATGTTATGGATCTTAAATCACGAAATTATTTTGCAACGATTTTCGGCCCTCTTCAAAAACGGTTCACTCAATATTAATTAATAAAAAAATAAATAATTTTATTAAAAAAAATGCTAGTGTATCCTTCGCTTTAACAATAACCACACCTGTTGACCTGATGACCTGTTCGATTTTATTTTCTCAATAGCTTTTTAGATTGTGAGAAATATACACCAAATAGCGTAACTCAATTTTTCTGCCCGTTGGGGTAAATATTCCTAGGCCTTGAACCTTGAATATCGGTCAGCATTCTGTTGAATTAGTTTTGATGCAGTCTTGAAAAGTTTAAAAATTTGATAACGACCACGTTTAATTTTTACTCCCTGTACCCATAAAATGGGTAAAAAGGGGGTATTGGGTTTGTGCAAAAGTATGTAACAGGCAGAAGGAGACATCTCCGACCCGATAAAGTATATATATTCTTGATCAGTATCAAAAGAGATTTCGATTTGGCCATGTCCGTCTGTCTGTCCGTCTGGTTCTATGCAAACTAGTCTCTCAGTTCCGACCGGATCCGACTACTATAAGATAAAGCTGCTATAGGAAGATCGATCGAAGTCTATGTTTTTTTTTGAAGAGTTTATACAATCTGACCAAATTTAGCCAAAATCGGACCACTATATCACAAAGCTGCCATAGGATCGTGTGAAAAATAAGTTTTTGATGATAAACTTGTTGTATTATATCAAACCTAAGTGAGTTTTCTTATACTTCATATAGTTTCCTATAATTTGATCAAAATCGGACCACATAGCTCCCATAGCAACAATCAGACGAAAATTGACTATTGTATACAAAATATTTCTGGTAGGATATATAGTTTCGGCACTGCGAAGATAGTCGTTCTTTCTTGTTAGGGATTTTAATGCAAGTACTTAAGATTTGGCTATAATAATAGAACACAAGCAAAACCATTGTATAATTGACATGAGTTAGTTATATTCTGTCAGTCATCAGTATTAGGTGCTGCTCCTTATTTCATATCTTTTTGGGATGGCCATGTGAATCCTAAGATCTTCTAATAGTGTTTGTAATAGAAGATGGTATTTTGTTTTTGTTCTGTATATTCTAGTGGGTTGAGACCACTCCTTAAGCAATCAAGTGGGTATAATTCTTTTGTATCATGTGCCATGCATCATTTGCTAAGGTTTACTATAAAGTTGCATTATTAACTTAGTCCTATTAGACAAAGTAAGTAGTTGCTTTCAGGTGTCCTGATCTCAGGCATTTCCTTTCAAAGTTGCTCAGCTTCTCCATAGATAAGTATACGCCGGCGAGATGTTTGATATCCATACGTAATTATGGGTCTTGTCAGTGTCTGATACATAAATATCTTCATTTTGGGTGTGACATGTTTGGAGTATAATATATTCCGGAAAACATAGAAGGATAATTAAAATCTAGGAAGCTACCAGGTAGATTATTATCTTGTTTGATTTCCGATCGACTTGAACTATCACAATAGATAAAGAGTTACCCTTCAGGAGCAAGTTTGCTGGTAAAGGCGACCAATTTGTTTCCAATTTTTTTTTTAAATGCTGCATAAAAATGTAATTCCATTCTTGTAAGTTAAAACAAACATGAAAACTCTCTGTCGAGTACCTAATGGTGAACTACATACTTGAATGTGATGACAATGAATGCAGGTATAAAACCGAAAAATAAACATAAATGTGCACTTGATTACCGAATCTTCGGCTTCAGGCATTGACTAGGTAGCTATTCATAAAACGAGGCGGATAACAATGAACTAAACAAAAGATTACATTTTCATTACATTTACATTTGGGGATTTAAAGAGAGCCACCGAAATATTCTCGAACATTCATAACTACATTAGTATACTGTACTACCGGTTTGGTGGCAGTCTAGCCAAGGGCTAGGGCTAGGGAGGCCGGACCCTAGTTATCATTTAGTTGAAGAACAATAGCTTAGACTTCAGTGCCATGTTCGGGGTAGGGAGCGGGAGCGGTGGACCAAAGACAAGTGTTCGACGGTTTGCCCACAAGCCTTAGTCTGATCTCCAGAGTAAGACAGATGCTGGATGTTGTTGCCAGGCACAGACATCGTTTTTGCTAAGTCTTTCCTTGTTATGTATGGACTTGGAATTAAATGTACGAATTCCTTGCTTCAGTCACGGATTTTCCAATAGAAATCGCTATGATGGCTCATTCAACACAGATACACTCAGAAAAAAAAGTGGTCCAAAAGCAGAACCAACGAACTTCTTTCTAACAAAAGGAGTCATTAATATATGGGTAAGCTTCATAAGATTAGTTGAATCCGGGAATTTTCTTATCCACTTGCTTTAGCTTTTATTTCACAATTGACACCCCGTATAGAATGGAAATGGGGTACTTAAACTGGTACACCGCATTGAACTGCTTGATATGAGTGTGTGTAAGAAGATATGTTTGGGAATTTCAGCTCTGGGTACAGGGTGTCTCGTGGTAGCATTCTCACATTTTTCTCTTGCTGAGCACATTTGTGTTCGTGGAACTGGCATGTTTAAGTGATCAACCAGGACCTACAGTTCCACGGCAGACATATATCTACATTTATTGTTAGCTTATACATAGTTAAACTAAGTAAACGGGACCCCATTCACCATCATGATTTGAATGACTGTAGAATACTCAATTCCTTCACGGAAATATAAGTCGAATTGTCCATATTGTTTTTTAAGTTGATCAGACTTGCGATTGGCACAGGAGTAAAAACCATCTGTACTGCTCGCAGTATCCTCCGACTTACCCGTAAATGTAAAACTAATAGACTGCACTTAATCTATACGGTTTAGATTGCAACGCAATTATTGTTTATTTAGTATAATTTAAATGAACTTCAAAGAATAACCGAAATACATACATTTGATTGCAGTACATAAGTTTGACGATTACTCAAATAGCATAGTGCGCGGAATTTCAACACCCGCGATCCAAGAATCCCCGACCGCAGGTGGAAACAGTTACCTGGGGCAGTCCCAAGGGACTGTCGAATGGATAACGGCGATGAACGATGCTCAAAACAACACAGGTAAGTTTGACTGACAAGTCTTGTAATTACATAGTACATCGTGTCAGAAATCATATCGATTTCTCGTTTTTCTAAATTTGGTTTCTAGAAGATTCGCACAGTTCACAAGGCAGCATTTCCGGAGATGGTAAGTGAAGACACATTTTTGCATGTAAAATGGGATTCCCTTTCCAGTAAGCTTGTCATTTGTTTATCAGCCTATTGTGAGCTCCCGAACCCGTGTGACAAAGAATTATCACAGTCACCAGTATTTCATTACTCAGCTCCTTTTCTCCTAGTCAAACAGGGCGGAGGGCGGATGACGGATGGCGGATAGCGAAGAGCGGAGAGCGGAGAGCGGAGAGAGGCTAACCGACCGGTCAATCCGCTGTGGTTTGGCTCAGTGAGAACTGTCTCAAGTAACTACGTGTTTAATTGGAAAAAACGCAATCCAACCACAAAGTTTTTAGTTTCTCTTCCTTTGCACCAGCTCAGATGGTCGAGCTTTCTTGTTTTGTTTGTTTGCTCGCATTGAAATGGTACCTGGTCGATGAGTTGGTCTCTAACTCATGGGTAAGGGGTATGGCTATGAGCATAGCTATAAGCATGGGAATGTGCAGGTGTGTGGGTATCCGCCGGCTGTGGATTGCGGGCTTTGTTAGCCTTCACATGCCTATCAAGCGACCAGAACCAGAGGCCCACTGGCGACTCAGATCATGGTATACATTACAATTTGGATTTTATTCTTCAGTTAAAGGCACATAAACAAAGTACGCGTATTGGTAACATCCAGGCCAAGCCAATAACCGCACGAATGCAAAGCACTACCATTACCATCAACCTGTACAGTAAGAGTGAAGCCACAGATTTGAAACGGTTTCCTATCTTCTGCTGCGTGCCTTTTCTTTTGTTGTCAATAACCGGAAACGTCAGAATGCTGCGACTTTTTATTTGTACGAGTGTGTAAATACGTATACCCCATTTATTCACATGTATTCCTCTGCAGGTTTGCGTTCAGTTAAATTCTTAGCCGTAATGGGATACTCAAAGGAAAACAACTCTGAGGCCTTCGAGCGCAATTCGTTAACAAGTGCATATTCCCACAGGGTTTTATATTGGATTACCCAACAGTTACACTAACTGTGCTTCATCAAACAAATTTGAAGTGACCTTATTATTCACATATACACATGTACCTATCTTGCTAATGCGGCACAACATAATGCAGTCTAGTGTGTTCTGAAAATAAGCTTGAAGCCAATCTGATTCATTTTCCATCGGCCTTGACCACCGAACTTCCTGCTCACTTGGGACCGAGCTACTCGTATATGCTATACGTTAGTTTTGAGACAACAAAAAAACAAAACAAATAAGTTGCATACCTTAGGATTATTCCTGTGAAAAACTCTGCAAATAAGGGTGAGGCGGGAAATTAAAATAAACTTTATTGGATCCCAGATTTTGTGCCTCTAATTGTTATACTGAGATCGACGCATTTATACAGACGGACGAACAGGGTCAGATCGACTCGATTATTGATACTGATCAAAAATATATACAATTTATAGGGTCGGAAATGTCTCCTACCTGTTACATTGATATAATACACTCTTCTACGCATTTCACAGGGCATACAAATGAGTTAAAGCTTTAAAGGATGTGTGAGCCACACGTTAAATGACTTGATCGATTGAAATAGGATTGAAAACAATCGCATTGATTTTGAATCAGTCAGTCGGTCCCTCAGTCAGTCAGGGCAAGTTCCAGTGACACAAAATTTGTAAAGTAGGTTCATGTATATCGTCATGTCCTAAGTCAAGATCATTTCTTGATCAGTATCAAAAGAGATTTCGATTTGGCCATGTCCGTCTGTCTGTCCGTATGTATAAACGCAAGGATCTCAGCAACTATAAGAACTAGAGACACCAAATTTGGAATGTAGGTTCGTGTATAGCGGGAGCAGGTCAAGTTTGTTTTTGATCTCAGGTATGTTACCCCGTTCCCCCGCAAATCGATCAAAACGTTTAACAGCCACAGTTTTATAGATATAGCTTTGGGACTTGGCATGTACACTACTTCGGTCACTCTTAATCTACTGTCCAAATTTCAAGTCGATCGGATAATAAACACGGAAGTTATGCAACGAACAATATTCAGTACTGGAGCGAGGGGGGAAGAAGAAGCACAGCCACGACTTAAAATGCCTTGCGTACGCTGTGGCTCGCGTGTGTGCGGCTTTGTGTATGTGTGCGTGCATGTGTGAGAGACGAACATATGATTGGAAGTTTTGGACTTGGGTACAGGGAGTTTCGTAGTCGGGTATAGTCGACTAGAACATTCTTACTTGTTTTTTCTTGAAATATGTAATTAACTGAAGGAGCTGTTTCTGACCCAACAAAGTATATACTATTTATATTCTGAATCGGCAGGATTAGCCGATTCGATAAATCGATGTCCGTATGTTTCTATGAAAACTAGTCTCTCAGTTTTAAAGCTATCGTAATGAAACTTGGCACAAACCCTTCCTTTTGCTGCATGCAGTACATATGTTGGAGCCAGCCGGATCACACCACTATAACATATAGCTGCCATAGGAATGATCGGTCGACAACTATGTTTTCGTATGAATATCTTTTTTGTTTATAAATGTATCGTCACCAAACTTTCCCAAACAGAGTCTCTAAAGAGTTTATATAATCTAACCAAATTTGGTAAAAATCTAACCACTATAGCATTATATCAGACTTTTTGTTTATACTGGATTCCCTTTAATTTTACGAATCGCAGAGAAGGGCGATCTGTCTCGTTCTCTATCTTTTTTGTCTCTCTCTCTCTCTCTTTCTCTGTTTCTCACTCTCTCTCTCGCTCTCTCTCACTCGCACTCTCTCTCTCGCTCTCTCTCGCTCTCACTCTCTCTCTCTCTCTCACACACACACACACAAACTTTAGCGGAACTAAAAAAATAAAAAATAAATATACCTCCAAAATGATAAATTGTATTGGACTCCCTTGAATTCTTGAGAATCGCAGAGAAGGGCGGTCAAATAAGAAAACTATGTTTTGTATGAATAACTTTGTTGTTATAAAGATATCTTCACCAAACTCATTCAAACCGAGTTTCTAACGAGTTTATACAATCTGACCAAATTTGAACAAAATCGGGTCACTATATCATATAGCTGCCATAGGAACGATCGGGTAAAAAATGCAATCTGACCAAATTTCGTCAAAATCGAACCACTATTTCGCTATATCAAACTATTTGTTAATGCAAAGTGAGAGTTTTATTATACTTCATATGGTTTCCTATAATTTCATAAAAATAGCATCACATGGCTTCCATACAAGCAATCAGACAAAAATTAAGTTTTGTATAAAAATTAATTCCTGCTAGGGTATGTAGCTTCGGCAATCCGAAGATAGCCGTCCTCACTTGTTTAAATGTAAAATAGTAAAAATATTAAAAGTCTGCAACATATGATTTTCTGGTATGAATAAAATACAAATGCCTATGTAATAAAAAATATATAAGGAAACATTTTGCTTGGAAATTGGTCTAGTTTTATCAAAATTAGCTTATGTATATATTAAGTTTGTTAAGACGGCAAATCCCCCTCCACAGGAACTCACATAAATCGGAAGGTCGTTAGGGGTACAGTGTATTGAAACCTTGCGGTGGTTAATAGTCCTTAAACATATTTTTGTCCAACCTTAACACAAACAATCTATACTAGCATTCGATATTGATTTGCCAATACTTCTTATGGGTTTAAGCTGGACCTTTAACTCCTTGCGATATCAAGACTCCTACATGTATGAGTACAGACATACTATGCGTATGGACGTTGCCTGTTAAAAATGTTCTGCCCCGACCGAGTCCCACCCACCCCACCACAACAGTGCTGTTCTCTTCTGTTCGTTTGAAAGCAGCCCAGATGTTATTCCACAAAGGACTCGGGCTGTGCCCATTTGTGAATTCCCAACTGTGTGTTCAACTGTTATTAAAAAGGCCACATCGGCAGTATCCAGGAGCCCACCCCAATACTTGCTCGAATACGTTGTACTGTTAATTTTAATTTGACAAATCACTTTTAACTTATGTTTTGACTTTTCGAGATATATCCTTTGGGGATTGTTTTAATTATTATTGCGTTGCTTTTGATGACTCTGCTCCTGCTTCAGCTGCTGTGGCTGTATCTGTGGCTTTTACGTGTGGCAATAAAAGCCAGAGTTTCGTTCTGCCGTGGGCGCTGCCTTGTAAATCACAATCGCAATCATAATTTGCATAACAGCTGCGTTCGGGCTTAGTTTGGCCACCTAGGGGCCGTGGGTAGGCCGGCACAGCTCTCTTCAATATTACTAATCTGCCCGTGTCCTTACACTGTCTGCTGATGGTATATGTCAAAAAGTGTACCATGTTTGGTTATTTATACGGACAGACGGACGTCTCCGAATTTTAAAAACACCGATTCTAAGTTAGTAGTTCTTCTAAGTAGAAAATCGTCTTGCGTATTGTAAATATAGACATTGAAGGAATAAGCCCATCCGCCCTAGAGAACCGCCCCCACCGTGGTCCCCCAAAGCCCAGTAACAGCGTTTACTAATACTAATAAATCCCTAATCAAGGTTGCGATGTTGAAAGCCTTCTGATTTTGTGGAAATTGGTACACGGAGGAAAACAAATAAATCAATTTCATAAAATGATTTAAATCTGCTTTCCAGTGGCGTAGATGGGGGTGTTAAGGGGATCAATCTGGAAGACGATTACGTCTATATAATCTTAAAATTTGAGAGTTCGCCTTGAAATCATAAGAGATTAAATCTGACTCGATGTGTTTTAAATCATCAAACAGTATACGGTTTTAGGAATTTTTCCACTTTCCTTGGTTGAATTGAGAGCCTCAGACTAAAAAAATCGAAATAATGCCATGAAATTCGAACTTATGATAATCTTGCAAGACATTAATCGCGGCTGTTGAGTCGCGAATTTCAAAAAGCTAATTTTTTTCCAAAATCAACGAAAATTAAATAATATGGTTAAAGCTATTAAACCAAATACAAATAATAATTTTCTGGACGTCTATGAAAGGGTTTTCGGTCCTTTTCATGAACGGTTCACCCGATATTGACAAGAAATCCGAAAAATGTATAAAGAAAATTAGCTTAACCTTCGCTTTACCAATAGTCATGCGGATGACCTGTTCTATTTTATTTTCTCAATATTTTTTAAGATTGTTTGAATCATATAAGAAATAGCGTAACTCAATTTTCCGCCCGTAGGGGTAAATACTCCGAGGCCGATATTCAATTATTTTTGTTGAAAAAACGACTGAAGTCAATCTAAGAGAAAACATAATCTTACACGTTTGACCTTGACCCTCACTTAACGCCCGTGGTGATGGAGGTTTTTTAATATCCGGTAGCATTTTTTTTTTAAATTTGTTTTGATGAAGCTTTTGAAAGTTTAATAAATTGATAACCACCACGTTTAATTTTTTCTTGTGTGCTTTAAAAATAAATTCGATTCAAATTTCAGAGCTTTTCTGCCCATGGGGGTGGAGTTTCTAAAATCTGTGAAATATGTGTTAAATTAATTTTTGTACAGGTACTTGAAAATGAGTTGAAAGTCCATTGGATGATAAACCAAAAAGTTGTACATAACAGTTTTTCGTAATTTCCACGCATGAGGGTGGAATTTTCCAAAAACCTCGACTTAGTATGCACTTTCATCATAGATGGAGACTACAGTGAAAATTTAAGCTTTCTAGCTCTTTTGAATTCGGTAGTGCAAAGAATCTATAAAACTTGATATTATTCTACGAAGGTACATATATGTATATTTAAAGAATTGATTAAATGTAGGAAAATTGCAAGATCATAAAAAACAAAAGAGAATTTTAAATGACCCCCCTTTGCAAAATGCTATCACGCCACTGCTGCTTTGAGATATTCCTAAACTCTATGCTCTGTACTCTCCACGGATAGAGTTTGAGGTTATGATGCCACTTCGGAAAGCTCGTTTCTTGTTGGCAACACTTCGGTATAGTGAACACCCTTTGATTTGAATTAAGCTATTCTGTATGCATATGTGTTTGCAAGTATGTTTGTGTAGAAATGTGTTTGAATTTGATTGACCTTGGGATCCCTAGCACTGTTTTTTAAATGAAAAGTAGTAGTTTGAATCCTCAAATTCCGTTGCAAAAGCGCGGAATAAGATAAACTGTTTTGTGATTCGTCGTGATTTTGAACTTTCATAGCCTTTCCTGTGTGTAAATTCATACATGCATATGTATATGTGTGTGTGTGCATGCTCTGCGTGAATGTCTCAGTTTCAATTTGGTTCTCAGCCTCGGTGCGGGAAGCATGGAGCAAGTAGCACAGGGAGCACAGGGAGCAGGGGGTGGGTATGGTGTGTTGCCGCTCTGCTTTGGCATACATACACATTCGCATCAAGGCAGAAGATGATGTATGTACGTGTGTATGTGCATCCGCTTGTGCATTGGTCTATATGTATGTCAGCAGCATACACGAATGCTCAGTGAAAAAAAGCGCTCGCTAATATTTTTGTCGCTAACATGTGTAATTACTTTGTCTTTATGCGACAACTTGCTGTTATCATCGTCATAGAGTACAACAACGAAGGGCAAGAGGCAGAGGCACGGCTATACACAATATGCACACACATGCACACACACACATTCAGGCAAACAAGAAACAGACAAACAAGAAAGCGTGAGCGGCGTGTGCAAGCGGGCTAGCTAGACGAGAAAAGAAGAGAGAGCGAGCGAGAGAGGGCTGCAAATGCTTAAGTGGTAGAAACGAGAGACGACAACGGGCCGCTGTGATTGGTGCTGAGCACATCTTGGTCTTGGTGCTGATTGGCGGAAATCCCACTGCGTGCTTATTGCGTTCCCCTCTCTCGCAGTGCGATGGTGTGCATGTGTGAGTTTGTGCCCGTGTGTGAGTGCTCTCACAGCCGAGGCCAAGGCAAAGGCCGCCCATAACAGAGGCCCGCTCAAGATGCCGCGCTATAAGCATATATATCAGATTGATCGCAATACAATCCAAATACAAGCAGAGAAGCATGCCTCAAAAGGAATATTAGATAGTTTACATAAATGAGGACAAGCGATTGACAGAAGCGTGCTGTGATTATAGCGCAGTTCTAATAGAACTGGAAGTGAAATAAAAATACTTCATACACACAAAAAGTCAGGGAAAAATCTGTAATCTCTGTTTGTGACCATAAGCCATGGGCTTAAACATTTATCGCCAATCCAAAAGAAGGCAAGACCGCAGCACCACTTCTGGCTGTCCCACCTTGTCACCCACCACCTCCACAACCTCACAACCTCACCACCTCACCACTACAACCCACCTTCACCTTTAGCAGCAGCAGCAGAGCCGCCGCAGCCGCAGCAACAGCAACGGCAACAGCAGCAGCCGCAGCAGAATAGAAAGCAAATGACGGTCCGATGTCGCCGTCTCTCGGTTTTTGGTTCGTCTTCATTGGCTCGCTGCAGTGAGCCGGAGCTGGAGCCGGAGTCGGAGTCGGAGTCGGGCAGTCGTGAAGTATGCGCAAGCCGATGTGGTTGGGCGGTGCGGTGCGGTGGCGAAACAAGGACCAAGGACACGCGCAGCACACGAGCTGCAATCGCAGTCGTACGCACGCACACACAGACACAGAGACACACACCCATACACAGACACAGACGCAGACACAGACACGGACACTGCGACAGCCACACACGCATAGACAAAGATAAGAAACAAACCGTGCGCAGGATTTCTGCGGCTGACAGCAAACAGTCCGGAAAAAATGGCTAGAAATATTTCACGGCACTGAAAACGAAACAAAAAACAAAATTTATAATAAGTAACAAGACAAAGAAAAAAATAAATAAATTGGCTCTCGGCTCGCTCGCCTCGCCTCGAGTTCTCGTTCTCGTTCGCCTTCTCGTTCGCGTTCTCGTTCGCGTCCTCGTCCTCGTCCGCATCATTGTCCGCATCATCGTCCGCGTCCGAACGAGCGCCATCCGCAAGAATAGACACCGACGCCGTCTACGGCAAAGCAAAGCAAGCAAAGCAAAGCCAAAGCCAAAGAGCAAACGCCTCGCCACCATCCGGAATCGCGGAACGTGAGTTCGGGAATCAGTATCAGTTGAATGGTGATACTTATGCTAATTCTGCTATCGGTTACAGCCACAGCCACAAATACGGTCTCGATTTCGATTTCGGTTTCGATTTTGATTTTGATTTCTGTCTCAGTATTCTTCCCGGATTCTACCGCCGTGCCGAGATATTGCTATTGGCATCGCCCGTACCGGCAATCGCAGCATGCTGCCAATGATCTGACGCGTATCTGTGCTAAGTCTATGTGTTTCTAGTGAGTTCAGTGTATCCGTGCTCCTCTGCCTCTGCCTCTAGTCCAGCGATCTACATGTGCATATTTGTATATACCCGTGTATATTTCTAACGCCCAACGTAACAGCAGCAACAGGACCCCAATATGGATCTCTCCACGGCGTATCGCTACAATCAGAATATGATGGAATACTACACATGTAAATACTCACACAGATGTCTTAGACTGAAGTTTAGTTGTGGTTTCGTTCTTACACTCATTAAAACTAGCTCAAATAGTCTAAAAAAGACTCAGGTCACAGGAGGAATATAAACTCGATTTAATTACTTACTTAATTACATCGAACTAAAAATATATATGTTCCTATATACCATATCATTAGTGCCACTGCATATAATTTATGTTTATGTCATTAGGCTATGATGACATAATATCTTTTTTGTAATATTGTGTCTAAGTGAAATTTATTTACTGCTGCAAATCAATTACGTATATGTACCTATAACCTTCGGAAGTAATCATCCTCTTACACAATGCTAAGAAGTAGTTGGTAAACTAGATTTGCGAATATCTTTTACCAAATGAGATTAGACACAAAATATCTTTCCAAATCACAATTACTGATTCTTCGATCCTCCATTTCCTTCAAGTGTTTTTCTCGCGCAGGACACTTTTCATCCTCAAGGGGGTTCTCTAACTCTCGAAAACATTTGATTACAATCAATAACACTTGTTATATCAAGTTTCTTTTACCCCGCAAGAAAAATGTTAGATAACTGTTTGACAAGCTCAGAGGTTGGAAAAGTCGAATACACTTTGAATCGAATATGAATGAATGAAGGAAGATAAGGACTATATGTACTTTGACACAGATTTTGATGATATTATTTACCACAATCGATAATCCAACGAAGTTTAATTTTAAAATCCCAGGTTTCTTCATTCGCACACGAATGAAGAAATGGTTCTTATATTGTGCATCAATGATGTAAAGCTGCGTTACTTATTTGTATACATAGAAGTCATAATTTCCAAAGAAAAGAAACGGTATTGTACCATATTGTACTTGGCGCAAGCTGGCAGAGTGGCGTTAAATAGAATAAAATTCACAAACAATGACAATTGGCAGAAAGCAAAAATAACAGAATAATAATACAATGTTTCAAAGAGGGTCAGGGTTGGCCGTCCCGGCCGAAGGAGCCTTGGCTGTCAGAATACCTAGGTTCAACCGTACATACATACAAACATAGGTACATAGTACTTGCGTATGTGAGTATTGTATAAATCATTGCCCAGAAGTGCCTATTGAAAGTCAATAGATACTTCATTAAATGACAATCGCATTTGCCATTTGACTTTATGCCATACACACAAAGGTCCTTTGTCCAACTTATACCTACACCTCGTATCCCGCAGTGCCCAGCAGCATAAAACTCCTGTAGAGGGCCTATTCGGTTTCCGAGTGTTATTGTTTCTACTCTTATTTTGTGCTTGGCATGAGTATCAGCGAGTAATCCAACAGGCATAAGGTCCACGACCAATACAGTATTCAGAATTTTGATGGGGTGATGAAGACTAAATATCTTTGCATAGTAGCCTGATCTAAGCTGAAATCCTTAATAACAATTCGACTTGTATTGCTTGTAGTTAATTTATGAACCAAAAAGCTTCAGAGTCACCCGGATTTTTTATATCGCATTCCTTTCGCTTTAGTTAGTTAGTTGTACTTTTACAAATGTACATATAATGTCTGGGTAGTAATGTCGAGGGGCGGTCTCAAATCCCAGAGTGGACATGGCAGTTGTACCGTGCTACAAAGCTAGGTTAGGTTGAGAGTTTGTAATATATTTGGGATCACCGCACAACCAAAGCCATAAGAGATATGAAGCTGAAGTGAAAGGTAGGACTGAGTCCGAATATTAAACATTTCCATCCACAAGTGTGGAAATTTAGAAGAAAACTGTTTTATAAAACACATGTTTTTCATCCGATCTGCATCAAACGCATTTTAAAGAACTATATATACAAAGTTATTTGATACTTTATCCGTTTCGGATATTTATTAGGTGGATAATTGGGGGCGATAGTTTAATGTTGCTTCTATAACTTCAAAATCTTTTTCAAAGCTCTTAGTGTCTCGCTAATTTGAGAAACTGTACCCCATAGATGGGAAATGGGTGGAAACCGCTGACATGCAACTTCTTCCCCACAAGAAATATTTAAACTTACTAAAAATCATATTTCATACCAAATCGGCTTTAAAGTTCTGCTCCGAAAAATGAAACCTAACGAAAGCGAAATTGTTGGCAAGCCGTGTTAGACAACTTTTTTGTTTTTCGTGCGATCCGCTTGAAAATCTATAATCGAGGCTCTTCATATAAATTTATTGAACAGGCGGCTACTTACCAATAATTAAGACTTTGTCGAAAGCTGATTACACCTTTAAGGTACCTAAGGATCACCCGATATATAAATATGTTGCATGCAAAAAATAAGTCCGTGCAACTGTATGCAACAGGCAGAAGGAGAGATCTCCGACCCTCAAAGTAATATATATTCTTGATCAGTATCAACAGCTGAGTCGATTTGGCCCTGTCCGTCTATATGATCGCGTCGATCTCAGGAACTGTAAGAGCTAGAGACACCAAATTTTGAATGTAGGTTCGTGGATAGCAGGCGCAGGTCAGGTCTCCCCCACACCCCCGCAATTCGATACAAACGTATCACAGCAACAATTGTTAAGATATAGCCTTGGTGTTGGCATGTATAATAATATAACTTCAAGTCGATGGGATGATAAACATGGAAGTTATTCAACAAACAATATTCAGTACTGCTGAGCGGGGGGAAGCAGTAGCGCAGACACAACTTGAAGTGCCTCGCTAGCATTTTTGCTTGTATATGTGCGAATTTGTGTATGTATGTGTGTGTGTATGTGCAAGTGTTCGAATATGTGGAAGTCTTAGATCTGGGTACAGGGAGTCCCGTAGTCGGGTATACTCGAGTAGAGCATTCTTACTTGTTTGTCCTTTACGAGTATCTCAACCTATCTCAGCAATAGCGTGTTATGCTCTAAGTAGTTTTATTATATTTAATCAAAATAGGATTACTACGAATCATTTGACTCCCACGAAAATTTACTTTTTGTTTGAATAACATGCTGTAACGTTATTTTCGGCACCTCGAAGATAGCTGTTCTTGATTTTTGTGATCTAATGATACATAAATTCAATTAGAACAGACCATCGAAAATATTGGAACTGTTCGAATGGGTTGGACTGCCGTTGGCGGAATGGATTATTGAACTATAGATCTTGTTAAATACCAAATGAAATGCAGATTATTCAAGAATAATGTTGTTTTTATTACTAAAATGTCTTGGAATTCTGTTTGCCGAAAGGCTATACCCTTGAAGCAATGTTTTTATACCTACGAGTATCCTTGCAGTAGCCATTTTCAACCTTAGCTTAAATTATGTTCAAAGAAGTTTTTAATACAAAATACTCAATATTTGACAATTTGTGCCGGTTGCAGTTGTAGTATAAAGTTAACCGGTCGTAATTGACTTTGATATACCGTCATAAAGAAAAAAATTGCAATTCCTGAGAATAGCCGAGATATCTTGAAAACTACCTAATTTTCTAATGATCGCTCATATGAGCGCTTTGTGATATACTAACCGATCCGGTTGACTCCGACAAATGTACGGCGTGCAGAAATGATTCGCCTGGCAGCCTGAATACAAGTAATATTTAATTAGCGACTTGTAATCAAATGCAAAGCACAAGTGCAAGAAAATATATGATGTGTGAACGACTCCCGCCTTGGCAGTATGTTCGTCATTAGGACAGAATTCTACAGATCAGTTAAGGGCGGTCTCTCTTTGTGGTTGCTCGTGCATGACCGCTGACGATTCGTTTGCTTCGGAGTATCGCCTGCAGAGCAAATGAACTGTCAACAGGATTAAAATACCACTACACTCAAAAGGAACTCGTTTCAATTAACAGAATTGAGTGCCAAATCATAGCGTGAAAATTGAAAACATTTCAAGTTATATAATCATTTTTTCCATAGAAATACATTTTTTAATTGATAATGGAGCTTTGTTTTGGCTCACTGACTGAGAATATATATACATTGTTCTCAAATTCCTTATGAAAAAGTAAAAATTACAGCCTGAGTTTTATATTTTGAGCAAAAGATAATAAAATAACATAATGATTACAGTCCCTGGTAATATCATTTCAATTATGTTATAATTAATACAATAATTTAAGTAAGTCCTTCCAACCGGTTTCGTTAGCGCTTAAAGTCGTAGAAGCTATCGGTGATCCTAGTTGATCATGACAAAAATATCTTTCTTACGATCCGCCCAATACCAAGCTGACTGTGGTATTCATTAAAGGGAAGCAAGGTTACCTTCAATACTGTTACAGTTATTAATATAGTTTTCAGACTGTATCTGCTCTTTCGTAATATACATGAATGTTGCAAGGTGCTTGAAGGCAGAACAGTAACTATGTCTCTTAAGATTTTAGTAGCCATTTATAGAAGATATTCTGGATGACCGCCCCGTAGATCACTGCAAAAATGATGTTACTTGATGTTACGGGAGAAAGTCCAATTTAAGTCCGATCAGCTTTAAGCTCATTTTCGAAGCTCTTCACATTAATTGGAAAATTCTAAAATTCACTTTGTGGGGTCGGAAAAGTGTGATTCAATGTGCTTCACATTTTGTGCCAAATAAAGAACAATTTTGTTCTATTATATACATATTTGCCCTCTTGACGAGATGATGGATATGTTCTTCAAAGTTTACATCCAGGGCGCACTTGCTTCTAGTGTTGCCGGATACTAAGGGCAGTTAGCGGTCGTTCAAATCCTGTGGAATCTGAGTGCGCTTCGCAAACGCGCTATATCTTGGGCCCGATGATCTTTCAGCTGGTTAACCGCAGCATTGGGTGCCTGAGGTACTGCTATCATTAGTCTGCAATCCCTGTAGTTGTGGTCGGTGGGTTTTCTATCAAAGAGATTGGTATGTTTCCGACTCTCCGACTCCCACTTTGCTATAATCTCCGCCGGTATCCACGAGATTGGCACGGTCATAGTGGTGCGTAAGTTTTCTATAGGTTCCCTGCTTGCCAAGACATTTTTAGAGCTAATGAAAGACCGTTCCATGGATTTGATGAATATTATTAACTGATCTAAAAATATGTACGAAACGATATTGAGTTGTGCTGCCACCGAACTCAAACGCGATTGACAATCCTTGCTTGTCGATTTTCCAAGATTTTCTGAGTCTTCTATATAGTTTGATGAGCAGTTGAATTAGAAATATTTCTCAGAAAATATAAGTATATGTAAATAACTTTTTTGTTTCATTTATGTTTGCTAATACCGATCTTTAAAGTGAAGCAAAAGAATTTAAAAATCACATGTTTCTCTGTTTGAACGCATCACGTGCATGTGTGTTTAAAATTCCGCCTATTTGCGAAATATGGGCAAGCTCAAATAAGCTCCCAGCACACAGAAAGCGGAGCGGAGCGGAGCGGAGCGCAACTAAACTTATTCGGTCACACTCAGCTCCAAATACTCCACACACAGAGAGCGCATTGTAGGCAGAGTACTGATTTCGAATATTATATTCAAATTGTATTATTTTTCAACTGACGAGCTGACCAAATAATATTCTTTCCTACATCGGTTACGCTTCCCTACGCTTCCCTACGCTAAGCTGCAAGGGTGGGCGCTATTTTTGCTCCCTATGTGCTTGAATTTAGGTTCAGTTCCGCTCCACTTTGTGTTTTTGTGTGGGGCTTGTTATGTTATTGGAGCATTCTAAGAAACTTTGCTAGATACGGAATACGGTCTCCGAAAGAACCAACTATTTGGCAGCTAGAGACCAATAATGGTAATCTAAGCTTGCAAACCACAACACTTTAAAGAAAGTACATATTGGAGTCGCTGATTCTGAATCTAATAAATTCTTTAAAAACAACAAGAAGAGATCCAATTTTTTTGTTGAAGTTTAAGTTCTTGTACCACTGTCTCTCTCAATATCCCTCCCTCTCTTTCTTAAGCTAGAACAACCAAATGTATTACACATATAAGATCCTCATCAAATGAAGTGTTATCGTAATCCCAACTATAATTAGCCAATAACCAATAAAGTAGGTGTTCTTGATGTTTTCAATGTGAGGCTTAAGTTTAGTACGCAGAATGTGCCGTGATCATAGCAAGGTGATCACAACTGATATTATTTGCATAATTACACAATTGTGGTATTGTTGTACCCATAGAATCCGAAAAATGGGCGGGTATTGAAACTGTCCATAAACTGTATGTAACAGGCGGAAGAAGGCATCCCCGACTCTATGAAGTATAGACTCGCATGTGAACGATTAGTTTTAATAGTCGTGTCATTCAGGCCCAGTACGATTGTCTGTCTGTCTGTCTGTCTGTCTGTCTGTTTTACTAGCTGGTACTGGCCGGCGACGCCCAAGCAGGAGCGACTTTTGCAGGAGATGCGCAGTTTTCGGGCCATTCTCCGATCATTGGGAAGCGGATTTCGGGTGAATTGTATTATTATATGAAGAGCTTTACAAATACTGTTTTCAGATTTGTTCGAAAGGTGAGTTTGTAATTGTTATTAGCTTATACTCATATCCCTTCGGTACGCCATTAATTAACACAATTAATTAATAATACCTTACACTGTTTTCACTTCAACACAGGTCACGGAGGCGTCAATCAATTGGGAGGAGTGTTCGTAAACGGTCGCCCCCTTCCCGACGTCGTCCGACAAAGAATCGTGGAGCTAGCACACAACGGTGTCCGTCCGTGCGACATATCACGTCAGTTGCGAGTAAGCCATGGCTGCGTTTCAAAAATTTTATCAAGGTAATAATAATGCGAATGGAACCCATCCTTACCAAAGCTACAAAATACAACATTTGTGAACATTAACTCTAATTGAAATGTGGAAAGCAATTTTAATTTAAATTTTGGTAACAAACAGTGTATTGAGATTGTGAAATGTCCGCCTGAACACAATTTTCCACACCCTTGAAGCTTGGCATAGTTCCTCAAAAATGTCTTTGAAGCCGACGCGAAAAATCAACAAATTTTCACACAGCAGTTATCCGCCAATTGTTACACTTGTGGGACGAATTTTC
Source organism: Hirtodrosophila histrioides (assembly GCA_037075165.1). Classification (NCBI taxonomy): domain Eukaryota; kingdom Metazoa; phylum Arthropoda; class Insecta; order Diptera; family Drosophilidae; genus Hirtodrosophila; species Hirtodrosophila histrioides. The sequence continues at coordinate 830,402 of JBAMCL010000474.1, read as the reverse complement.
GTCATCGATGTATTGATGTTGGCTGTGGATTTTGCGTTGGGGGTTGGTAATGGAAGTGTTTTCGATGTAAACCATACATTCGAGATATACACATATCACCAGTTTTCAGTTCTTAGAAGCATATACTAAAGAGTGTCAGTGTTGTTCTCTTAACTTATAAGCTAGTAGGCAAAGTATCATCGTACAGTTTGTCGGATTATAGCTCGCATTGTCAGGGTTATACATATGTGGGATGTAGGTGGACTGGAAGAGAATGTTTCCTCTGCAAATAAATGCACGAGGTCGTGAGCATACATCAGTATTTAAATATCGCTGGGAGTTGCCAGACTTGGAGCCACAGCATCCAATGCAAATAGGACAATAAATCTCTGCGGTCACAGGACCTGTCCAGGACTGGGTGCGCTTACAGTTCGCTTGCTGCAGCCTCTGCTCAAATCGGGATTCATTCTGGTGGACCTAAACGATGGCTGACATTCAAATTGTTTTTAATTGAAATGGTAAAAGAGCTGGTTCCGTTTTAAAATGGTTTCATTAATCAAAGCGAACCCGTTGAAAAGGGGAACGACGCTGTAATAAGTTAGTATTTATTCATTAATTTAAGGCGTAGTACAAATACTACTGCAAACCCAGTACACACATGCGCAATTCGTAGCTAAAATAGAATATACATATCAGTGCCTCGCCAATTTTCAATCTAGCTTTGAAAGGGTTGTATTTTTTGGAACACCGCGACTTTGTTCTCAAAGCTATAACATTTTAAAACCGCATTGCTCTTTAATCACATTATGACACTCCGCCATGCGACGGCAAAACTTGTTGGCAATAACTCCGTGTATCAGATCATCCCAAAAAGAGCGGTGTCGGTTTCGCATTGCTCAAGTAATTGGAAGTTTGAACAATATGATAAAAAACAAGTATGAATGCTATAGTCGAGTATACCCGACTACAAAACTCCCTGTACCCAGGTCAAAAATTTCCGACAGCATCTTCGTACACTTACACTTACACACACACATACATAAAGACGCACATATACAAGCGACAGCGCAAGCGAGGCATTTTAAGTGGTGGCTGTGCTGATTGGATTTATATACTGTGAAACTTGCAAAGTACATTAAGTATATATATCTGTAATCGTTGTTTTATTTCAGATACTACGAGACTGGTAGCTTTAAGGCCGGAGTTATTGGCGGCTCCAAGCCCAAGGTTGCCACCCCCCCAGTAGTCGATGCAATCGCGAACTATAAGCGGGAGAACCCCACAATGTTTGCCTGGGAGATCCGTGATCGGTTACTGGCGGAAGGAATTTGCTCCCAAGACAACGTCCCCAGCGTATCCTCAATAAACAGGTAAGAATATTTATATCCTGTACTATCACACGATGCACTGCGGGCAAAAAGTCGATATTTTTGGCATTAATAGAAAAATTGTATTGCTCAGAATTTGATTTCTGTTTTGAGTGAACTTTTATGTGTAAGCTGTTGACATATGCACAAATATGGATAAAATTAGACAAGGTATCTAAAATCTATTTTTAATAGTCAATATTCTGTACTTATGTTTTTTGTTCAATTGTTCAATGTGTTGTTGATGTGTATTTTTAGATAAAAGTTAACAATTGTATGTGTGTTCTGTGGAATATTACTTTTGAGTCTTCAAAGATCGAGGCGATCTGTAAGTTAACATATCTTCAGTAAACTGTATTGAATCAAGTGTAATTTATAACTTTTGCCCGTTTTTGCCCCTTTTCGGGAAAAATATATAATACTATGTTCCCAGTCCTATATAATATGGTTATTTGTGAGTTCGGAAAGAAACGCGATTTTGCTCCTTTGGGGGCGTGGGGGTGAGGGGTGTCCAGGGTGTCTTGACACTTCATAAATTGACGATATACACCAACATGTGTGCCAAATTTGGTTGCTCTAGCTCAAAGATAAAGGCAAAAAAATTGCGTTCATACGGACAGACGGACAGACGGACATTTCGCAAACCCAATATACTATTTTTCCCTTCGCAAACATAGTATAAAAAGTAAGAATGATCTAGATGACTACACTCCCTGCTACTCTACTACTACCCGACTACAACACTGCCTGTTCCCAGGACTAAAACTTTCAAACACATCTTCGTACACTTCCACATACATACATACATACATACATACACCAATACTTACACACACACATGCGGTAGTTCTGTGCAGCACACGTAACGCATTTTAAGTGGCGGTAGCGCTGCTGCTTCCCCCCGCGCAGCAGAACTGAATCTTGTTTGTAGAATAACTTTCGTGTTTATTATCCGATCGACTTGAAATTTAAACAGTAGAGTAATATACATGCCAAATCCCAAGGATATATCTTAAAAATTGTTACTGTAAATGGTTTTATACGAATTGCAGGGGAGCGGGGGGCATATCTGAGATCCGAAATATACTTTACCTGCGCCTTCTTAAGACGAACCTACATTTCAAATTTTGTGTCTCTAGCTCTAATAGTTTATGAGATATTGAATTTGTTTCCTTAGTTATATGGGGAGGGGGTGAAAGGGTGTTCCAATTTGGTCTACTAAATTATTACTAATATACATATTGTAATTAATGCCAAAAAATCGACTTTTTGCCCATAGTAGAATGTGTAAAAATCGAAAATAAAAGTTGTTCAATTTCAACCAAATCACACAACTAAATTTTAAATCAACCTTTCCCGTGTCTACTAGTCTGATATTTGCAGTGATATTTTATTGAGATGTCAGAGCTCAAGCCTTCGTATGAAACTTCTTGTATACAACTAATAAGTATCGGCAAAGATTGCTTTACAATACATTCCTGGAAAGGGATTACCGAGCAACGCTTATATAGTCTCTATAAAGATAGTATCGGCTATATCGATAGTTCTGTAGTATGCGCTTGTAGCCCATATCTCTGCTTTACATATAATATATGTTAACTTTTCCTGATAAATAATAATTCAATAAACGAATATGCATAAATTCTGCAATAAATATAGTACTTTCCCTTGACAATAATGCCAAAAAGGCATAATATCTGCATAGACTTACTCTCGGAGTCCGTATATCTATTTCCTTCCTTATACCCAAAAAAGTTAAAACCCAATTGGATATAAGGTTTCATATTTTATATGCCGAATAGTTTATTTAACTTATTTAATATAGAAGTACTTCCCCAAGTACAGTATTAAGTATTAATGTTTATTGAAGGTCTTATAGTTAAGGGAACTACAGACTTGGGTACAGGGTGTCGTGTAGTCAAGCATGCTTAGTTGTTTCTTATTTGTGTACTCTGTACAGCTCAGCTCCTATGTACACGGTACGTATGCATTGCGAGTACATAAACAGTTGGGACATCTAACTTTCTCTAACCATAATGCGTTTGTGTTGCCATGTTTGCTTGCTGTCATGCAGCTTACTTCCGAATCCGTTTCCGAATCCGTCCAGAACTGCGTCGATGGGTGCGGCTCCAGCACAGGGCTAATAAAAATATCTAAGTAGTTTTTAGCGTTCATAATTGCGGCACAATGCTTGACACACGACCACCACAAAAGCCAGCTTCCTTTCCGTGTTCCGGTGCAACGTTCTTGCCATCATCGTCGTCGTCGTCGTCGTCATCACCATCGTCATCGTCGTTATAGCCGTCGTCCCACGGCGTTGTAATGTACTCACTTCCTCTTTGACCATAATTCATTTTATTTGGCTAAGGATGCTGCCAGCAGGCAGCTGCTCAAAGCTCGAGCACGCAGTTCTATGACCATAAATTAGCTGCGCATAATAATAACACTGCTAAACAAAAACAAGTAAATCAAGAAAGAACGGCTATCTTCGGAGTGCCGAAGCTATTTACCCTAGCAGCAATGTTTTTTAATACAAAACACAATTTTCATCTGATTGTTCCTATGTGATCTGGTTTTGATAATATTATAGGAAGCTCTTTGAACTATAATAAGACTCGCACTTAGTTTGTGCATAATACAAAGAGTTCTTCATACAAAAAATCGTTTTTAAAACGGTCCTATGGCAACTTTGTAATATTGTGGTCAGATTTTGACCAATTTCGGTCAGATTGTATATACTCTTCAGAGACTTGCTTTGAGTGAGTTTGGTGAGGATATTTTTATAACCAAATAAGTTTTTCACACAAAAACATAGTTGTCGACCGATCATTCCTATGGCAGCTATATGTTATAGTGGGCCGATCTGGCCGGTTCCGAAATATGTACTGCCTGCAGTAAAAATAAGGGTCTGCGCCAAGTTTCATTACGATAGCCCTACAACTGAGAGACTAGTTTGCATAGAAACAGACTGGCTGACGGACATCGCTCTATCGACTCGGCTATTTCAGAATATATTTACTTTGTTGGGTCGGAAACATCTCCTTCAGTTCATTACACATTTCGAGACAAAATTATAATAGCCTCTGCTAGGGCATAATAAGAATTCTGCTTTTATTGCGTTATATATTTTCAGTAATATTCATTTTATTTTTTCTAAACCGAAGGTTTCTTCGAGTCAAGTTTTTTTGTTAATCGAAAAGAAGTCAACAAATTCCTCCTTTGATTGTACGATTGCTCTAGTCGAGTATATCCGACTACAAAACTCCCTGTACCCAGGTCTAAAACTTCCAATCACATCTTCGTCCACTTAAACATGCATACTCGCATAAACAACTACGCACGCATACAAGGAACAGTGCAAGCGAGCCATTTTAAGTGGTGGCTGTGCTTCTTCTTGCCCCGCTCTGCATCACTGAATCTTTTTTCGTGAATACATGCCAAATTCCAGGGCTGTATCTCTAAAAATCTGGATGATTCGAATTGCGTGGGATCGGGGGGAGATATCTGAAATTGTAAAAACACTTGATCATCGTATGGTTTACAGAAACCTAAATTCCAAATTTGGTGTCTGTAGCTCTTTCAGTTGCTGAGTTCGACGCGTTCATACATACGGACAGACAGACGGACATAGCCATATCCACATTCCTTTTAATACTGACCAAGAATATAAATATTTTATAGAGTCAGAGATGTCTCCTTCTGCCTGTTACCTACATATGGGCAGATTTAGTGCCCCATTTTTACCCATAAAACAGTAAACAGCCAGAAATGATACTATTTGTAAAACTGTAATATATTATTTAAATATCAACATTCTCTAGGCTATGCTAAAAATAACGTAAAGCTAGGTGACATTAAAGGAAACTGGAAAGGAATGAGTGTAGGCATCCGAAACCAAACTTTTGTTGACCAGTGTAATCGCAATTCCAACGACGTTTGCGGATGCCGCGAGGTGATTAAAGTCAACGCGCGAAAGTATGCCGCACTTGTTGGCAACTAGTCGATCGCCCCTCCCACCCTGACTTAGCCGAACACGATGCTGGGGATTTGAATGGTGCAACCACACGCGGCACGTGCACCCATTCAGAATCAATTCGCTGCGTATTACAAGGATGGGACGATGGTATGCAAAGCGTCAGCCTTAGGGGCTGCCGTGTGTGAGCGATGTGATGAGTAATTCAGGGGATAATCAGCATTAACTTGCCCTAATGCGACAATGTGTGATTCAGTGGCACTCGAGCGATGATTCAATCTTCAGGCATGTACAAATAAATATGAGTGGAAGAGCGAGCAAGTGGCAGTGAGCAGTGTTAGTCCAGTTGTTGATCCCTTGTCAATCCCAGGAGAGTAGCACTTATAAAGTGACTTTCGCAGCACTCAAACTAAGCCAATAGCCTTCTACAACAGCCCTCTATTCCAAACAAAGCCCAATAAACAAATCGAAAAATGAAGGCAGTGCAGAACACCGCGCATCAAACCAAACATATGTCCCAATTGTGTGCACTGTCCAACTACCCATAGCTCATACCAGTGCTCGGGCCGCGCCCTTATAAAACAGAATCTCAACCCGGTGCGATTGTCCTTTTTGAAATAATTTGATTTGATTTCGCTTGAGTTGCCCGCTCAATCAGCAACCCCCTGGGATAAATGTAACCAAAGTGTTCCCCCAAACACAGCACAACTTCCGTCGCTGCCAAGTTCGCGGTCCACACAAAATTGCTTAAAGTACTACAATACAAGTGTACGATTATACGATTACGAGTATACGAGTATACTCGTATTTATAAAATTTCATGGAATCAGACAAAGTAGGTGCGTAAGTACCCATATAACGCTACCAGTCAACGGGCCCAGCAAACCAGCTAAACCAAAGTCTTGAGGTGGCTGAATCTCTATAGTTATTTTCTCACCTAATGCGATTACAGCGAGCATGGACATAAAACTTGATTTAATCTGACAGAACATTGCGTATCAAGCAGTCCCCTGGTGTCAGGTGGACTCATAGTAATTTTGTTTTGAAGAGGGCTTATTCAAATGGAGAGCGATTGGAGGGAGGCTTACACAGAGACCTTGGTGATTCCTTTGACACCCGCCGAACCAATTTAAAGTGTCTATTCACTACCGGTCAGAGGATAAGCCAAGCCATAAATCACACTGATGAGTCTGCAGGCGCCTGCAAAAGTTTCACTTTTATATCAATCAATTTCAAAGATTTTGGGCTCAAGGATCACACGGCGCTTCCGCTCGTATATGTATGTACATATGTCTATACTGTTTACCCTATTTAGAGATACCTTACCCAAATTAGGGGTACAGGGTAAAATAACATCCCAGGTTATTACACAAACAAGCTCAGATACATATGCAATGCAGTGCTACAAGTTCACTTCCCAACTCCATGGTACACACAATGTATGTGTGTGTGTACGTGTGTAAGTGTATGCAAATGGAAATTACTTGTAGGTAGTCGCCGCCGGGGAGTGTCTAGCCTTTCAGCCCCAATAGTCAACGGTCAAAAGTTCCGTTGATGCTTGTCGTCGATTCTGTAAATACAAATGGCGTTTATCGTTTTGGTTTTGACTCTCGATTTTACAAGACGGACTTGCAAAACCATAATTACATATGTATGTATGAAGTATGTACAGTTGCGCTCAAAACAATAGGAGGACCTGTGACTAATAACGTGGGGTTTTTATTTTAATGAAGTAAATAAAGCAAATTGAACGATATCATGCATATTACTTTGGGAAAACTTCTTAGGTGTCTGAAACTTGGCACACCAAAATAATAGTGAAGCAATATTGCAATAGATTAATTATGTTTACTCAGGATTTGATAGGAAAGCAATAAAAACAATCAGTTTTCCATCGAAGTTGAACAAAGTTTGCTCTTACGAATATATTAAGGTAAACATTGCAGTCGAAGTGATATTCTTTGAATTTTATGTGGTAAGCGTAAGAAAGGTTTAGATCCTACAAAACAAACTAGGAAACCCTCTTCCAGGGTCTGAAATACCAAAACATATCTTGATATACCTATGGTATAAAGGATCCCATATGAAAAATTCATATACATAGCTTGATCCCTAATAATTTTTTTGAAAGGTCGACTTGTAAGGTATGTCGAAACATATTTCTCGTATTTAAATGGACGATTTCATATATATAAAGCGATTGTGCTACGATAAGCTGTTTTTATCCAAATGATATTTATAATTATCTATATTTTGTATGTAATCATTAGCAAACAACGAATTATCGAGAGTAATCAACTGGGAGATACTCTGTTGAATTTATTTTTTATATCCAAGCAGAGGGTATTATAATTTTGTCTCGAAATGTGTAATGGGCTGAAGGAGACGTTTCCGACCCAATAAAGTATATATATTCTGAATCAGGATGAATAGCCGAGTCGATATAGCGATGGCCATCTGTCCGTCAGTTTCTATGCAAACTAGTGGCTCAGTTGTAGAGCTATCGTAATGAAACTTGGCGCAGACCCATATTTTTCCTGGTGGCGGTACGTATTTCGGAACCGGCTGGATCGGACCAGAAGTGAACGGTTGGAAACTTTGTTTTTGTATGAAAAACTTTTTTGTTTGTTGAAATCTGACCACTATATCACATAGCTGCCATAGAATCGGGTGTTAAAGTAAAGAGACTAGAAACTGAGAATACCAAAGGCATTCTGACTTGTATATTTATATTTGGATTATACAATGTCCATGAGTAAAGGCCAGAAAGTAGCACAGCTTAGTATATACTAAAGATTGATTAGTCGATTACTTCGACTCCAAGTGGCTATCTAGTGTATATTAATGTGCCCATATGCCCATATCTGGGAGGAAATAAAGAAGCTAATTCGTGTAGAATTTACATTTGAAAATCCTTTTTGATTCCACAACAGTTGTCTTTTGGATTCTGCAGACATACAAATACCACTTCGTACCCCTGATCCAGTTATAGTGATCCGATTCGGCTTGTATCGCTTTGTGTACTGTTCCAAGTTTCAGCAGGATGGCTATGATGCTGGTATGGTAACATATGATGTCATATGTTCTTTATACGGTTGGAAACGCCTCCTCAATTGCGTTACATATTTCGTAACAGAATTATGACACCATCTGCATGGGAATAATAAAATGTTATAGGAATTTTTTGATCTTCTCCTTGGCCCATTTAGCTTAGATAACCGGAATTTACCTCGTGGTTGTATCTAGGTCTGAATAAGTCTGAATTCGGAAATACTACAAAGTAGTTAATAAGGCCGAGGTGTACGCACCACTTGTAGACTATACTAACAATCATTATTTTCAGGATTGTCCGGAACAAGGCAGCAGAGAAGGCAAAGCACGTGCACCATCATCAGCAGCACCAAGTTCCACCGAGCCTGACCAGTGGACATAATGCCACAGAGAGTCTCGACAGCAGCACGGGCGCGGGTAGCGACCAGCAAGCGCCAAGCGCCGCCGGAAACGGTAACGGTAACGGTAACGGCAGCAACAACTCCAGCAACAACAACACGAACACTTCAGCGTCAGTCATTGCGCATACACCGGCATTGGCAGCGGGCCCGACTGCCGGGCAAGAGTTGGTGGCCACCGTCTCCTCCAACAGTGGGCACAACAGCAGCAGCAGTAATGGCAATGCCCCCAGTGCCACAAGCCAGCAAGGAGCCGAGCAGAGATCGTCTGGCTCTGGCTCTGGATCTGGATCTGGCTACAGCATAAATGGCATTCTGGGCCTGCAGCATGGCCATCATCTGCACAACAACAACAGTACCACAAATAACAACAACCATAATGCAGCGGATCCCAATTTCAAGCGCAAACGGATTGAAGTTCATGGTAAGATACATTTACATATACAAGGTCAAAAACTATCAGGCATACTATATTATACTATATTAAGAAACCGCAACGTTTAGCGGAAGTTGACTTCTGCAAAATTTTGTAGAAAGTGAACACTGACACAGGTCTGTATGTAAAAGGACCTTTTGCAGTCGAAAGTGAGCGCTCGGGCGAAATTTTGAAAACAACTTGCAATGGAGGAACAATTTTATATCCAACTAGCTATATGAAATTAATTTTTGATGGTTACATAATCATAGGCCGGGGAGGGGGAGTCAGCCAAAAGATAACGCTTGATTACATGGGGGAGGGGAGGGTATCAGAAAAGGGCAAAAACGTGATTACGTAATATATGGTCGACCCCTTAGCTGTATGGCTCTTGATGTATTTGTATGACTTATCTAAGCTCTCAAGAAGCCTAAGGACAATCCCTTCTAGTCAGAACCTCCATCATATTCAAGGACTTAGGTATATCGACTGTTATTCGCAGCATCACAAGCTTGCCTTAAAGCTCAGAGAGCACCCCAATACTCTTACCAATGACCCATATCGGGACTCGTTGAATCTGTTGCAGAGACGTTTGAAGAGGTATTTCCCAGATTAAAGTGTGGTGCAAGTCCACACTCTGACGCCAAGGCGCTCCTTGCTTTTTTTCAATTCGCGGTGCTTCTCCGGAGATGCCCCACAAATCACAGTTTGTCCTCCGACACTGTTGGAGGTCCTGCAAATGAGTTATAGCAAAACTGCCAAAGTTGGACAGTGTTTGATGTTGCAAATCTGTGTCTTAAATATATTTCCAACCGGCGATGACCACTGTATTCATTTATTCATCAAAGGTTAGAAGATCTTTAAAAATAAGTTTCATTTGAAAATTGGATTTTCGGTAACCCACATTTCCCAAGGGAGGGATTTCGAAAAGTCGGTGAAACATTTGTGGAATGATTTGGAAAATGAATTCAAGCCCAATCAGAAAATAAAGTAAATAAGTTTCATACAGCTATTTTGCACGAAATATTTGAATTTATTTGGTAGAGATTTCCAAAATCCGATCTTAGTCCCTCACTTTTGTTTGCGAGAAGCTCTTTTGGACATACACAGGTTAATGTGGGCTAGATTACTTTAGAAACTCTGTTATATAGTAAATTTATTGTTCTTCGTACAATAAGCAGGTGTTAACCTTACGTTAAAAGCGGCCAGTCTGTTTGTACAAACAACACGAAAATCGCTCCCCTTTATCGAAACAACGAATTACAATCACAATTTAAAAGATACATTATAGAATAACGCAAACAATTAAGCTCACAATATTAATAATACTTCTGGTCCTGAAGACATGCACACTTCCAGTAAAGTATACATTCAGTATTATCACTCTTGAAACTTGAGTGCCACGGCGCAAAAGTCAGCAATCCCTGGATTTGCATATCGTTGAATCTGTTAAGGGCGTGAGAGGGGGGAGAGCGCGGTTGCGATGAATTGCCGAGAAATGCTTTGTGGCCATATTAGGGTCATCATCCAACCGCAGCCGTCGGCGTCGAAACATGTGTCCCTGGATCAAACCCCAGAAGCTGGAATAAACAGATAAAATCTTAATTAGGTGATGGTTATGGGTAGTTCAGAGCACACAGATACCATATACAGCATCAGTCACCCACTGGGCGTACTGCATCGCAGGGGGGGTGAATGAGGCAAGTCGCAGAACCAGACGCGTCACTATTAAGTAATAATAAAGCCATACCCTGTCAGATGGTCCTGTAAAGTACTAGCGAGAGTCGCACTTGTCATTTTCAATAATCGCCCACTAATGGCAATTTGAAAAATCGCATCCCTGACAACTGTCACTGCCCGGACAAGTACATAATAATGGTGTTTCCTTAATAATTGTGCGTAGCTAGAACTATGCGGGCTGGCCTCCATATCCCATCCAGAGCCAAGCAATCATAAGAGTCCTCGAGTACAATAATTTTGCCTCTGATACTCATAGTCGTTGGCACCAGTGGGCCAATAAAAGAGCAATAAACTCGATCTAAAATCAAGCCAGACCTTCTTCGGCATCCTTTTGTTGTATGCGAGGATTGCCGTCCATTTGCTCGAGATTGCTTATCGATTCCTTTGGGAACACCGTTACAGTTGCCTAAAAGTGTAGTAGAGTGTAGTACTTAGGCTTGAATTTGTGGCAAATTTGTTCAAATCATTTCGATTGAGGGGCCGCCAGGCAGAACGAAACTGAATATCTGGTCAAAGTGCCGTTAGTCTGATGGTACGTTAAGGGATGGAAAGTGGGCGTGAGCAATAAGCTCCACCCCTCGGCTTCGATTACAACAATCATCTTGCGCATCTGTGTATCTTTCCTCAGCTGGGCTAAAAGTGGGTGGGATTTTAAAACTTGGAGAACCCTAAAGGAATTTAATGAAGAATACATATGTATATACAAATATAGATACTTTGTGTATAGTATTGTACAAATAAAGATATTTTAAGCACGCAGCGTTTTTGCAATTTTTCTTTAGTTTTGGTCCAAGCGCCCAGAGAGGTGCGAAAAGCCAACTGAAAAGCCATAGGCACAAATTTCGTAGTTATTACGTGTTCCTACAACTTGTGAAAATTACATACGAGCAAAGACTAAAGCTATAAGTTCACTACTAAGTTTATTTACAACTAGCTATCTAGCTATACCCGGCTTTGCTCGTGCTTTCCAACTTGTTTTTAGATTTAACTAACCAGTTTTCGGATTGACAATGCGTATATTAATTTGAAAGCCGTCTTCCCCTTGCGAATACCAAATCGGGTATGGCAAAGCATCATAAGCGCGATGAAGTTCAGAGACACGGTTAGGTTGAATTTTTCTAGGATGCAGGTTTTATTTATCGCGTTTATTAAATTGTTCTTCAATGATCACTACTGCTACATCGTCTATGTTGTTGGTACTTTGTATCTCCTGGCGTGCTATCCTGCGGGCGTTTATCAGCTCTTATGACAATGCTATGATTATGCGAAGGCATTCGGTCTAGTGCCGTCTTAAACGGCCACCATTTCATTGGTCTGATGGAAAGAATTTGTAAGACGGCAATTATTTCTCTTTGTACGTTCGGAGAAATAGAAGAAAATAAATTTGCGAAAACTGATGTGAACTATCTGCAAATTAAGGTTCCGACTCTGTGGTGCGCCTGACCTTGAATCTGGATATTAAAAGATCTCAGTATATCTGGATATAAAAATATTAAGTGCAGTGGATCTGGTGAACAATTCAATGCCGGAAATTTGGCTTTTCCATTTGCACAGCACAATCCCAGTAATCACTGATTTGTATGAACTATAATCCACTTGACCAAACAGTGCACATTATCACGATTGAAATTTATACGTGCCCGATTATTAGGGATCCTTGCTTCTCGTAACCGAGAACGCGACCGCGCACTGCGTTCTCGATTATCTTGTCCTCGCTGTGTGCGCGATATTGATATTGATATTGATATTGATATTGATAAATTGAGGGTATACACCAACATGTGTATGTTTACCCCTGTACCCATAAAATGTGTGAAAAGGGGGTATAGGATCTGTGGAAAAGTATGTAACAGGCAGAAGGAGACATTTCCGACCCTATAGTGTATTATATATACACTATATATATATTGATCAGTATCAAAAGAGATTTGCGATTTGGCCATATCCGTCTGTCTGTTCGTCTCTCCGTTCGTATGTATATCCCCGTTCCACCGCAATTTAAATGTTTTAAGAAGTTGAACTTCCTTAAATGAACTGAGGAAAACATATTATACCATATGTATAGTTTGTATAAATTGTATAAGCAGAATGTTATATAGAAGTTGTTAAAGTATTCCCCTACTAGGGAGATCCTTATCGAATTTATCATGGTGAAATGTAAAAGCCATTAATTAAGTGATTTCTTATTGTTTCAATCAAATATATGTGGTCCGTGAGCTAAAAGATATTCCAAATTATGACCTACTTAAATCAACTTCAATTAAATGTCACATGAAGTTTTGCCATCTTATTGAGCTGCATCACATCGATGAATTGGCCGGGTGAAATTTATTGATTACAGTAATTTAAATAATTCAGCTATCGGGAAGCGATAACGAGTTAAAGCACCCAAAACGATTTTGTAAACATAAGAAATTGGAGACACCGCCCTTTAGACAAGATTAGGATCAGTTTACTATTTTGTATGGCTGCCATAGGAGCAATTTAATTAAGTAATAGAAAACTTTAATCGCATTCCTCAAGCACATGTCCTTATAAGCGCTGATTATTTAATATGCTGTCACCGACATTCCTTTTTGGCGTCTTAGCTGACTGTATTATAAACAATTCGATTTATACGTCACGAGTATTTTAGCTGATCTCACTTGTGTGTACTCGAGTGCGTGTGTTTACAAACACGAGGTTGGAGCCCTTACAATAATTTCTTCGAAAACACTTAAAATGTCATAATCAGCTTGGGAACTTGGAGACGACCTTCCTGGCCTTTGCCATACTCATTTATTTACATTTGTATCCTGGCGTCGCGACGCGTCGCCAATTCTCCCAATCCGAAAATGCACTTAAGTGCCACGTGGCAACAGGACTCCGACAGCAAATGCCAGAGCACTAATTGAATTAGCATTACCATGAGAGGGTTGCGTTGGGAAGGAGACAAAGCCAGCTAGAGCAAGGCAGGCGATAGAGAGAGACGGACGCGGATATGTAGAATGGATAGAGCCATACGCGAATGAACGCATTCACACTATATGGTTATTCTATTATAAATATAGTACACATTAGCCTGGACGCGTTTGCTAAGAATTTAGGAACTAGGAAGTTAGCGATGTCCATCCGTCCATCAGTCTGTCTGTTTTCTTGATGGAGCTTGAACAGGTGCTTATATTTGCGGCAGGCAATACACAATATATGTCGATACGGGCCGGATTAGATCAATATATCATATAGCTTATTTAGGAACGATCAGTAAATCGGTTGTATATAATGGACGGATAATAAACATCAAAGTAATTTATCTAACTATTATGGGTAGCCTGAGGGAGGATGAAATACTTGCTTGCTCTGCCCCTGAACTGCTTGAAGTGCAGTGCACTGTACATGATGTACACTGCTCTGTTAGCTGATTTCATCTCTGTATTGGGTATATCCTAGTTGACAAAACAAAACTTTTCCACCACCTAGAAAAAGTCCTCTTCTCTCCCCCAATTGCATCGCGGGAATAGTAAAAAACTATGAAACAATCGCATTCTTATCTTCCGTGATAAAATAATGTTTATTGGAACCGCTTATAACCATACAAATAACATTTATATATGCACTCTCTTTCAGACGAGAACCGCGATGTGAATATGCATTCCGAAGACGATGTTAAGCGTCAGCGTTTAGCTTATGGCGGAGATCAGATATACCCAAATGTAAGTTTTCAATAATATTCCTGAAAGTATAAGCAACAACATCATTATTTAAGATTAAATTGTAAGCCTTGTCAATCTGTAATTTTGGAAAAGTTAAAATATTTGATATTTCAGTAAAGCTGGACAGAGCTTTCCCACAATTGCATTGCCAGGCTTTTTATAACTGATGAAAATCTTCCAGTTCTTGGATCATCATTTATTGAATAAGTTAGTTTAAAACATTTAAAACAGTTTGCCCTGATTGGTGACTGACTGATTGGCAATCATCGCACAGCCAATCGTAAGAGCTAGAATGCTAAGATTATCTATGACGAAAATATACACTAAGACGGGATTTTGAATAATTCCACCCACAAGCGTGGAAATTCGCGAAAAATGTTGTATGAAACTTTTTGGTTCACCAACCAATCGGCCTCAAACTCATTTTCCAAGATTTATACGAAAAATCATTTGACACATATTCACCAATTTTGGAAAATGCATTCACACAGTGGAGATGGAACTAAGAATGCTCTAGTCGAGTATACCCGACTACGTCTTGGGAACCAACCCACTTTTGAAAGGTTATTCCGATGCCGTCCATCTGGAAGATTTTGTCGCGCCCGTCTTTAATACTCCCCTCCCTTCAGTAACTAATATAAAATAGGCGTCAGTTTTATTTTTATGATTATGATTTTCTTACAAAAAGTAAGCGCTTAGAAGTCGCTCGGCTAATAATAATAATTGAAACTTGCTCATCCATATTATCTTGTACATTTTTATTGAACTTATGCTCTTAGATCTGGTCTGGCAAATGGTGCATCAAGGACGAGCACAAGCTGTTATCGGAGCTGGGCAATCTGACAACTACCAATGGTAACGGCGCTCCAGCTTACTACGAGGCACCCAACGGATTTCCAACGAGCACCATATCCTGTGCGGGTGTGGGGAGTGCTGTCGGGAACGATTCATCCATGTTGTACGATAGCATTGCCACGATATCGCAGGGCCAGAGCACCCTGTATACACCGCCAATCGGGCCCTCAATTGGTTAGTAAACACTGCGCATTTATTTACATATAGCAGGAAGTCAAACTCTTATTTTCGTTCATTTCCTTATGTTTTCTTGTTTTATAAATTTAATTTTCTTAATTGTGCACCTTTTTATTTTGTTTTGAATGAATACTGTAGGCAGCAGTTCTTTGACGCCCTTAGTGCCAATAAGTTTGCAAGACATGAAATTTACTACACACATACAGGAACAGACAATCTCGCCCTTCTATACAGGTAAGAAAATTCCGACATGATTAGCCGCAGAAGTTGGGCTTGAGGTAAACATTCTCCGTCCCCCCCCCCCCTGTCAATAGGCTCAGACCATTTCTCATTAAAGTACCCTATTTTTGATACACACAACTTAACATTAATCATCTTCATTAGCTTCCTAATTCAAAAAATATATTAAATATAATATAATTGTATCTGAAAATGTGTAACGCATCGAATGAGATCTTTCCGACCCCATAAAGTATATATAAATCTTCCATAATTTGTATTATCATACTGACTCTCGAGTCAGGTCGGGAAGATTGTTTTAAGAAAATTTGTTAATTCGGAAAGTGGGAGGAAAACTCTGGAAGTTTAGGTATATATTTTTGAAAACTAAAGGTAGTCTAACATACCTGTATGTCGTGGAAGTCCGTAGAGATTTAAGGTTGATCTAGCTTCGCCCAGCAAACAGTCAGTGGCATGGAACATCGAAGAGAGTCGATTGTGATATGGTAAACTATCGGTACTATCAACAAATTTTGTAAGGATCTTACGAAATATATGCAAACATGGGAATGCATCCATTTTATAAAAAAGTTAATTCAATAAACAAACAACAATTAAATTAAATAAATTTTGATTCCTTTCATGGAATAGGCGACTTATGTCTTCATGTCCAAAGAACAGACAATGGAAACGGTAGATAATTGCTGAGAACCTAGTCCTTCGATTGTTTACCAGCCCTAGTATGTGTCAAAAAGATGGATATGTTTAACTATCTATGTAAATACATACTGACTGACTGATTATGAACGCACTGCCCAAACCATGAAAGCTAGAGAGTTGTAGTTTCATTTATGATAAAAGTGTACACTAAGACGGGTTTTTGGAAAATGCCACCCACAAATGTAGAAAGTTCGCGGAAAGTTGTTGTATAAAACATTCCTGTTTACAATTCGATTGACTTTGAGCTTATTTTCAGAGTTCTATTTAAAGCGAATAACAATTGTCTAGTCGAGTATACCCAACGTCAAGAAACCCAAAGACATCTTCGTGCACATGCACACACATCGACTCCAAGCAGTTCAGCGGAATTGTGTTTATTATCCGATCGATTTAAAGTTTGCGCAATAGCTCAAGAGAGAACCAATAATCAAGCATACCATATCAGTCAAGGCTACTACGCATTTACAATTTGATGCCTCCCTCTTACAGTGTTTGAGATCCTAGTGATCATTCATACGGACGGACAGGCAGACGGAGAGGGCTACTGAGACTGATTCTGATATGGATAAAAAAATACACTATAGGGTCGGAGATGTCTCCGTCTGCCTGTTAGACACATACACAGTTTTATTACCCCTTTTATCGGACAGGGTGAAAAATCATTCGACACATATTTTATCGATTTCAGAACTCCAACCCCTTGAACTGAAAATGTGGTTCTCAAAGGGTATGGGCGACAGTCTACTTTCAGTCCGATCCGGTTTAGCCTCATTTTTAAATATGTTCCCATTAAATAATTCGACACATGTCTCACCGATTTGCGAAAAGTACGCCCCCTGTTGGAAAATTGGTGGAAGCTCTGGAACTCACAAGAAAAACCATTAGCCGCAGTAGCCATCAATTTCGGATAACTGACCTCCACGTGGCGAAAATAGGTGCAAATGAAGGTCAAGGTCAAATGTGTGATATTATGTGCTTTGTTTGACTCGTATTTAATGAGAATACTAGACCGGGCAACGCTGGGTTAATAGAGGTTTTGAAAACTATAATTTAATCGCTTCGTAATACATGTTTTGATGTGTCTAGTATAAACAAACGCAACTAAATCAATATTATTAATGGTTTTAATCAGCAATTGCCATTGAAAATGGTAATTACCCCACAATAACAAGCTTGGATAACGCCGATAACTCCCCGGTGGTTCGAATTACCGATGCGGGTGCAGGGAATTGTGATTCGCCAAGCTTGGTTCCTCCTAACGCTATAAGAATCGAACAAAATGACCAGGCTCTAGACAGCAGTAGCCAACACCTTAAAGAGTCCCACTTGGCCAGGGACGAAAACGCCAACAACAAGAGTCAGCGCGGCGACATAAGCAAGCACCGCGGGATCAACCATGTGGAGCACCACATACCAATATCTCACCTTATGCCGGCGGGGGTCGAGGATCAGCAACAGCAGCAGCAGCAGCAGCAGCAACAGCAGCAGCAGCAACAGCAGCAGCAGCAGCTCTCGAGCACTGTCAGTCCCCTGACCAATACCTCATCTCTAATACTCCTACAGCCCAGCGCTGGCAATAGCACCTCGGTTGACGGCCGCTCCGATGTCGACGTTGACTCAATTGCCAGCAACAGCACGGCAATATATGCCACGCCCACAATGCTTCCCAGTTTTAGCCACTACTCTGCAGGCAAGTTGCTCACTCGAGTCGCAATCGTCGCTCTTGGTCGATTCTGTTTCGGCATTTATTTTAGAAAATCTCGCACAGTTCTTGGTGGTGGCACCTTAGCTTCTCCTCAGTCAATATATTTTTGAAGCATACACGAATTAACATATTGGGACGTACGGAGCACCTAAAATTCGAGCGACTTATAGATATAGACTACAGATATACGCAACATCAATTATCTGCATCTGTAGTTATATATATACATATATTACTATATATGTACATATATCAATCGAAACGTTAGTCGATAGAGTAGACATCCATACATATACATATGTATGTATATACACACAAGAAAAATTATATTTACTCGTACTAACACAAATAATTAACGTGTACACAGAGATAATACAAACGATCACATACATAAGTACTACATACACACATACATATATGGCTATTATTATAAATATTATTGTATAATACTTTCCTTATGTTGGTAATGCATTTATCGTACTTCTTGTGTTTCTTTTGTATCACAGACTCTGTTATCTTTCTTATCTTATAAGTTGACCACTTTCATTATTTCAAACTTTCCCGCACAACCAACCAACCAACCACACACCACAGGTATGTTAGTGGCTCAAGTTTCCCCCTTCTTATTTTCAGCGTGTGGCTCTGTAGTGCCCAGCACGGAATACGCCTATAGTCCTGCCTACACACAATATGGGGGCGCTTACGGATCGTACAGTTACGGTACTAGCAGCGGTCTAATAAGTAAGTGACTACCATCAGGCAGGAGAGGAGAATACTCGTAATCGAATCATTTGATTCTTTGCAGACTCGTCGTACTATTATGAGGGTGGCCAGAATCAAGCATCTCTTAACCAAGATTTGCGCTCCCCCCTTGCTGCGACTAGGGCCAATTCCCTTGCCTCCGCAGCCTCACCAACTGGCAGTGCGTGTACGAAATCGGAGACATCGGACATATTTCTTGTTTAGTGTCTGTAGGAACCAATCAATATTCATTGACCAAACATCACAGCGCGGATGCTACAACTGGAATTGAGCAAAAGCCTGCAGATATCATAAGTGTTCCAGAATATGTATGTAGATATATCTATGTATGTGTCTTCTGAAATTAGGAAAGCATAACAACAATCGATAGAGAACGGCTTTCGCTGAAAGATTCTTCAGATTCCACTGCTGTAATTTTATCTAAGTATGATGATAAACTGACGATGAACTGAAATTAACGAGAACAATTCTCATACAATTAGTTAATTTGCATTTAATAATCGATTCGTATGTATTAGAGCTCTGAAAAGTTGCATTTTGTCATTTTGGGAGAACAGCGCTCGATACTACAAACCAAACTAATAAGCATCACATAACAACGTCGCAGTCGGTTATCCGACTTCCGACTGCTGTATACTCTGTTCCCAGTATGTTTCCTTTTTCTTACTTTCCGGAACTGGTGTGGGCGGTGCAAATACAATTTTGGTCTCATCTCATCATCAGTAGATGAAGTACCTTTAAATTGCAAAAAGATCACCCATAGTTCGTATACCAAATTTGGTGACTGTAGTAAAGTTTTGGTAGAGGGCGTGACAACAGAGTCTTAGCCCATGTCCTGGCGCGGATAAGCTCGAAAAAATGGGCAATGGGTTTGCAGAGGCAAACGAAGAGAACAGAGTATAATAGAAATAATTATGAGGGATAAATAAAAACTACATACTATACATTAGACACACTTAATAATAATAAAGGATGAAACCAAAATGTCCGTTAAGGGAAACTCAACCAAAAACAATGCATGCAAGTTTTTTAAAAACTTTCAAAATATGTATTCTATAAGTTAGAAGTTTAGATATCAAATTTCCGTACATTAAACATATATAATACTTATGTACATATGTTAAAATTGTACATAGTGATAGCAGGAATGAGAGTGTAATATTGATTATTATTTATAGGCATTATTTCTTCTGTTAAAACTACTCGCAATTGCAAAAACAAATATTTGACAACGAGCCTTAGATATTTTATTTAATATCTATGTAAGCTCTAACTCATTAAAAAAAAAAACACTTACGGTCGACATGAAAGTAATCACCGGTAAAATGGTGAAAAAATGCAATGCAAAT